>PVLA01003174.1:0-225887 GCA_004027455.1 Hydrochoerus hydrochaeris
CGTCCTAGTCCATCCACGCCTTGTGACAATCACTTCTCCAGGAAAAGGACGCCGCATGTGGGAATTGGGCGCGGGGATCTTGGAATGTTTTGTACTGATAATTGTAATTTGTGTAGTTCACATGTGTATGTTTTTATGTAATGCTCAATATGGAGTCGAGGGTGGAGACTCCAGGGGGGTTGCTGGAGGCCCTCTAGATAATCCCTTTGTGAGGACTGATTATGGGGTTTTGCCTTCTGTGAATAATGTGAGAGAGTTTATGCAGGAGCTTTGGGTAAAAGAGCTCATAGAGGAGGATTTACAAAATTCCTGTGAGACAACTGCCCTGAGACACTGGACAGGCAGCCAGAGACGGGCAACTAGGACACATATGTTACTCCACCAGCCGCCTAAGACAGGCACAGGACCAATTGCTGTCCTGCAGGCCCATGACGGGTAAGGCCTGGTTGGGTTCATGTGAAGAGTCCTTGACCTAAGACAGGCGCTGTCCTCACAGGGACTGCCACTCCCATAAGTGATAAAGGAAACAATGTAGGGAGCAGCATGATAATCTCACACATCTCTTCCTCCTGCGGGGTGTTAGGGAGTCTGCTTGCATTTCTGGGGCTGACTAAATGACAAGATTGAGATGTTAATTGATACCTATTGCCCTGAGCCTGGGGCGCTTCCTGCTTGGAGTTGAGGTCAATTAAAACCTATTGTTTGGGATTGTCCCTGTCTGGCCCTGGGCCTGGGGCGTTTCCTGCTTGGGGCTGGGGGTTGCTGCCAGGGTTGGCAAATATATATTCCAGCTTCTAAAAAATAAAGGCGGATTCAGATTCACTCACAGACTGGTGTGCAGTGTTTTCTGTCTCTCACTCGCAGACTCCCTGTCCACCTTTGGGAAACCCTAGCCCTGCCGCAGCTGGACTCCGGCACCTAATTACATACAAATGCAACCTTTCCAAAATCTTCTCCTAATTGGATGAGACCAAAAGACCCTCTCCATTCATCCTTCTCCTGCTACGGCTCCTTCTGTCTCTCCCTGAAATTTTGCTTTTGTCATAGAAACAATAAATACATTAAATACATACTATTTCAATGTTAGATGGATGCCTGCTGGAATCAGGAGCATTGGGAACCTCCGAGGCTAATATGTCTATAGAACATCTGGAGAATAGGTAAAGAAAAGTAGTTTTTGTACAGGCATTTATTTTGGAGGAGAAAAAGTGAACAAATTGGGCTTGAGGAGTGGGAGGGAGGTCACTACTACGGTTTGGATCTAAATGTCCCTCACATGTGTTAAAGCCTTGGTCCTCAGCAGCACTTTTAAGATGTGGGGCCCAGCAGAAGGTTTTCAAATCATTGGAAGTATGTCCTGGAAAGGGATGGTAGGCCCTGGTTTTTTCTCCTTCCGCCTGGCCTTTTTTTGTTTCCTGGGGAGAAGGTGACACACACTCCAGCTATAGTGTGTGCTACCTTGGTGTGAAGCCAGCCACTCACGCAAACCAAGACAAATCTTGCAAAGCAAAAGAGCCAAACAGTCATGGACTGGAACTTTCCAAGTTGTGAATCAAAATAAACATTTTCTCTGTAAGCTGATTATTTCAGATATTTGTTAGAGTAACAGAAAATTGACTAGCACGGGGACTGTGTTTCATCTCATATAGAAGATGAAACATGACAAGGCCAGGAGATTCTCAGGCTTGAGGTGTGAGAATTTGAGTGCCGGGGCCCATTTGCTTGGAACTCATTCCTTGTCCTTCCATTCCTATGCTCAAGGGGGCACATTTTCCCTGTAGGCTTTCTTCTCAGGTTCCTGTGTCACTGGAGAGATTGGGCTGATGCACAGTGGGGAAGTTTAAGGCAAAAGGGTGGGAATAAATCAGGTATTTTCCCTCCCATTCCTAATTTTCTGCCTTGGTCAGGGTCTCCGGAAGCAGCTATGTCTTCTCTGTGGCTTCAGACACACAGTGATTCTAGCTTCTATCATGGTTCTGTTCTCCTGGGTTGGGATCATGCTGCTCCTTCCCTTCGTTGCTCTACCTCAGGGCAGAAACAGCTTCCTGCTGTTGCTAATCTCTGACTGACTGGCCTCTGTTGGCTTCTTAGCTCTGTCCTCTATTGGGTAACCAATTCCTGCTTCAAATTCCCTCTTATTCAAAACAGAGAAGTGCTACTTTCTCAGTTATCTGACCTCTGATAGCATCATGAAGGATATGGCCTAGTGAGGACACTCACAGTATAGCTGTTCCATTTATTCTTCATTTACCTCTGTTCCTGCCCTCATCTTTCTCTTTGGATTCCATCAAGGGCCAGATCTAACTTATTCTATACTCTATCTGTTGATCTGTACCTTTTTAGAAAACAATATTGGTTTCATGCTTGTAAAGTTAATTGACTTTGAGGAGTTTAGCAAATAGATTGCTGGAGTTTCAGGAATTGTAGGAACTGTGGCAGCTCCCTGGGCACATGTTGGTTCCGCTAGCCCCAGATGACCAGCTGGTAACCTGACTGGCTGGCCTAATGACCCCCAAGGATTCTGGCAGAGAGGATCCTATGGCTAAGCTCAAATCCCTTGATTCTGTGTATACCGGTGCACATGTTGTGGGAGAAGGGAGCTTGGGTTTCAGCTTCCACACTAGGTGCAAATCTCGGTGATAAGCACTCCACTGAGACTGAACAGGACAAGAAGAGACTATTCCTCAGCTGGAAGGGTCACTGTAGGGAAGGGAGTATGGAGGCTGAGAAGCCATAGCAAGACAGATATTTACCATGTGCTCAGTGAGGAATGACTCTTTGTTAGTAACTATTCTTGTCTCTCAGGGGGGTCTGAAAGTGATGCTGGTTTATTAACACTTGTCTATGGTATCATCTTATTTAAGTCAGTTCACAGAACAGCAAATTATAGTTCAAGGACAAAATTAAATGACAGATGTCACACAGCCAAAAAAGTAACACAGCTGATTTTTATTGAGGTGGGGTCTAACTCTAAAGCCTAGGCTGGCACACTGTGTGGCGAAGCCTCCTTCTGAGGAGCTGGATGCATTCACCACTTGCTAACTCCTGAAACATCCTGCTGCCTACCTTGGGTGATCCAGGCTCTGAGACAGCCACTGGCTGCAGGGCATGCGTGGCAGGAAACACATGTGAAGAGCTGTATCTCAGGTCTAAGTGAGTCTTTGCTCTGTTTTCACATTTGCCAAGGTATTTTCCTAAGAGCTTTAGTTTTGTGAAACAGCCTGAAAGACAGAGAGAGAGAGACAGACAGACAAACAGACAGAGAGACAGAGACAGACAGAGACACAGAGAGAGAGAGAGACAGAGAGACAGAGACAAATAAAAAAAATCTTTCATGTTTGCAGCCATCTGGAGAAAGCTACATTGGATTAGTCCCCTTTAGGGATTCATAGCATATAGCATACTAAAATCTTGGAAAGCCCTAAAAATAATAAACCCTATTAAGATTTGTTTTAAGCTAACTTGGCCCTTGGAACAAGTAAAGCTCATCATCCAGGAAAATTCCATTTGGCCAACATGTAGCTGTCTAGGTAAACTGATGAGGGTGCACATAGCCAGAGATGGTGCTGGGGCTGCTTTGAGGGATTTGGGGAAATACCTTGGGATTTGGGGTGTGTTGTGCCACATTGGTCTTGGAGAGGGCTCTATGTGGTGCAGGCCAGAATTTCTGGGCCCTCTCTGATCCTATATGCATTGCAAGAGTTCATTATTTTTATGAGTGACTTCTCCTTTGTTTCTTCTCCTCAAATACTCAAGAATGCCACCTTTGTATATCATCTCATAAAAATGTTAAAATGTTTTAAAATCTATTTTAGGTAACCAGAGGCCTTATAGGTATTTTAAAACTACATTTGTGTTCACTACTAATTTCAATGCTTGCTTCATGGATTGTTATATCCTAGAGTCAGAAGCAAACATGTTGTTTTATCTGTTGTCTTCTCCTACTCAGATGCACAGTAAAAAGGACTGCATAATTTGATTGAAACATTTCCAATTAAAAAAAGCAATCCTACTTCAAGTAGGATCTTATTTTAAATATAATGTGATCTTCCAAATGAACTTTCACTTTTACACATGTGGAAATGTGTGTTAATAGTAATAACTGTAGTTGTTGTTTAATGATACCCTCATTAGAGAATTAAAGAATAAGGTCTCTACTGAATATCAGTGACTATATTTGACTTGTCAGCCATCTTCCCATGATACATTGCAGCTTGCATCTTCTTGCTATAAAGCTGCAAGGCTATAAATCTGGGGAGAGACAGTCAAATTACAAATTAGCCATATTGTGCTATTAGCTGCACATTTCATGATAAATTCTGTACATAAAAATTTCCCTGCACTGGTCCTACCTTTAGGAATTTGTGCAAACTCCATATATATCTTTCAAAATGAAGACCAATGAATAATGGTTTAGGTAAGCAATAAATATATAATGAAGTCTCACCTTTGATCTTTCTTGTTTTCTGTGAGGTCAAAGTTGGTATGGATTATAAACCATGATTTATGCTGTTGTGTCTCTGGTTTATTTTTAATGTCACAATTTGCCCTATTGCTTTGACTCTGAGTTGTTTAATTATTCATTAATCTGTGATACTTTTACTTATTCAATCTTGGATGTATTTGTTTAATTTTGGTTACAATTTGATTTTTAAGATTTGACTTTCCCCCCCAACTTCAAAGCATTATTTTTAAGTGATTGCATTCAAATAACATTATTGTGAAGATTTCATTTCAGTAGATAAAATCTAAAATACACTTGTATAAATGTGTCTGTATGATCAACTACAAACCAAATCATTTTTCAAACAGAATTTTCAGACATCTTCTCACCTGTTACCTCTCTTTCTATTTTTCTTTGAAATTCAAATTTCTGAATGTTCACAGGAGCTGTGGTGACTGAAAAGCATAAGCTGCTTCACATACGCATATAATGGAGTTAAAACTACCACTTGACTAGATAGTGTAGGCATTTGATAAAAAGACACTTGTAAAAATGGCATTTCTTCCTAAGATAATTGGTTAATAGGAAGGTGAAGCCTGAAACTGGCTTTGCAGCCCCTGAGAAACAACCTGGTCCTCTCAGACCAGACAGACAACATGCAAATTCCTTGTTATATTAGTGGCTGTTTTAAATTTTAGAGGTGATGAATGGATAAGACACTGTAGCACATTTAGCTCAACTCCATGCTGTTTGATGTTAAAATACATCCATCAACTTTTTAGAAAAAACTTGATGCTATAATTGGATACTGCCAAAAGCTTATTTCATACATTACTTTTGTTAATTTGTTTTTATGCCCCAGTTAAAGTTCCATGCCACTTAGTACCTCATGGGGAAGAAACAGCATCATACTTAAAGAAAAACCCCAGGCTGCCTCAAATAGGGTAAAATATCTCTTTCCTCCCCCACATTGTCTTTGTACCTCGAGAGTTGGTTCTCTTAACTATGAAATTGTTGAAACAGCATAGAATATTTTTGCTAAACCAGTGTCACCTCATTAAGCATCCTTAGCAAGGGTGGAATGTGGCCGTGTGGCCACTCTAGTGAATATAGTCCCAGCACTAAAAAACATTTATTGCTACCATTAAAAAAAGAACTTTTAAAATGAGTTTGAAAGAAAGCCATTACCTCCTTAACTACCAAATAAACTCAGTGGTCTATGTAGATTATGATGAAATATCTCTTGTGCTTCAGTCTTATTCTCTTTGTTCCATAAGCTGTAATTCATGCTGCACTTTTGCTGACAACTTGGTAACTATTCTTGCTCCTTCTCATCCCACCCCATTCCCACCAGCCCAGCCTGCCTTCTCTCACTTGTGGGTTTTGCTTTGTTTGCTTTCTGCATTTGTTTCCATCTTAGAATAAACTTGTTTGTTCTTTGTTTTCTTTTTAAGTGTGTGTGTACTTGTGTTCCAGGACAAAGTCTAAAGTGTAGGAACTTAAAACTTTGTTGCTTTGGGAGTGAAAATCACTATTCAAGGCTGTGTTACTTTTAGATCCTGTTAGCATTGTTTTGCAAATACTGCAATTCATTAACATGTACAGATAGTAACATATTTAGTTAGGAAAGCTTAGGTGAGTTGACTTAGATGATCAGAATAGAGAAAAATCCAGTTTCTCCAGTGTCACACTAGTAAGTATTTAAACAGTTTTGTTTCTAGAAGGCTCCCAACAGGATGTATTCAGCAGTTTTTCATTGAGAGGGCAAATCACACTCCTGTCCTATCCTCGCCATTCTCTCTCATCTGTTTCACAGCAGTTTGGTCATGGACATGCTCTGCAAAAATAGGACTGGTGTTTTGGTTTTCGTAGTACTATCACTACCCAGGTCTTCACTGTTGTGCCATACAGCCATTGTCTTGGCTTTTTCTTAACATTTTCCCAGCAATATCAAAAGTGCTTTGGGTAAGAATTATCCAAGGTTTTCCTAACTGGCCAACCATGATTTAAAATCTCATTGCAAATCAAATCATCAATACCACTTTATGCCCAGAGGTTCTTTGAAATGAAAGCCAGGTTGTTCATGTCTCTAGCAATCTGTCTAGAAGGCTGAGGCCCCAAACTATCTGCCTTCATTTAAATCTCCATGCATTACTTCTGGGGCTGGTACACTGACAAGCATCAAGATGGTTTCACACTACAGAATCCCAACAATAAGGGAACAGACGGGAAGACCTGGTTCTATGTCCCTCTCTTTTCTTTCCTAGGTGGGGCCTCAGTTTTCTCAGCTTGGAAGTCCTGACAAGGTCTGAATCTAGACCCAAACCCAAATGAAATAATGGAGACAAAACTGCTTTTTTTGTACCAGGAATTGAACTTAGGACCTTAAGCTTGAGAGGCAGGTGCTGTGCTGCTGAGCTATATCCCCAGCAAAACCACTTATTAATAGCATAAACTTGTTAAGACTTTAATGTGGCTTTGTGTGTGGCAGGACCAGCTTCATGAGTATGCAACGTATACAGTTGTATGGGCACAGGGCTTCAAAAAACTCTGGATTTATTTTAACACTCTGCTATTGCTATCTTGAAATTCCATATAATTTTTAAGTAAGAGACTCCACCTTTTCATAATGCATGTGGGCCCTCCAAAGTCTGTGTCCCTGTGTTTGGCTTGTGCTGCTGTTTTTGTTCATTGCAGGTGTCCCTGGGCCTGGATTCTGTGCAGTTGTGATTCTAGTCCTGGATCAATCTCTAGTCTTACTTAGTTCTGGCCCAAGGTGGAGGGTCTTACACTGGAGCTCTCATATGTGAGGCAGAGGCAGATGGGCAGGGAGGCTGATGCTATTGAAGCCTTGGGGACCCTCTCTGGAAAGCCCCATCTCAGAGCTTTGAGTGAAATTTAAAAATTATATTTATGCAGAATTTTATGACTTTTGGCTATCTACATAGCTTTACCTCTGCTGGTAAGGAGTATAGTCTACAAATATATAGGGGTCTTTGTTATTATGAGAACTGGAGGGGTAGCACTGCTAGACTTCTGTGGTGCACTTGGCATTTACCTGTGTCAAAGAGTCTTCTTGTGCCTCCCTATGATGTCCCATATGACATTCAAGTGATCCACACAGATGTTCTAGTGGCTAACAATGGGTTTCCACTTATAGAAGTCAGGAGCTTGATGTCATTTTCACATAAGTACAATAGACTTTTTTGCATGGGTTCACTTACCCAGGATTGCAAGGGAAGTAACATTACACAGAAGCTCTTAGCTTGTTTCATCAAGAACTTATTTAATAATTAGTCATTATTATTGAAATTTTGTCACTGAAGCCAATGCTGTAATTGCCCCTGAGTCCCTAATAGAGTACACTTGTGCAAATCTGCCTTGGCTGAAGCATCAAGATGGTCTCTTGCATGCACCTATACAGATATATTCATTTAGCTCTTCTTCTGACATATCAAGGTCAGCCTACTTATTTAAGTAGGTTCCAGTACGGTCTGGTCTAAGCCAGAGATTAGCAAATTTAGGCCTATGGACTGAATCCATCATGTGACTGGTTTTTGTGCAGTTAACCAACTAAAAATTGTTCTTATACTGTTAAAGAGTTGTTTAAAAAAAAGAGACGGGGGGGAGACATACACATATACACACAGCGGTGGGAGGGAAATTTGCAACAGAAATTCTATATGACCCACAAATCCTGAAAAAATCTGCTCTCTGAACCTTAATAGAAAAAGTCTCTAGTTCTTTGTCCACTATAGTAATGCTCAAACATCTATATATCAAAATGTATAGTTCATCATGAATGGTTTTTTTTTGTTCTTTTTCCTTTATGTTACAGTAAGGATAATGTTGATATGAGCAATTTGTCTGTTACTTGGATGCTACTACTTTCTTTCAAGAAAGTGAAAGGGAAGTCTAACCATGGTGACGCTGGGGGCAATGTGTTAAGAGGCACTGGTCAGTGCATTGGTGAAGAGCTCCCCAGCCTGGAGATTCCCAGAACTCTGTCCTCTCTAGTGTCTGTGGTGTGCCTTCCTCCCTGACCCCTATTTCCACTGGTTCATGATTGCTAGGGAACACATCCACACTCACATGCCATCCCTCCTCCCCTTTTGAAGGCCCATGGAAGCCTGGGTCACCATGGCAGGGCTGAGGCTCCTGAATTCTATCCCCCATGGTAGCTGCTGGCTTCCTCCATTCTTGACCACACTGAGCTCAGATCCCAGCCTGCTCACTGACCCAGAGCTTCCTCCCTTTCCCTGCCAGCCTCGCTTTTTGTGTGTTTGCTCCTGCACTTTATCCTCTCTTCACTGTCTATCTTTTCTTATTCTGCCTCCCTTTGGCTACATCATCCCCTCCTCTACCTTTGTGCCCAGTGTTGCCTCTCTGATGTAGCTACTCTTAAATAGCTAAGAGCAGCTCTTCACACACCTGGGTCTTTCCACTGCCTGGGACAGATGTGGTTCCTAGGTGAAACTCTGTTTCTGTTCATTCACAATAACCTCACTTTCAGTGTATGTGAGGTATGTGAAAAAGATGTTAGGGTTGTGGCCTAGCAAGTCACGGCTGCCCCAGGACGAGAACCATCAGCGTTTCCTGAGATCCACGCCATGTTGGAACTTAGGGCACTGAAGCAGCCAGCTTGCTGCTCTGGTAAGCGGCTGTGGCCTAGCAAGCCATGGCCGCTCCAGGGCGAGAACCATCAGCATTTGCTAAGATCCACACCATGTTGGAACTTGGGGCACTGGGAAAACAAGCAGCCAGCTCGCTGCTCTTGAAAGTGGCTGTGGCCTGGCAAGCTGCGGCCACTCTAGGGCGAAAACCATCAGTGTTTCCTGAGATCTGCACCATGTTGGAACTTGGGGCGCTGGGAAAATTAGCAGCCAACTCACAGCTCTGGTAAGCAGCTGTGAGCCTACTGGCGCACAGGCTAAGAATCAAACATCCACCCACCTCCTGTCAGCAAGTGAGAGCCAGAGTTCTGAGCATCTCTTGCAAGTCTGACTATATGCAATATAGCAAATAAGGGGGATTTCCTTCTACCATCTCTTTGAATACAAACATTTTTATCACTGTTTTGTTCTGTTCTGATTAATGGTATTACTCTATTCAATATTCAGTTTTTATAAGTTCAGTATTTCCTTGGATTTTGCTGTACCTGACTGAAAAAACAACTATTGTGAAGAAAATGAGATATACTATTGTACCTATCACTGTTATCCCGGTAATCTGCTGTGAAGTTCTGTACCAATTTCACTATACTGTCTCAGTTGGCTTTGTTCTGTCTTGTTCTGCTGTATTTTACTACCTTCAAAATAAAATAAATAAATAAATATATAAAATAAAAAAGTAAATAACAACAATAAAACAGATCAGTAAGGTACTGAGCAAGCTGAAACATGATATAACTAAACAGATGATGGACTTAAAAAGCAAAAGGAGGAAAAGCAAGTGCTCTAAAGGATATAACTGCATGTATATTTAAGTGTGTAGGATTGATAACCATGTTGCTAAGTTTTTGTTGGATCGTTGAACAGAATGGTTTGCAGCCTCACTGTTTGAATGTCCACTTTGTATGCTTTAACTTTGTAACTTGAAAAATTATATCTAAGAAGACCATATGTAATTTATCAACTAGCGATTTTCTACTGTTTATTTCTTTTTGAAATTCTGTATTGTTTCTACTGTTTTTTCTGTTTTTTTTCTCTTTAAATAAAATTTTTTTAAAAAAAAGAAGATATTAGGCATAGCATTTCAGCACCATGTCTACCTGTTTTTACAAAAAGCCAAATCTTTTAGAAACTCCTGCATGAGGATTAGAGATAGAGTGGCTGGCCAGATCATTAAGACTTCCTTCTCTGAGAATCATGAGAAAATCTCTTATTAAGATTAGGTAAAAAAGAAATCTCAAAGACACCACTTTAAAGAGTAGGTGGGTCTGTGGAGCTTATGGTGATATTTTGTGTCTAATCATTGTCCCCAATTTTTCAACCATATTTTTATCTATGCAGTTGTTTCTGCAGCCACATTTGAGGAGATCTTTGGAAATGTTGGGACATGAAGCCTTTTTCTCTCTTCCCTAGTCACTATCAGTATATTAGTGATTCAAAAGTGATTCACCTTTGAGCTTTTATGGTAGTTTTCTAATGTCAGACCCTGCTATGGTTTAGGTGTGGTGTTTTTCCTAAAGGTTTGTGTGCTGGAGCTGTGGTCCTCAGTGAGGTAGTATTTCAGTGGTAGAACCTTTAAAGAGGTAGGGCTTAATGAGAGGTAATTAGGCTATCAGGGCACTTCCTTTGGAAGGAATTAAAGCTAATCTCTTGGGGTCAGTTACTTACTGCTCTTGAGAGTAGGTTGTTATAATGTGAGGCCACCTCACATATGTAGTGTTATGATTTAAATTTTTTAACTTTATATTTTTATTTGCATGTATTTATGATACATATTGATCACACTCATCTTGCGGAATTTGTACCTTTGCATAATATGTCCTCTTCTGTTTTTCCCTCTTCTTCCCCTCTCCCTTCAACCCTTCTCCTTCTAATTTACTAAAGCTTTGTTTCCATTTTTCCTTTTTTCCAATTTCTCACCCCAACAGCCTTGTTCTCGTTCCTATTTGAACATGTTTTTCCTACTTCCCAACATCTGGCCTTCATTATGCGCCTTACTTATCCTTTTGGTTTCTCACAGGAGAAACAATGTGATATTTAAGCTTGTGTATCAGATTTGTTTCACTTAAGATGATGGTTTTACCCCCAGAATTCCACCAAAAACTCATAGATTTATTATCCAAATTCAATAGTATAGTGGGATACAAAGTTAACACTCAAAAACCAATAGTGTTCCTGTATGCAACCAACAAACCCAGAGAGAGAAATTAGGGAAAGCCCACCCTGCACAATAGTATCTAAAAAAAAATGAAATACTTAGGAAGCAATCCAGCAAAGCATGTAAAAGACATGTACAGTGAAAATTACAGTAACCTAAAAAAGGAGATTTAAGAGGATATCAGAAAATGGAAAGATATTCTTTGCTTTTGGAAGAACCAACATAGTGAAAATGGACGTACTCCCAAAACTGCTATGCAGATTTAATGCAATCCAATCAAAATATCATTAGCGTACTTCACAGAACTAGAGGAAACATTACTAAAATTCATCTGGAACCAGAAAAGACCTAGAATAACAAAAGCAATTCTGGTCAACAAAGGCAAGTCAAAGGGTACCACAATCCCAGATGTAAAATTATACAACAAAGCTACTGTGATAAAATCAGCATGGTATTGGCCAAAAAAAAAATGTGCCTAAAGATCAGGGGAATGGAATAGAAGATTCAGACACATCCCCAAACACACTCAGCCACACTGGAAGAAAGATAGTCTTTTTAATAAATGGTCCTGGAAAAACTGGACTTCCACATGTTGAAAACTAAAACTAGGTCCATGTCTATCACCATGCACTAAACTAAAAGGAAACATGAATCTGAGACCTAAATATTAAAACAGAAATACTAAATTTACTAGAAGAGAAAATAGGTAGAAATCTTGAATATATAGGTGTAGACAAAGGCATGTAGAGCCTTCATGAACAAAATTCAGACTGTAAGGGAAACATTACAAGGAATCATGAGATCTCATGATATTAAAAAGCTTTTTTTTTAAACAAAATTTTCACAGTCTTTATTAAATATAGTGTCATTTGAGAATTTTTTATTTTGAAGAGAATAAAACCAAATAAAATAAAATAGAATAGAGTCAGTCAAAGCAAAACAATGGACATGGTACATGACTTCAAAACAAGATAAAAGGAAATCAATAATGGATACCATAATGCCTCTTGCTGTTTTCAAAATAACTGCCCATACCATCAGGCATAATACAATCAAACAATATGGTACAGAATGAAACCAATCAAAGCAAAACAATGGAAGCAATGTAGGACTTCAAAAAAAGATAACAGTAAAGCAACAGTGGTTATCATAATGTCTCTTGTTATCTTCAAAGTAGTTGTCCATACCATCAGACATAACACAATCAAAACAAAATAGAATAAAATCAATCAAAACAAACCAATGAAAACAATACAGGGCTTCAAAACAAGATTATAGGAAATCAATAATGGCTACCATAATATATTTTGTTATCATTGAATAGTTGTTCATCAGATATAATAAAATTAGATAAATTGAAACAATAAAACCAAACTAAACAGAGCAATGAAAACAATATGGAATTCAAATCAGGATAACTGATTAACAATGGCCACTGCCTTCCCTTTTGAGACACTTCCTCCTCTTTCACTTTCACAATATGTATTGTGCATTCTTGATCCCACTAACTCCTTTAGTTTTTTATACTAGGGAAACATCATGATATTTACCCATGTGACTCTGAACCATTTTCTCCATGAGAATTATCTCAAGTTGTATCCATTTACCTAGAAGAGCCTTGAGATTATCTTTCTTTATAGTTGAGTAGTTTTCCATTGTATAAAAGTGCCATGTCTTTCTTGTCCAGTCTGCAGCTGTTGGGCAAGCTACCTTCACTTCTTTCTGGTTCTCTGTCACATAGAGCATTGTTCTGTCTCCTTTGATTTTCAGTCTATGAACCTCCTTGCAAGTTAAATGTATTTCTTGTATAAAGCATATTGTCGGATCCTGTTTTCTGATCCATTCTCCCTGTGTTTCTTTTTATTGATGAATTGAGGTCATCTACATTAATGATTGTGGCCAACATGCACTGCCTTATCCCTGCTAAGCAGAGATTTTCCTTCCATTGGCTGCCTACTTTTCTCCTGCATTCCATTGTCTGCCCCTTTTGGTGATTTCCCTATGCCACTGTTTCTGGTACCATGGTCTTTTTAAATCTCTCTCTGTAATGTCCTTCAGTATTCTTTGTAGAGTTGGTTTGGTGGTCATGAATTCCTTCAGTTTTTCTTTATCATGGAAGTATCTTATTTTTTCATTAATTTTGAAAGATAGTTTTTTAGGGTACATCAATCTGGGTTGGAAGTTGTTTTTGTTCAGGACTTGACCTACTTCACTCCAAACTCTTCTTTACTTGGTTTGTGTTGAGAAGTCTGTCATGATTCTGATCTGTTTCTTTTCTCCAATGGCTTTTAATATTCTGTTCTTGTGCTGAATTTCTAGGATGTTGATTATTACATGTCTGGGTGTAGATTTATTTTGGTTATGTCTAGCTGGAGTTGTATATGTCTCACTTAACTGAATATCACTTCCTTTTCCAATGCTTGGAAAGTTTTATGATATTATATCTGTAAATAGACTTTTAATGTCATTTGTGTTGACCCCTGCTTTTTCACTTACACATATTATTTTTAAGTTATGGTTCTTTGGATTGTTTGGCAGCCTTTGAATTGTTATTTCTTGGTTCCTTGCTATTTGTAAGAGATCTTTCCTTTTGCAATCACAAGCTGTAAACCTGTCTTCATGGTTTGAAAGTCTATCTTCAGTTTCTTTCAAGTGGTTTTGCCAGCTTTCACTAGAGTTTGTAATTTCCTGAATAGCTGTTTGAATCTGTTTCATGTGTTCTAAATCTTTTTTATACTGTTCATTCAAGGTTTCCCTCATTTTTTCTATGATTCTCTATTTTTTTAATATATATCTTCTATAGAGCTGCTTAGCAATTCTTTTATTATGTTTTTCATTTCTTCTTTTACCTGAGATAGTATTTCTGTTCTAATTTCTTTTATAACCTCGTGATATTGTTTCTTTACTTCAGTTGCCTTCACTTCAGAAATTTCAGCTGTGTGACTCCCAATCTCTTCTGTGCTTGTATCTCCTGAATTTGCTCTGCTTGGGTTGGAGGCCAGAGACTGCCTTTTGCTTCTTCATCTTGACATATTCCTGGGTTCTTCTGGACAAGTGGGTAGTTGGGTCCCAGGCACTTCCCACATTGGGTACAATTTCTCTGAAGCAAGACTGTTTGGTTCTTCCTGTTAGTGCTGGCTATGGGTATCTGATGGTGGCCATTGCATATGCTGGTTCAGGGCTGTCTGGTGCTTTTTCCAGCCTGTGCTGGCTCCCAGATGGTGGATAGAGTGCATGCAGGGGTGGGAATGGCTGCTGCCTCCAGACCAACCTGCCTACTTATGGGGAACCTCTGCAATGGTTGCTAGAATGCCTTAAAAAGCTTTTGTACAACAAAAGAAATCACTAACAGAGTGAAAAGACACCCACAGAGTGGGAAAAAAATTATAGTCTGTTGCACCATAGACAGAGAATTTTTTAAAAAAATTTTATTTAAAGAGGAAAAAAGTAAAACAGAAAAAGGGGTAGAAACAATACAGAATTTCAGAAAAAAGTAAGAAATCATTAGTTGATAAATTACATATTGTCTTCTTAGACATAGTTGTTCAAGTTACAAAATTAAAGCATATAGAATGGGCATTCAAACAGTGAGGCTGCAAAGAAGTTTAGTGATCCAATAACAATTTAGCAACATGGTTATCCTCACACTTAAACATAAATGCAGTTATATCCTTTGGAGCACTTTCTGTTCCTCCTTTTACTTTTTTTTAATTTTTCTTTTATTTAAAGAGAAACAAAAGTATGTAAAGGGTAGAGATAATACAGAACTTCAAAAAAAGATAATAAGAAATCACTAGATAATAAATTACATATTGTCTTCTTAGAAATAGTTGTTCAAGTTACAAAATTAAAGCATACAAAGTAGATATTCAAACAGTGAGAGTATAAACAGCTATGCATGCATTAATCTCTACATGTATTTCTATCTTTTCTGTTTTAGAGGGAAAAACAAAACATAGCAAGACAAAACAAAACAAATTCCTATAAAAACATGAAACCAAAAAGTATGAAACCACAGTACAAGGTGATCTACAATGATTACTGTGTTCTTTCTTATTATCTTCAATAGAATGTCTATATCATCAGACATAATTGAATATAGCAGTATAATTGAATATAGCAGTACATAACAATATTAGTAAAAATAAAACATTGTAGACAATACAAAACTTCAAAGGCAGGTAATAATCAAACCAGAGTGGGTATTCTAGTGGATCTTGTCATCTTAAGTGCAGTTTCCTATACTCTCAGACTTGATACTATCAATCATAACAGCTTTGAATAAAATCTATCAATACAAAACAGCGATCTAACAGATCAGATTCTATTATAATTAGTCATGGTAAAACAGTGTAGGTTATACAGAGCTTTAGATTAAGGTAATAGGAAATTAAGGATGATTACCATACTATATCCTGTTATTTTTGAGGATTACTATCTGTGCCCTCAAATCTAGTACAGGTAGAATGACTGGAACAGAATATAATACATCTAAGCAGAGTAGTATGAGTAATGTGGGTTTTAAATCCTGGTGCACTACTTAACAATATAGTGTATCAAGGCCATCTATGTTAGAAGTTCTAGCCATCCTTCTCTGCCTCATTTCTGATATGCTATTTTTCTGCCTGTTTGTCTACTTTTCTCCTTCATTCTACTGCCTGCCCCACTCACTGAGGCCTTTTTGCCACTGTTCCTAAAATCTTGGTATTTTTTTCTCTCTCTCTTGAGTGTCCTTCAGTATTCTCTGTAGAGTTGGATTGGTGGTCACAAACTTGCCCATGGAAGGATCTTGTTTCTCCATTAATTTCTAGTGACAGTTTTGCAGGGTACATCGATCTGGGCTGGAGGTTATTTTCTTTGAGGGCTTGGAATACTTCACTCCAAGCTCTTCTTGATCTGATGGTCTGTGTTGAGAAGTCAGCCATGATTCTGATGGGCTTACCTTTATAGGTAATCTGTTTCTTTTCTCTGACAGCTTTTAATATTCTGTTTTTATATTGAATTTCTGGTATCTTCATTATTATATGTCTGGTTGTAGATCCGTCTTGGTTGTAGGTGGCTGGAATTCTGTATGCCTCACATAACCAAATGTCATTTTCTTTTCCCATGCTTGGGAAGTTTTCCTTAATTATTTCCATGAATAGCCTTTGTAATTCTCCTGTATGTATTCCTGGTTCTTCTTTCATGTTTCTTATTCTTAAATTGTAGGTTCTCTTGTCATCTTCTAGCCTTTGTATTGTTACTTCCCATTTCCTTGTTATTATTATTATTATTATTATTATTATTATTATTATTTTTGGAACCGGGGATTGAACTCACGACCTTGCACTTGCAATGCAGGCACTAAAGCCACTGAGATAAATCCTCAGCCCTTCCTTGTTATTTTTAAGAGATCTTTCCTTTCATGATCACACATTGCAAACTTGTCTTCAAGTTTTGATAGTCTACCCTTAGTTTCTTTTAAGGTGTTTTCCCAGCTTTCAATGGGGTTTTTAATTTCCTGGTAGTCTCTTTGAATCTGCTTCATGTATTCTATATTTTCTTTATATTCTTTATCAAATGTTTCTCTCCTTTTTTTTTGTATTCCTCCTCTCTTCCGTCTGTATCATCCTGAGAGATGCTTCCTGAGCACATTTCTTTTATTAATCTACTCATATCTTGCTTTACCTGATTTAATATTTCAGTTCTGAGCTTGTCTACAAGGTCCCGAAGATATCTCTTAAGGTCCACTGAAGCCAAGTCTGATGTTGCATGTTTGTGGCCCTCAGTCCCCCTTGTTTTTCCCTCTCTTGGATCAGTGATCTCAGGCTTCTGGGCTGGTGGCCTCCTCCTGCCTCTCTCTCCTGTCATGGCCCAGGCTTCCTCCACACAGGTTACAGTGCAGGTCCCAGCCCCCTTCCCTGTTGCCCATGTTTCCTATGAAGCACACTGGCAAGGGACGTCCACCCTCTCCTGCCTGCTCTTGTCACTGAGGTGTAAGCCGCAGCTGCGTATGCCTGCCCCACCCCACTGGGCCAGCCAAACTTCAGGGGCCTTCACCCAGTTAGTGCTTGCTAGGCACAGGGAATCAATTTGGGATGGCTCATTGGGTCCTGGTTAGGGGCATGACCCAGTCCAAGCAAATCCCCGGAATCTGCTCTGAGGTGGGAGCAACCAACTAAAGTCACTATCGCTCACAGTTCAGGCTCCTCCTGCCCAATTCGAACATGTTGTCCATTTGGTCGAGCCCTTCCCATGGGGGTGGGTCTCATTCCCAGCACTGACCATGGATTAATGAAGATCCCTTCACCAGCTTGGCTTTCTGTTGGGCTCACCAACCCCCGACTTCAGCACCACTGTGGTTCCTGTGAGTGGCAGTGAGAACGAATTTGGGTGGCTCTGCCAGCTGAAGTGGATTCAAGCTGGAGCAAACTTGGTGGGTCATTGTGAAAATGCTGTGTCCTGTAATTTTTAGCTGTTTCAGTTGTAGCCCCAAAGTATTTGATGAACTTTTTTACGTTTTAATTTCTTCCCGTATCAAGAGGATCCACCTTCCTCTGTCTGGGTCTCTCCAGGGTGTTTTATTCCAGCAAATGAGTTGTTTCAACTGGGAGGCTTTGTATTTTGTTGCTCACTGATCGGCCATCTTGACTTCTCTATCATCAGATCCATTTCTTTGTGAGTTCCATTCTGTTTTTATCACATTAACTTTGAGGTGTAACTTCAAATTGGGGATTGTGATGCCCCCTGTTTTGTCCTTGTTGCCCAGTTTTGCTTTTACTATTCTAGGTCTCTTCTGGTTTCATGAGTTTTAGGATTATTTTTCTCTAATTCTGTGAGGTATGCTATTGGTATTTTGATTGGAATTGCATTAAGTCTTTACAACAATTTTGGGAATGTACCATTTTCACTATATTAGTTCTTCCTTTCCCAAAACAAGGCATATCTTTCCATCTTCTGACCTCTTTGATCTCCTTTTTCAGAGTATTGTAGTTTTCAATGTAAAGGTCTTTTACTTCGTTTGATTAGATTAATTCCTAGGTATTTCACTTTTTCTGTTTTTTTTTAAATTTTATTTAAAGAGGGGGGAAGCAAAACAGAAAAAAGGGTAGAAACAATACAGAATTTCAAAAAAAAATTAAACAGTAAGAAATCACTATTTGATGCATAACATATTGTCTTCTTGGATATAGTTGTTCAAGTTACAAAATTAAAGCATACAAAGTGGACATTCAAACAGTGAGGCTGCAAACAGTCCTGTTCACCAATCCAACAAAAACTTAGCAACATGGTTATCAATCCTACACACTTAAGTATACATACAGTTATCTCTTTTAGAGCACTTTCTTTTCCTCCTATTTCTTTTTTAAAAATTGTTTTATTTAAAGAAAAAATTTTGAAATGGAAAGAGGGTAGAAACAATACAAAATCTCAAAAACAAAACAAAACAAAGAAAAAACCAAAAAACCAAAAATAGTAACCAGTAAAAATCACTAATTGATAATTATATACTTTCCTCTTAGATACAGTTGTTCAAGTTACAAAACTAAAGTCCACAAAGTCTACATCCAAACAGTGAGACTGCAGTCAGTTTTGCTCATCCATCCAACTAAAACTTTAGCAACATGGTTATTAATTCCACACACTCAGACATACATGCAGTTATATCCTTTAGAATATTCTCTTTTCCTTTTTTTCTTTACAATAACTATAATCCATTCTCGTAAACTACTTAGAAGTTCTATGCATGTATAAGTCTCTACACATACACCTAGCCTTTCTGTATTAGAAACAAGCCAGCAATACAAATTCCTAGAGAAACACGAAATGAACATACAAAAACACAACATTAGGTGATCTACAGTAGTCACTATGATGTCTCTAATTATTTTCAATAAAATTTTCTATATCGTCAAATATAATATAAACAGCATTGCTTTACATTATTAATAAAATCTAAACATTGGAGACATTATAGGACTTCAAAGACAGTTAACAATCAAACCAGAATGGGTATCCTATTGAATCCTGTCATCTTCAGAGTAGTTGCCCCTACTCTCAGACTTGACACTCTCAAGCATACCAGATTCAAAGAAAATCAGTCAAGATAAAACAGTGATATAACCAATCTTCTCTGTTTTATCTCTGCCATGCTACTTTTCTGTTGTTATTTGTTTACATTTCTCCTTCATTCCACTGTCTGCCCCTTTCTTTGAGGCCTTTCTGCCATTATTCCTGGAACCCTGGTGGTTTTCTTTCTCTCTCTAGAATGTCCTTCAGTATTCTTTGCAGGGTTGGATTGGTGGTCACAAACTCCCCCAGTTCCTCTTTGTCGTGGAAATATCTTGTCTCTCCATTAATTTTGAGAGACAATTTTGCAGGGTACATCATTCTGGGTTGGAGGTTATTTTCCTTCAGGGCTTGGAAGATTTCACTCCAAGCTCTTCATGATTTGATGGTTTGCATTGAGAAGTCTGCTGTGATTTTGATGAGTTTTCCTTTATAGGTAATCTGTTTCTTTTCTCTGACCACTTTTAATATTCTGTTCTTGTGGTGGATTTCTGGGATCCTGATTATTATATGTCTGGGTGTAGATCTGTTTGGGTTTTAGCTGCGTGGAGTTCTATATGCCTCATTTATCTGAACTTCACTTCTGTTACCTATGTTTGGAAACTTTTCCTTAATTATTTCTGTGAATAGACTTTTTATTTCATTTGTATTTGTTGCTGCATCCTCATTGACATATTTTATTCTTAGGTTATAAATCTTTTTGTCATCTTCTAGCCTTTGTATTGTTGCTTCCTGGTTCCTTGTTATTTTTAAGAGATCCTTCCTTTTGTGATCATATGTTGCAAATCTATCTTCAAATTTTGAAAGTTTGTCTTTAGTTTCTGTTAAAAGGTTTTGCCAGGTTTCAATGGAGTTTTTAATTTCTTGATATTCTCTTTCATATATTCTAGGATCTGTTTCATATATTCTAGGTTTTGTTTATATTCTTCATCAAAGGCTTCTCTCGTTTCTCTGCGTTCCTCTATTCTTTCATTTGTGTCTACTTGAGGATTACCCAGGACTTCTTTTATTAATCTTCTTATATCTTGCTTCACCTGAGTTAGAATTTCAGATTTAAATTCGATGATGAGGTCATGGATGTATTTCTTTATTTCCGATGAGGCTGTGTCTGACATTACAGGTTTGCTGCTCTCAACCTCCTCTGCATTTACCTCTGTTGAACTCACTTCCCCTGGTTCCTCAGTTGGGGACTTTTTGCTCCTTCTCTGTCTTGTCATGTTTTCGGCCCCCTTCAGACAGGTGGGTGGTGGAGGTCTCTGGGCCTTTCGTTTTGCTTACAGTTTTTCTGCAGTGCACTTGCTAGGGATGTACTGCCACTCAGTCAGCAGTGGATCTGAGAGTTGCAGGCTGAGAGCTGGATCCTTCCGCTACGCCAGTCAACTAGTTAATGCTTCAACAGGTTTGTGTGTTCCGTGGGGATGCCACTGGCCCAGGAAAGCCTCATCCCTGGTTATTGGGTTTCAACCAGGGGTGTGGCCCAGCCCGAGCAGATTCCACCAGTCTGCTTTGGACTAGGAGTCATCGGCAGATGGTTCCTAAGGCCCCGATTCAAGCTGGCCCTGTCCAACTCCAAAATGTCGCCCAGCCAGTCGTCCAGGTTTGGGGATTCCAGTTCCCATCACTCACCAAAGTTCACGCAGCTCGACTGGCTGTTTCCACTCCCTGTCTCAGTGCCTCCTCCAGCCGAGGGTCTGGAGCCCATCAACCCCCGCTCTCGGCAGGGCCGCGATCTCAGCTCGATGGTGAGTCACCTGACTTTAAGACGTGCCAGTACAGTGATTGGGGCTTGCCCAGCTCCAGCCCTCTGTCCACGATTCCTCTTCTTCTTGTTCTTGTTCTTGTTCTTCTTCTTCTTCTTGTTCTTCTTCTTGTTCTTCTTCTTCTTCTTCTTCTTCTTCTTCTTCTTCTTCTTCTTCTTCTTCTTCTTCTTCTTCTTCTTCTTCCTCTTTCTTTTTTCTTTTTCCTCAGTTTCTTCCTGAGTCATGAGAATTCCTCTCCTTTTGTCTGGCTTTCTCCATATTGCCAGATTCCAGCATCTGAGTTGTTATTATTTATTTTTTTTCCTCAGAGAAGCTCTCTTATCATGCCGCCACTCAGTGGGCCATCTTGCAATCTCTGGTATTTCACTTTTTAATGCTATTGTGAAACATATGGTTTCCCTACTTTCTTCCTCAATCAGTTTGTCATTTGTATACAGAAATGTTATTGACTTTTGAGTGTTGATTTTGTATCCCGTTACGCTACTGAATTCAGGTAATAATTATAGGAGTTTTTTTTATTTTAAAGAGGAAGAACCCAAGGAAAATAAAACAGAATAAAATAAATCAAAATAAACCAGAATAAGTGATACAGGACTTCCAAACCTTTTGAAATCAACAATAGTTACAATGCCTTTGTTATCTTCAAAAAAGCTGTGGATACCACCTTTGGATATATTAAAAATCAAACAGAACACAATAGAATAGAAACAATAAAAACAAAACAATGAATGCAATAAAGGACATCAAAACAAGCCAATAGTAAATACATAATGGCTTCCATAATATGTCTTGCTATATTTTAAATAGCTACTCATGCTATCAGAGTTAACATAAGCAAAACAAAAGAAAATGCCCCACTCCATGGTGAAATGATATGCTTTCCAGGCAGGGATCTCCCCCCATGGAGCCTGGTTCTCTCCCTCAGCAGTCCGTGAATGGTGCTGACTCATGGAGAGAGGCTTGGGTCTGGCTCTCCCCAAGCTGGCAGCAGGCCCGTGCATAATTCTAGCAGTATTTAGATGGAGCTTTTGTAGTCTTCTATGTAGAGTGTCATGTCGTCAGTCATTAATGATAATTCAACTTCTTCCTTTACTATCCATATTCATTTTATTTCTTTCTCTTATCTAATTGTTCTAAATGTTTCTAGAACTATATTGAACAAGAGTGGTGATAATGGGTATCCTTGTCTTGTTCCTGATTTTAGAGTGAGAGCTTTCACTTTCTGGCCATTTGGTATGATGTTGGCTGTTGGTTTGTCATAGATGGCTTTTATCAGCTTGAGATAAAGGCCTTCGATTCCAGTTTTCTATAGGGTTTTTTTTTTTTAAACCATGAATAGGTGTTGTATTTTGTCAAAATTTTTTTTCTGCATCTACTGAGATGTTCATGTTGTTTTTGTCCTTGCT
The DNA here is from genome assembly GCA_004027455.1 of Hydrochoerus hydrochaeris. Classification (NCBI taxonomy): domain Eukaryota; kingdom Metazoa; phylum Chordata; class Mammalia; order Rodentia; family Hydrochaeridae; genus Hydrochoerus; species Hydrochoerus hydrochaeris. The sequence goes on from PVLA01003174.1 coordinate 22,488, forward strand.
TCTGTGATTTATAACTTGATGTCCTCCCAAAGCTTCCTGTGTGTATAGGTAGGGTTCTCATCAGGTGATTGGATTATGGGGCCTTATAGGTGGTTTGCCATTAGAAGATGGGGTCTGATTGGAAGAAGTATGAGGGTTAGCTCCCTCACTGGTGCCTCCTTTGATTTTTTCTATGCTTTTTCAATGCCATAAAATGAGCAGCTCTCCTCTGCCACATTCCTGTGCTATGCCATTCTGACTTGGAGTCAGCCAATTGCATGTGCAGCTCAGCTGTTTTCTTTATTTGGAAAGACCTGTTTTAGGGTACTCATATTATTGATGTTCCTGTGGTAAGCTTTCTAGGGCAGAAATTTCCCCTGCATAGCAGATACCTAGAGTTTTAGAGGGTTAATTTAGGGCATAAAATTGTGACTTTGAATGAAACCTCACTCTTTAGTAGGAAAGCTGATATTTTAATCTCTATCATTCTGACTACTCTATTTTTGTTTTAGATTTGTACACAGGAGTGAGAAAAAGATAATACTTAAATATCAGCCTCCAAATCACATTTTTGACCGTAAGTCATGATTTTCATCTTCCCAGTTTAGTAATCTCCAAAAAAAATGGGATTCATCTGTATATGGTATTCTTCATCTGACCTTCATTGGGCAGGCCTAAGTCAAATCCCCATCCTAGAGCCAACCCTGTGATGTATTGGTAAGGGTCAGTCCTCTGGGAAAACAGGGATTATGGAGAAAGAAAAGGCCATCTTTGAAGGCAGTAGTTCTCAAACTGTAATATATATACATATTACCTGGGTTTCTTTTGAAGGCTCAAATTCTGTATATTGCTGATACTCCTGGTCTATGGGACATGCTTTGAGTAAAAACATCTTAAAGAACATTTCAGTATAGTTACCTTAACAGTCCTGGGCCATGAAAAATCTGTGGACACTTTTCACCTATTCTACTCAGTGAACACAAATCCTAAATTTTCTGTAAAACTTCCCTCTGTAAGAACAACCAAGAGTGATTTATTCTTCGTTGACCTCTTTAACATTTTCTGTAAGAAACTGATCCAGTGATTATGGTTGTATTAGATGAGAAAAATTCTTCAGGCTAAACACATTTTTGAAAAGGTAATGCAAGGGAAGAAACATTATTTCCCACATTTGACAAACGTCTGTCAAACTTACTGAGAGCTACCCATTTTACAGGTGCATTAGCATTTGAACACTCTGTGGCCTGGTCCACCCAGATAACTTGTTTTTTGGAAAAAATTATTTTTGTATCCCTAATGGATAACATGTATAATCATGCTGGGACAAAAACTGCTTGATTGAGCAAGCTTTTCTTGGCAATGAGTAAGAAACCTGTTATTTGATAGTAATAAATGCCAGTATAGTTCAGTGGCCTACTTGTAGCTGATAAGCTTGTACTAGTCATTTAGTGCTGTATAACAAACCATCCCAAAACATAGTGGCTTAGAAGAAGGCAACACACCCACCTTCCTGGTGGCATGAGTGGGCGGTGGCATGAGTGGCATGAGTGAGCCAGGAAGAGAACCAGTCAGCATCTCCTGTGAGCCTACCAGTGCACAGGCTGAGAATCAAACATCCCATCTGCCCCCAGCCCCCTCACCCCCATTAGCAACCTGGAGCCAGAGGTCTGAGCATCTCTTGGGAGGATGACCATATGCAGTGTAGCAAGTATAGGGGATTTCCTTCTGTTGTCTTTTTGAAGGAAAATGTTGTTTTCATTGTTTTGCTTTGTTCTAATGGTTTTGCTCTATTCAATATTCTGTTTTGGTGGGTTTTATAATGTTCTGTTTTTGGTTTGATTTTCTATACCTGATTGAATGGACAACTCTTGTGAAGATAATGAAATATACTATGATACCCATTACTGTTATCCTGGTATCCTGCTCTGAAGTTCTGTACCAATTTCACTGATTGGCTTTGTTCTGTTGTATTTTATTACCTTCAAAAAAAAACATAGTGACTTGGAACAATTACCTTTTATTTTGGTTCTTGAATGTGTAATCTGGGCAGAGCTTGATGGGGCAACTTATCTCTTCTTTGTGGCATCAGAAGTGGTAGAGAGAAGGCTGAAATCATTTGAAGGCTCACATATATGCCTGAGCTGAGGAGACAGGTTTTTCTTTCCACTTTTATTTAGTCTCTCCATGTGCCTCTCTAACTTGGAGGCTTCCTACATGTCATTTTATAGCTCCCTAGATGCATGTTTTCAGAGAGGGAGGTAGGAGAAATGGGGGGAGGGAGGAGTAAGAGGAACTTGAAAAATCGGAAGAAGTTGAAGAAGGAAGGAAGCACCAAGCTGAAGCCATATCACCTTTTATAAACTAACCTCGGGAGTTATGTAGCATTGTCTCTGCTGAGCTCTAATTGGTCAGTCACAAAGAGCCACACAATCGTTTCAAGGAAAGGGAGCCTAGACTCTTAATGTGAAGAAGTATAGATATCACATTGTAAGAGGAATTCCATTGTAAGAGGTGTGTGTGTGTGTGTGTATGTGTGTGTTACACTTACTATGGATGGACATTATAGTCTTTAAAAGTCTCTCTTTCAAAAGGTATATATACATACATATATATACACCCCTCATTTGTTCTAGGCCAAGAAGTAGTATGTGTATTTGATGTAATCTCATAGCTACTTTGATCACTGGTGAAAAATGAATCAAGTCCATTTAACAAAAAATGACATGTTAGTGACGTGACTGACTCAATTACAAATGAATTGATTTCTTCTCAATTATTGTTTATATTTCAGACTAGCATGAGTTGAAAATCTCAGAATATTTTTTTGTTTTAGAATGAAAAAAGAATAAAAACCATAATACAGAATTTCAAAACAAAATCATAGATTAACAATCATTAATATATTGTGTATTATTATCTTCAAAGTAGTTGTTTAGATTACAAGATATAAGCATGAAAAATGATCAGACAATGTAAGCACAAACTGTTCTTTTTGATGAACTAACAGAGATTAGTAGTATAAGTATCTTTTCCCTTCTTTCTTTTCTCCTTTCCCCCATTCTAGTTTTTTTTCCTTTTGAGCAGTTTCATCCCCTTTCACAGTATCTATTGTACATTTTGGATCTTATTTACTGTTTCAGTCTTTTTTTATAATAGGGATTTTGTAAGCCAAAGTAGAGAAGCCTCCTGGAAACAACTGCCAGTGCTTTCTGCCCAGCAGAACTGTGTGAGTGTGAAGACTGGTGTTGGGTGAGCGCACCGATATCCTGGCCCCAGGGCATGGTGGCAGATGGAGTATGGAGTCTAATAAGCTCAAAGTCCCCATTGCAGCTTGGCCACATAAGGAGAGCAATAATAACCCTCCAAGAATGAAAACATCCATCAAAGGCTGACAAACCTCTGACATAGATTTTCTTTATATTACTAAAGGAGCTAGTTAAATGTGATGGAGTTGCTAATAAAAATTCTTTGGTGGTCTTAATGAAACAGCCTCCTATACCCCCATTCTCCTTCCTTGTTAGGTAATCAGGAAAACTTCATTACAATTTTCAGTGTCTAACACTGATTGTAGTTCAAGGAGACAAAAGGCAACAAGACCTGGGCCACTCACCTCAGTTACCATTGGAGCTGACACAGTGAATTGCTTTCAGTGGTGGTCTTTGCCATTGAGAGGCTGCCTTTGTCATTTTAGGAAAAGAGACAATACCCTGAAGTGAGCAGGAGCTGAGAGAAGTGTGGATCGTCTTTTCCCCTAATGTGTTGCTTTTTTCCCTCATAAAACATGGTCCCTTAAGGCAAGGGAGCTCTTTCTTCTGGGGCTCAATTGAAGAGAGAAGGATGGTTTTCAGGTTGGAAGAAAAACTGGTTGCAGAGGAATGAATGAGTACGACTTTGTAGGCCCCAAGCATTCCTAGGTTTTCTGCCCTCCCTCATCCCTCCCTGTGCTGACTTGGAGATGTCTGGGTTGTTGGGCATTGGTCTACCCTCTTCACTCTCTGGCTCTAGTGTTGCTGCTGCACAGAATCTTTGGTTCTGGTAGATCCTTTTCTTTCTTCATCATTTTAGGATGTGGGGCTCTTTGAAAAATGACACCCAAGCCCTGGGGACTCATACCTTCCGTTTGTCTTTTGGCCATCACTTCTAAGGTGTGGTCACCTCCCAAATCATACCCAGGGAGTAAGGTCTGGGTTTCAACTATCCCCAAAGCATTTGGCACCTTTCTCAGTCTGGTGAAACTTTTCCTCTTTTCCTTCCAAATCCATCTTCCCCTTTTTTCTCTTTCCTTGGCTCTTGAAGCATTATGGCTTTCATAGATATGGGCTTTTCCTAAGTAGTAATATCAGCCTGCTTCTGCTTTCTCCCCACTGATTCTGGTGTTAACATCTGATGCTGATGTTACAGATGAGGAAACTGAGACCTGGGGAGATTCAGGAATTTTGGCAAAATCGTACTGCTAGAGGCTGATTGAGACTGAGATTCTATAAATTTGAGCCCAGCATATGCCATGCCAGTGCCTGTTCTTTGACCAGAGCCAACTGTAGTCATCAAACAGGAAAGGGACTCTATATTGACTCTTGTCACAACTATGAATTTTTGTACCTTTTGGGCAGGGGATTGCTTAGAGTCAGAACACCTGAGCCTTCTGCTTTTCCTGCTGCCATAATTGCATCCTCTTGACAAAAATCTTGTTCTCCCTTGATTTCAAGTGATCAAATTCTATAGTAGCTGGTTCCAGTTAACCTTATTGGGTAGGATTAGGTGAAAACACTGGGAGCTTTTCATGAGTTATAAGCCCCATCCTGATAAAGTATAAGCTCTCATTTTTGCTGTGGTCTGCATTTACTTGCTTCTGACTCTAAAGAATCACATTCTCCACCTTTTCCAGCCATAAAATCTTCTTAAACAGAATTGTCTCCTCCCAATGTGGGCATTTATTTGCTTTTTGTGATCTGGGATTTTCTCTTTTCTCATTGGGATTTGATTTATGCAAGAAGACGGGAGTTGACAAGGCATTATGTTGACAGGAATCACTAAATAATCTGTGCCATTAACACTGTAGTTTGTTACCAACCTCATGGTTTTGCTCACATGTGCAGCCCTGGGCATCTCAATTAACCATTGTTTCTCTCTAGCCTGTTGTGAAAGAGTGTGACTGTGCTCTATGGAAGCTCCATCTGGGAGAAAGAAGTTCTCTTTACTGACAATAAAGAGTTCTGCTCAGGTCTGCTTTGCAAACATAGCCCCTCTCTTGCTCAAGGTCTGTAAAGTTCCAGTGCCAAGTAGAGCAGAATACTTCTTTTGTGGCTTTATGGCCCCATCTGCATCATGGGAAGAATTGTGGATATAACTGACTGTTTTCCTCACTAGATTGAGTTACTTGAGTCAGGGGTGCTTCTCTTCTTTATGTTTCCCTTACAACCACCTAGCAAGATAATTTGCGTATTGTGATTACCCACTAAAGCTTGTTTGAGTTGAGTTTCTCTATTCATTTTTCTGTACCAGAAAAAAAGGCTAGAAGGCTTGTGATAAGCAGCTGTACTTCCATAGAAAGTTTGTTTCCCAGATAAGTTGGTTGGTTAATTGAATAGAGCTTGTGTAAAGGATTCACCTTATGCCATGTTTGTTTGTACCAAACAGCATGTCAAAGTGGGTGATATGTCATGACGTTAACAGGTCCAAGGGTTTTACTACTGTAGCTGCCTAAATGCTTCTAGTTGGGTGTGGTGGTGCACAGCTATAATTCAAGCTTTCTGAAAAGCTGATGTAGGAGGATTGCAAGTTCAAACCCAGCCTGGGCAACTTAGTGAGACCCTGTCTCAAAGTAAAAAACAAAAATGGGATAAGAATGTATCTCAGCATGAAGGCTTTGGACTAAATTCTCAGTACCAGAAAAAAAAAAAAAAAAAAGCTTCTAGGATTATTTTGGAAATTGCCTTGCAAATAAATTTAGGAAGGCCATGAAATCAGAATATGCATGTGATAGAAATGAGAAGGTTGTTTAAAAATATAAATGATCCCTAATTTATGATGGTTTGCATTATGATTTTTTGACTCTATGATAGTATAAAAGTGATACATATCCAATAGCATTTCAGCCTTTGAATTTGGATCTCTTCCTGGGCTAGCAATATATAACCTAATGTCTTGTGATGTTGAGCAGTAGTAGGCCACAGCCACCAATCGCTGAAGTGATTACAAGGGGAAGCCACCGAGACTCCACAGTGTCCTATATTGCTAAGCTATGGTATTTAGTAGCTTAGGTATATTAAATGCATTTTAACTTAGGATATTTTCAATTTATGATCAACAGTTGAGTAGTATCTATATAGGTTTCTAGACTCTGCACTCAGAGACTATTTAGTGGGTTGTGAGTGAGGCTCAAGTATCTGTTTATTGAGTAAACAACCCTAAGTTTCCAGTGAAGATGTCTTCACAACATTGAGAAACACAGATATTTCCTCCTAACTTATGAATAAAGAGAAAACAATATGAGGGTAGCATTGAGATTTCTGAAGAAGTATTAAAAAGATGTATGACTCAAAGTTTCAGTTCAATTTTGACAGAATGCATATGTTTTTCAGGTGAAGCCTAAATATAGAAGAGTGTTCTAGCTCTCTATTGCTACATGGCACACCAAGTGTGTCTTAAAATAACCATGTGTGCATGCACATGTGTGTGTGTGTGTGTGTGTGTGTGTGTGTGTGTGTGTGTGTGTAACTTGATAAGGACTTGTTGGGACAGGTTGAGTCTGACCCACAGGCCATCAGCTGGGGCTATGAGGTTTATTTACTTCCAAGAGGACCCTTTCAATCACACTTGGGATCATGGCGCTCACTGGCCTGGCCTCCATCTCTCTCTTCAAAGCTTTCCATGAAGCTCAGGTTATTAGAGTGCAAAGGTCTCAGAGCAATTGTCCTTTCTGAATGAAGAACAATTTTCCAGAGCTGATTAAAATCTGCCAAGCCAGTGAAGGGCTACATGCTTAACTGGCACAGTTTCACTCCTGCCATGTTACATGGGTCAAAATAGTAGTGGGGTTCCCTAGATTTTCAAGGTCCAAAAGAAACAATCCCATTGCTAAATTGTTCACTTGCTTTCTTTCTTTCTCACTCAATACTGGGGATTGAATTAGCCCTTTTATACTGAGCTACATCCACAGCCCTTTTTATTTTGAGACAATGTAGCTAAATTACCCAGGCTGGCCTTGAATTTGTAGTCCTTTTGTCTCAGCCTCCCAAATAGCTGGAGTTTTATTATTTGATGAGGCACTGCAAGGTTTTATTATTTTATTTTATTTTTGAGATAAGATCTTGCTATCACAAGGTCTTGTTTTAAAGAAGTATGTGGGACAGAGATGTTGCTGAAAGCAATTATGAAAAATACAATGTACCCCATGTAACTCCTCCAAAGAAGTGGTCTCCTGGAACACGTCTTCCTATAGGAGGATCATATTATGTGTACATATAGGAACAAAAGCACTTATTGGTAATAGACATGTGGGTGTGAACCATCACAGCATGTCCATGTTTATAGTTTTGTTTCTTCCCTTACTTTTCTTGGCATTTTTAAGAAAAGTAAATGTGTATCCCATATACATTTTTACATTTATTTCCTTTGTCCCCTGCATGTCTCTAGTGAATGAGTCTCCACAAAATGTAGGGGCCTCCAGCTGATTGTGTAGCATTAGAATCTTTGCACGTACCAATGGGTCAGTCTTAAAGTTATACATCCTCTGACTTTCCTTGAGTTTAAAAAAATTCACACATTTGTGTCTTCCCTCAGTAGCATTTTGCTTTTTTCCAATAATACTTAAAAATCTAGTTTATTTCCTTTATCAGAAGCAATGCTTCCATTTGCACACCTGGTTTTTCACTCTCTTGTAATTGGCACTATCAAATCGGTGACACTAACTAGTGGTTTTAATACAGTGTAGCAGAAAAGAATTACATTTTTTCTACATTTTAAATGTCTTACCCACATTCAGGCTGTGCACACAGTTCACTGAAATGCCTTGAACTTGTAAGATGATCCACAAATAGCTCCTCTATGTATTTATGGTAATACTTTATGCTGAACAACAATTTCACACTTAGAACTGTCCCTCTTAGTCTGTCTGTTTTAAATGTCATATGCTCATATTTGTAAGTGTGGAATGAGCTTACTTAAATTGGGTTTCTTGGGTCTAAGATACTTCTGATTTTCTAATGACCAAATAATCAAAAAACAGAACAGATTAAGAAGAAAAAAGAAATCTCAGGCATACACAATTTCTAGGCAGTCAGGGTTTGTTTAAAGCTGCTTTGTTTGGCAGCTTAATAAAAGAAACATTTCCCCAAAGAATTGTTGTGGTCTTTAATTAAACTCCTTTCCCATAGGTTTGTAATATAGCATTGAACAATATTTGGTCAGTTTCTCTGCCTGGCTGTCTTAGTCACATGCTGGACTTTATTGGATCCTAGGTCCTAGGGGAACATTAGGAACGGGGAGAGAGGCAGGCCACATCAAATGAAAAGTTAATTGTGTTTAAGCTGAGCTTGAAACCAGCCTCTAGTGTGCCTTCACAGGAAGCCAAGCTAAATATGCAGGTGCCGGGCTGTCGGGCCAGCTCCATGGTGGTGAATTTACCAGGTACTCAGGAAGCACAGCGTTGCTACCCAGGGCCTGGCAACAGCATTGGAGAAGGCTAGCCGAGGGCCTCACCTTTCAGCCACCTTGGGCTCCATGACAATGGACAATGAGGCAATTCACTCTGCCAGTGAGGCTGGATATTGGGGTTTTATTTCAACAGGGGTGCGCTAAACTTCCTTTTTCTTCTTTGAGTTTATTGGCCCTCCTTGTGTCACTGCGTCTCTGCTTGTGCTGTTATGGAAGGTCTTTGAGGAGTAGCTGCAAATGCCCAGAGCTAAGCACTGCTGGGAGTGTTAAGGAAAGATGCACCTGGCTTTCCTCCTGCCTGCGAGTTGAGAATCACTGTATTGGAGCACATACATGAGGCGGTGGGCCCGGTGTATCTGACATGGACAGTGAACCATTTCTCAAGGATGCACTTCTTTTCTTCTTTGCTCTGAAGATATTTCTCTGGCTCTGGGCACATTCTTGGACCCTTGGCATTGGGAAGAGACTTGGAGGACTTTTGGGCCACCGTTGCCCTTCTGTCTTTTCACTGGGATGATGCTGTCACACTCCTGTGTATTATGATTTGTTCAGCAGTTCATGTGTTTTATTTACTTTACTAAATAAATTAGGTTAAAACATGAAATTGCTGATAGTGGGCCATTTTTCAACCTATGAAATGGCAATTTTATAAGGCTAATTATGATATATTTTGCATAAAGCATTGCAAATAAGGTAGTGCAAATATAATCAAATATATCATTAGTCACAATGTGTGTATAGGTCAAGAAGGGGCATTGGTGGTAATTATCACAGCCATCCCAGAAAATACATTAATGTTCTTCATTCTCTTTTGTGTTGAAAGACAATGCAACGTGGTAGTTGGTGTTTGCCGCCATGGTACCCACCCACTGTCCAGGTTCGCTGAGCGGATCATATGAGAAAATACCTGTCTTAGCTGGGCATGGCAGTCCATGCCTGTAATCCCAGCACTCAGGAGACTGAGGCAGGGAGATCATTATGAATTCTGGGCCAGCCAGGGCTACACAGTGAATCCAAGGATAGCCTGAACTGCATAGTAAAACCCTATCTCAAAAAGACAAAAAACAAAACAAAACTAATCCTGTTTTACTAGATGCACCTTCTGTCATATTCCTTTGGAATTTGAAGTTCTAGGTTCTCTATACTTCCTTATTCTTCTTTGTGTATGTTGGCCTTCTGTGTGCACAAGTCACTGCATATGTAACTTCTCTTCTTTCCAGAATGTTCTCCTATGACTTTGCTTACTTGGTTCCTCTTCACAGTGGATAGATATCTCAGTTCATTTCTTGGTTTCTTATCACCCTTGGTATCTCTAACTAGGTCACAGCTGTTGAATTTTTGCCCCTTGCATAGAACTTTGTATTTTCCCTTTGTAATACTGTACCACTGATGAGAGCTGTGACTTCTGGGACACTGAGAGGTGGTTTAGTCTACCTATCACCCTCATTGGACTGTAAGCTCCATACCAGCAGAAAGAAAGGTTTTATGAGTTATTACCCTCTGGGGGACCTAGCTTCTAGATGGGTGAAATATTTAATAAACAAATCTTATACTCTAGCAGGACTTGTACTTTATGGCTTTAGTGTAAGTCCCTTTATTTTAGATAAAACAATGAAATTGTAAAATTATATACATAAGGAACATGTAAATGGTTTTGCATGAGAATAAGTGATAAGCCCATCAGCTTTGCATAAAAATGCAGGAATTGATAAACCTATCAGCTTTGAAAAACTCAACTGGTCATTTTATACCAAGTAGTGGCTTAGTAGTATTATAAAAGTTGAGAGGTAAAGAATTCATCAGATGTTTGAGTTCAAGCTCAATTGCCTGCTCTGTAATCTTGGAAAAGTTACATTTTCTGAAATTCAAGTTCTACATTTATAAACTAGAGACTAAAAATAGTATATGAATATGAGGATTTGATTATGTCCTTTCAAAATTCCACATATGGAATGCCTACAGAAGCAAGTTTAAGAGAGGTCATTAGAATGGGCCCTATTCCAATATGACTAGTACCTATACAAAGGGGACATTTGGACACATAAAGGGAAGATATCTGGAAAGACAGGGAAAAAGTGGCTCTTTACAAGCTGAGATTGGCCTGGAACAGATCCTTTCCTTACAGCCCTAGGAAGTTATCAACCTGGTGACACCTTGACTTTGAACTTCTATCTTGGTGAGTAGTGAGGTAATATATTTCTGTTGCTTGAATCACCTGGTTTGTATGCTTTCTCACAGCAGCCCTAGTAAAAAACGTAATGAGTTCATCAGCTCAGTATACGATGATGCTATGTATTAAGCAATCTAAAAATATCAGTGACTTACAACATAAAATATGTATTTTCTTGCTCATGGGCCTGTGGGTTGGCTAGGTTCTCCCAGACTCTGGGCTGAGTGGGTGTCTTGTTTACTTTTCTTTTGTTGCTGAGACAAAATACCTGACATCCAAAATGAAGGAAGGAAAGATTTATTTAGCTTATAGTTTATGGAATTCTCAGTCCATACTCAGCTGGCTTCAAGGCAGGGTGTCATGGCTGAGGGGCAACTGTTCCTGCTAGCTGTGGCAGATACCAGAAGCGACCAGAGCAAAAGGGCAAAAGGGAAAAGTACGCTTCCTTCCTTTCCTTATATTACATGCTTGCTACCTTCCTCTGGGCTGGTACAGAACTCACATTGTCAATCCCAGTGCTAGACAATGAACTAATTATGAATGCTAGATTCAGCCACCTCCATGACTATGTGAGGCTTCAGGGGGACACCTGACACAAACCATAGCATTAAGTGAGAGATCACATCTTGGGACTGGCACCTGGGCACATTCTCCATAGAGAAGAAGATGAATGAACAAAAGGGCAAAGCAAATCATTCAAGGTCATTGGAAGCTTCTCTTGGCACATGTCTGCTGTCATTGCATTGGCCAAGGCAAGTCACCTGCTCACACCTATTGCAATAAGCAGAAATATACTCCAATCACTTTCTTGGGAGTCACTGAAAAATTCCATGGGGTAGGGAAAGAGTGACAATAATACAATTAACCATAATACCTACACATTTGAGTTGTCTTCAGTAAATAAGATTTGACACATAGAACTCTTAGTAGGATGCCTGACACCTAATCAGTACTTGAAAAATGTTAGTTGTTATTGTTATTGTAATAGTTTTTATTTTTGAACCAATTTTAGAGTTCATTTCCTACTGCAAGACTACATGAAAATAAAAACTGCATGCATATTTTCCCTCCAAGTAGAATTAGCTGAATGAATTGCATTAATATGTGGTTAAATAAAAATCTCTGTAGACCATATTCTTGCAGCTGTGATTAATTCTTTTAAATTCCTTTAAATTGCATGTCTGATTCATTGGATTGGAACAGAGATATGATTTCAAGCTTATGTTTCTTGTTAGGACATTGAGGCCAAAATTAAATGTGCTTTTTTCTTCTTTGAAAAAAAATCAAAGGCTCTTTAAATGGATTGTTGTGAGAGGACACATAAATATGTTTTAATCGATAGCTGTATTCTCCAAAGCACCATCAAGACAAAGTGTTAACTGTTCTGATTAAATTTGTGATTGGTTAAGCTGGAAATCCATACAGTTGCATGTCACACAATATTTAATAAATGGCATATAGAGTATCTTAATTGTACCCATTTATCACTTCTCTCTGTTTCTAGATGCATAAAGTTATCAAAATCTGGAAACTCAAACATTTTCATTTTTATTCACTTTGTTGGGCTTTGTTCTTTGCCTCTTTGGCTGAATTGGTTCTGGTTTTGAGTTAAATATTTTTGACATAGCCTTCATGAGTCATTTACATTTAAATATAACAGGAAATCTCTTTGCCAAGAAGGCTATTGGAATTAAATTTTACACCAGATCTTGTTTTTCTTTTAAAAAGGGCTTATTACCTATTATTTGGTACATCAAAATCCATTTTTGCTTTCTTCTTTATAAATCTGTTATAGGTGGTATACAAGTTTTTTATTTTTCATGTTGGTGCTAAATGTTTCTGATGTGCATGATTTATAACTGTTGCTATAATTTAAAAAGTTAGAAATGAACTTCTGAGATGTTCATTGCCTTTGCTGCCCAAATTTTGTAAAAGGGTGTTTGAAGCATAATGCATGCCCTTGAACTTGTTGTTACAAGTTAAATGAGACCTACTTAGAATATGGGAAATATATAATTATAGGAAAGGTGATAAAATCAAATAGACTCCTAATCAGCACATTGAGGTGTGATTTACACACATCCAAATGATGAGAAGACTTAATGGGACTTGAGGCATGTTGAAGATGATCAAGAGCAAATCTCTCTAACTCGGGAAACAAGCACCTTCAATAGAGAATCAGAAGACAAAAATTCCCAGGCATTTAAATGGACTTCATCTTTAGGCTACCTCATATCCCCAGGAATTCTTTTAAGAAAGTATTAGACTCACAAGAAGGCTTCCCAGCTTGTAAACCAATGCCAGTGGCAGTAGCTTACTTAGTTAGACATTGTTATTCTAGATGTCTGTAGGAGGAAGAAGAAATTCATTGTGTGCTGATATTTGTCATGGTTTTCCCTTGGCTGGTTTGGGGCAAGGGCAAGCTTGGTAAGGCCTTGTTAAATAGCTCATTTTATTGAAAGATTACTCTGTACCAGATGTTGGGTGTTTTCCATATAGGAGTTCATTTTGTTCTTTCCAAAGTCTTTCGATATAGGTCATATTATTTCCTTTTTCAGAAGACCTCATGAGGCAGAAGCCTTTGCCTACAGTTTTGTCCCATTTCTGAGGCCTCAGAGTGCTGGGCGGCAGGTCAGTGATGGTGCTAGGAGTCAAGCCTTGGCACCCTGTCTAGTGCCCACATTCACAATTACTGTGTTTTCAGAATCTTTGGTTTGTCTTTCCTTTAATCCCCCATCCCACTTTCCTGAGTGTGGGTATCCTACATCTCACGCTGTGTTCTAGGCACTGGGAATTAAGCATGTGCATAACAGGATGAGTGTCTTCAAGGAATTGATAGTCTCTGGAAAGAAGCACATGCCAAACAAGCAAACCAATAAATAGTACAATTTCTGGTGATGCAAAATGCTCTGAAGATAAAGCTCAGTTGGGGTGAGAGACCTACGAGAACACTGATGATATTCAGCACAGAATACTAATGTGGTCAAGAATCCATTGATTCACTCGCTGAGGTTCCACAAGTATACCCACCAGTATAATGAAATCTTTGGTCTCAAATGTCCAGGGGGCTCTTTGAGTCCTTCACCATATTAGACCAGAGATTCAGAAAGTAAAAGCCAGTAGACAGCATTTTAAATGATCTCAGGACAATACTTGTGGGTTACTTGGTTCATTCTTCTCCCGCTCTTCATTTCTTCTGGAAGCAGCAGCCAAGCAAATATTTTGTCCTTAGCTGGGACAGCACTAGATCTGAAACTGTTCTGCTGTAATACAGACTTAATGGTGGAAAGCTGCCCTTTATAGGAAGATCAGATTCTGAATGTTAAAAAGTATGAGATAAAAACAGTCCTTAGTCATATGCTTATTACTAAGTAGATTAAAGTCAAGGACTATTGGTATATTAGGAGCAGGGATAAGCTAGGAGGGAGATTAACAGTAGGCTTTAACTAACTTCCCACTCTCATCTTTCTCAGAGACTCCTGGAGTACAGTGCTGGGAAAGACTCTGAGTTACGGTTGGGCTGGGTAGCCAGTACGCTACCGTCCAATTGTTTCTGTATTTGTAAAGCAGCGGTGGAACCCGGTTGTAGCAACCATGGTACTCTGACTTCTGGTGTGAGTGGGGTCGGGAGACCAGCAAGGAAGCGTTGCTGATGGCTATGTTTTTGGTGCTGGGGACTGAACCCAAGTCCTTAAGTGTACTAAATACATGCTCTTCCACAGAATGACACCCTCAGCTCTGCTGATACACATTAATTGAGGCTTTCTTTTTTCTTTCTTTCTTTCTTTCTTTCTTTCTTTCTTTCTTTCTTTCTTTCTTTCTTTCTTTCTTTCTTTCTTTCTTTCTTTTGCCTCATTTCTCTTTCTCTTTCTCTTCCTGCCTCCCCCTTCCTCACTCTCTGTCTTCCCATTCCTTTCTTCCCCTCCCTCTTTTTCCTTCTTTCCTCCTTTCCTTCCTTTTTCCCTTCTCTTCCTTTTCCTTCTTGTCTGTCTCTCCTGCTTATTTTCCTTTCCTCCTTCTCTTCCCAATAGTACTACATGACAGAGTTCACAGTTATGAAGAGCAAAGTTCTAGAGTTACATCCCCTGGCTCCCAATTCTGGCTCTGTCACATCCTATTGTGTGACAGTGTAGAGGTACATATGCCCTGGGAACTTCAGCTTCCTTATCTGCAATATGACAGAATTACTGCTTCTTCCTCAGGCCTCTTGCTTTTGGTGTTAGTACTACCCTGGGGACTATTTCTCAGTGTGTGTGATGCTTATGCCATCACTGATAAATTTAGAGTTTTAGGTATTTTGCAGACAAGGCATTATGTAATACTGTAGTACAGAGTCAGATGTTAGTTTTTGTTTTTCTTTGAATCCTTTCAAAGACTCCAGGATAAAATCTCAATTCAGAGTTCTTTTCACTAACATCTTTCTTACACTTGCTCCTCTGTTTTATTAGCTATGAGCACAAATCTGAGGCTCAGAGCTTTCTGTTGGAATTCCATCTAGCCTGAAATTCATAATGTCATTTGCATTATTACGGCATTGTAGAATTACCTTCCTTTATGGCAAATGATACTGGATTTCCACTGAAGGAGAGTATTCAAAGTTTCATGTTTTTGAGTAAACCTAAAAAGTGAGTCTAGACAAGAAAAAACTTCCAGATACACAGTATAATATGACTCTGTTATAACTTTGAAATACCCAGTTACTAGGGTTTGGGTGTATGCAGTGGAGTACAGGGGCTGGGGGTGGTGGTGGTGGTAACATATGTGGGGCAGACTTTTAGGAATCCATGGAGATGGGGTTCTCTCTGTTCAAGCTCTACTGCTCTTCCTTCTGTCCTGCCACTAGCAGGGATCCTCCCTCTGCCTATAATTTTTGCTCCATTTCTGTTCCCTTGACCAAGTATTTTTTCTTTATGTCTCTGCTCAATTGTAATATTTCTTTATTACCTACATAAGGACACACTCTTTGTTACCAGATGCCCCAGAATGGTGCTCAATTAGTGCAACAGTCTGGATAGCTGTAGACTTAATGATTGGGTTGTGTGTGAAGTGTGTTATCTGCTTCCCATTGGACTCCAGGTGCCTATGGGTCCTTGTCTACTTTAGCTCAGCATTATCCCTAATACCAAGCAGATATTGTTATATTTTCTGTAGTTTAATAAAAAATATGGACAATTTGATAAGTCCATGTGGGTTTAAGTTAACTGTTAATTATAATTTAGGAGTCATTAACATTTGGGTTAATCAGACCTACTGTTCCCAGAACTGCCATCAGACAGCTCTGTCTGAATCTGTACTATCTGATCTGTTAATTAGCATAAAGGGTCTCAGAAATAGTATTTATTTGTGTTCCAATATTTAATTGGTTGTGACCTGTTTTTGTAAAATGGAGTTTAAAAAAATAAGGATACTATAGATCCAGAAGTTTGAAGTGTTCAAGTCCCCACTGAAGGGGTAATCTGGTTTCCTGAGTCTACTAAGTGGGAGGGAAGTATCTTTCTTTAGAATACAGTGGTACATACCTCAGGGTGAACTTTTCACACAGAGTATTCTGTAAATTACTTTTAAGTGTTTGGAACCAGAGTCTTTACTCAGCTTAGGCCCAGGTGGTGTGGTTCTTGAGGGACATGCTTGCCCGTAAAGGACTGTAGGTGGGGTAGAATTACTGATAGTTACTTTAGTAACAGGGTATATCACCTGGGCGGGAGGAGAAGCTTAAGGAGCCCTGAAGCTCTTGATGCCCCTTTTATATTGGAGACTCCCCATGTTCACTGAAAGAGCTTGACACCTGGTAATGTCCAGTTGTCATTTGTCATCTTAGGACAAGAGAGCAACAAGTCCTTGTTGGAGAAACTGGAAAAGACAGTGGCAGGTTGAAGAATCCTGAGATGGAGTCAGCAGATTTTGATGACTGATTTATATGGATGTGAAGGAGGAGGCAGAGATGACTTAGGTGTGGGTGTGGGGACCAGGCATTGTTCAAGGTGTAGGTTGATTGAAGGAGGCTTATTATTCTGTCTTGTAAACTGGGCTGGTCCCTGGCTCAAATAGGAGGTGGACAATGTTGTTCTTTGATAACCTCTTACCTCTTTTTCTCTGGGCTCCATTGTCTAGTCTGCCTTCCCCAGGTGTCTGTCTTCAATAACATGCTACCTATTTGGTGTATGACTGCAGCCTAGTCTTTGTTTTCCCAGAAAAGACACCTGGAGTTGTCTATTTACCTCAGATATATTATGATGACAATGAATGGAAATCCCACGCGGCTCCAATCCATGTAAATAAATCTATGGTTTTTAAAGAACTTTAAAATTAGAACTTATTTTAGATTTTTTGAAAAGTTACAAAAGTAGCACAGAGAATTCTTTCTATATCTCATCCTATATTCCCTAATGATATTTCTTTATGTAACCATGGTACAGTTACCACAAATGAGAAATTCTTATTCAGAATTCACCAATTGTTCCTCTGATATCTTTTCCTATCTCAGGATTCCACTCAGATTTCCACATTGCATTTAATTGATCTCCTCTGATCTGGGACTGCTCATCCCTCTTTTCTTGTCTTCTGTGACTTTCTCACTTTTGAGGAGGACTAGTCAGTTATGGAGCAGAATAGTCTTTAACTTGTGTTTCCACAGCATTTTCTCTCAGGGTTGGATTGAGGTTATACACTTTTTGGCAAGAATTCCATAAAATTCCTGTGTCCCCAATGCATCAGATGAAGGGGGTTCATGAAATTTATGCCTTATGACCAGAGGTGTTTCCTTTAGTGCAGTGAGGGCTGAGTGCCAAGTGACTGTACTTACCTTTGTAGTTGATAACCAAGCCATTGGGGGGCCAGATCTTGTTCAGGAGGAACCTCTTGCTTTCCTCATCTCTATTTAAAAAAGCATTGCTTTGGGAAAAAGTCTTGTCCTAGAAGACCTAAGCAGAATGGTTGATGTGACTAAAATAAAGCTTTTTTTTTGTTGCTTCAGTGACAATGTTTAAAAATGAAAATATTGATCACTTCTTTCTCCATACTGCCATCCATGCAAAAAAAAATCTGTCTTTGGTCATTTCCCCTTCCCAATTAAAACATTTGGTGGTTCCAAATGACTAAAAGAGAATATCCCATGTCCCAGATTGCCACTCAGAATGATCTTCAATCTACTTTCTTTCTCACCTTCTCTCTTTTCTGGCCTCCATTTCCACACATCCTCTGTGGCATGCACAACAAACCGCCATTCCCCAGTGGCTATTTTTGCTTAGGATGTTCTCTCAGCCATTGCACCTCTTCTGTTCTCACCTCTGCCTTTTAAAGCCCTTGCTCTGTGTGAATAAACAATTATCTTATGCTTTCTTAAACTAGTTCTTAAACTGTTGCCTCAGCTTCAAACTTCCCTTTCCATAATACCATGCTTTGTGAGACTCAGACTGGGACTCTACAACTTGTGTTGCTGCTTTTGCCAGCTGCTTCTTGTGAGGCTCTGCCAATATGGGGAAGGAGACTCCTGGAGGATAGCTTATTACTGGGAGCATCACCCAGCAATGTTCTACACCCAACTGCACAGTGGCTACTTTCTGCCTGTTCACAGACACCAGTCCTGTTGGCCATGGTCACTTCATAGAGGCCTGGGTCCCAGCTCCTTGAGAATCCCTCCTCTGAGCTCAGAGTTAACAGCACCATCTAGAAAGTATCTCCACCTCAGAAGCTGAGTTTTAAATCTGGAGTGAATCTTCTCTAAGCTTTCAAGTTCTATTAATTCCAAACTTTTCCCTTCGTTCCTGTAGCCATAAGAGTAGTAGCTACTTCCTGAAGTTGGTACCTACCAGATACCTAGTTTTCTCTTATCCCACACAAAGTTAACAATCTTATCCCTAGATGTCACTTATTTTTATAAAAACCAGTTAAAAAGAAACTGCAAACCAAATATTGTTTTTGTCTTCTAACTGGACCCTGAGTGATGTAGAAATTGAAACCAGGAGTTATCCCGAGAAACAGAGACTTCTAGACAGGTTGGACATTTGTCTCATGGGTCTGCAGGCTTGAGTACCCTACGAAGATCTTGCCAGTGGTGATCCATGGCATGGAATGGGCTCCAAGTGAGTCAGGTATGTGGTGGTGGTCATAAAATACCAACTGAGGCAAGGGCTGCAGGGGGCAAGTGGCTGAAATGGTCACTGTGAGAACTAGAGTAAGAGTGGCTTCTCCTGAAAACATTACACTTCTATAGAAGGGAAATGACAAGCTTAAGCCTTTTAGCTCTTAGTTTATTTCAAGTCATCCAGAGTTTCCTTGAAGACCTTAAAAGCTTTATTTACTGCAGCATAGTTATTGAGGTGGTGGTGAAAAATCACTGTTAATGTTCTCCTATCTCCCTGATTTTTTGGAGAGAGAGAATATGAGTGAATTCAGTGTGGCTCATAACCCCTCTCCAGTCCTATTAGCTATGACGAGACAGGAAGTGCCACCAATGGCTGCCAAGAATGAGTGGCCATTTCCCATAGATGGCTGCAGTTGTCTTTCTTCGCAGAAAAAGAATTCCAGTGTCTAGTAGCCTTGAGGGTGCAGAGAGTATAAAGGGGACATCTTTTCCAGCTCTGACTCTTAGGATATTGTCTGATCTTCATGCTGAGAGGACATCCAGCAGGTGTATAGGAAAGTTTTTCTCAGGAAGGACTTTTGAGATTTGGGATACAACCTTGGTTGTCCTGTACTTTACTAGCGGAGTGAGACTGAAAGCAGTGGGGAGGAATGGACTTTACTTTTCTGCAGGAACTCAAGAGGGCTTTAGTGCAGCAAGGACTGAGTGCCAAGTGCCATGTCGCAGCTTGAGGGGTTCTCATCTTTGGGCGTACTGTGGAGATTGTAGCCTAGGCAGAGAAAGAAAGAGCCTTCTCCTGCAGAGCTTGAGCTACTGTGGCAGAGGGACAGAAGGGTAAAAGTGGGGTTCCTTACCCAGGGTACAAAGCAAGACACCAGGGAAGAAAGACACATTAAAATAACTCCTCTAAATAATGGGAGTTTTTGAAGTAGGGCTGTAGAATCAGCATAATTCAGACATAAATCCAAGCTGGCAAGATTTGGGATTGCTCAGGTTACATTCACACCTTCCCAAAACTGTGTGTGTATGTGTGTGTGTGTGTGTGTACTTAAACACATAGTTATTACATATTTTTTACCTATGGAGGGCTCCC
Organism: Hydrochoerus hydrochaeris; assembly: GCA_004027455.1. Lineage (NCBI taxonomy): Eukaryota > Metazoa > Chordata > Mammalia > Rodentia > Hydrochaeridae > Hydrochoerus > Hydrochoerus hydrochaeris. The sequence goes on from PVLA01003174.1 coordinate 42,468, forward strand.
CTCTTTCTGAAGATTTAGACATTGGAAACTTTGGCCAAGAGAGTGACAAAGAAAGCCCAAGTTATTCATCCCCTTGGTTTCCTTTACATGCAGAACTGTCCATCTCAATGACACTTTCTCAGGGTTTCCTGGAGAACAAAGGTGACTAGTGAGGGGCTTTTGGAGTCAACTTCCCAAAGGCAGTTTGGGGTTTGTTGTTGGCAGACTTACTTAGCCAAGCACACATTGAAATAACTCATTACTTGCCCGACCTGTTGTTTTAAATAGGTAGCACTGAGACACTTTGAATATTTTGCTGTGGGGGTTTTGGCACAACGTCTTTCAAATGAGGGAAGAAAAATAACAAACAGTGGGAAAGAGCAGATAAATAACCTATGAAGGATGGCTAGTTTGGATACATGTGTGTGTTGTGCATGGATGTGAATTAGTGTATTTGGAAGCCTTGTAGTATTCTTTCTGAAATCCTTTACATTATTCATGGTTTCATCATGGTCTCTTTTTATATACTCCTCTCCCATCTACAGGCAGGGGAGGGACAGGTGCTAGATTTAGTCTTAGGAAAATACAAACATTAAACTCGCCATGTATTTTAGAATTATAAGTGTGTGTTTCTTCCATTCCTTCAAGTCTTGCTTTTCCATTTTAGCCGCATAAATGGTTGTCATGGTGATGCTTCTTGCAGCCCCCATGGCACTGGCATGGAGCAGAGCTCAGAGATATTCAGTCATCATAGACTCTGCTCCAACTGTCCCCTTCACTCCCTGAGACTAATCAGATATGGGATTGCCATGTAGTGCTCCTGCTATTTGGAATGAGGGAAAAATCACTTCAAAATTAGGCTAACAAGGAGACTTTGTCTGAGTGACTCAGAATGGTGGTGTTCATTTTTGTTGTTCAAGTTTGTTAGTACCTTAGAGGGTGTTAGTAAAATTCATGACTTGGGGATCCAGCAGTAAACACTTTATTTATTGTAAGTGTTTTCATATATTAGGTCTAGAACAGACTCTCAAAAGATATAAGATAGATCAACAAATAGTTTTTAAATATTTGTTTAAGTAGTCCTCATCTTCTTTTTTGATAATATTTGTTCATGTTCTTATGTAAAATGTTTGTATAGGTTAAGTTGGAGCATCACTTCTAAATATGTTTTCTTAAAGAGCTTTTTAAACTGAAAGATTTAACTCCAGTCAAGAGGCAGGGACTGCACAAGCATCTTGGCAGTGGAGGTTCTGGGTCATTAGAGACTAAGATCTCTTATCTGAGGTCCAGGTAATTAATAGGAACGGCACAGCAAAATAACCTCTTGATTCCAGGTCAGGTTAACATGTGTCTATCAAGACTTGGGCATTGCCATTTGGCCTGTCTTGGGGTCCTGCTGAAACCAGTCAACCTTTCTCAAAGTCTGTGGCATATAATGAAAGAGAAGAAGGGCATGGGACAATGAGTAATTTGAGCTGGGCTGTAGGAAAAGAAATAGCTCCTGAATCAGTTTGCATTTACTTTTCTCCTCCTAACAAGCTGAAAGGCAGGGAATGGAGTGTTTATTCAGCAGATCTGTAATAGGTTGGGTCTGGGTCATTGTCTCTTAAATTATCTTCCCCTCCCATTCCTGGTTCAGACAAGGCTGCTGCAGCTCTCAGTCCATATCTTAAGTCCACAAAGGAAAGAATGACTATCTCCTGCTAGCTCATTCGTCTCGCTCTCATTCTTTGTCTTCTGTAATCCCAGCTGTCTCTATACTCCATCATATGTCCATGAAGGTGCTGCCCATGACCATTCCAAGTTGCAAGGAAAGCTGTGGAAGTGAGTGTCTAGCACTTTCTATCCCTCTCGTCGGATGTGTGTGATGCCTATGGAATAGAAGGGAGACGTGAAATGTTGCTGTTTTGGTGACCCACAGTGTCAGCCATAGTAGGGTCTTATAACTGGCAAGACGTACTGGACATTGTTTCATGTGTATAGAAACAATATAACTGGACAATGTATCCACATAGGCAGGGGTCAGGTCCAAGATCTGAGTCTCTGTCTTTTGAGTCACCATGTAGAACTGCAGTTGACAATGATGCCCATTTGACTTGCATATTGCAGCTGGCATAGTGAGTCCTTTGTTCGACAAGCATCAGCTCGCCTGAGTGTTTGCCTCTAGCCCTGGGGGGTTGTGGGCTTTTCAAAGATGAGGGTGTCTGTGCTGTAGCTTCTCCTGCTTGAAAAGTGGCCAATCATTTCTTCCTAATTAAAGATCAAATATCATTTCAGATGGTCTCCTTCCTAAGATGTCATGGGAGATGTTCCTCATATCTGTCAGTGGTCCTGATCATGTTGTCATTTTTGGCAATGCATCCCTGGAATGAATAATAAAATTATCATAATCTTGCAGCAGAGGGAGGGTGAGCGATTTGTAGAGTCCATTAAGGACTGAGCAAAGGATTGTCTTCTAATGAGATGGAGAGCATCAGGGAGACCGTTCATCAAACTGCCCTGTCACAGAAGCACAAAGGGATCCTGGAGGGAGGGGATCCCACACGGCTGACAGACAGGGATGGGTTGTCGCGGATGCACATTTACATATTGCTGTTGATCAGCTGCCTGAGAAGGGGTGACAAGCAGAACACCGGTGTCTCCATTGTAAGGCTCAGGGCGGGGTCTGTTTCTGCCACCCTTGATTCATTCCCCACAGGGCAAGAAGCATTACTCACCATTTCCTCACGTGCCAGAAAGAGAAATGGAATCAGCGGGCATGTCATCTCCTTGTTGGAAAGTGACAGCTCCCTTATTATAAATCCCCAATAAATTGATGGAAGAGCTGTTCAGACTTCATAGATATAAATGTTTCTTGGGATTAATGGGAAGTTATTCCTAGAAATGACTTACAGTTCAGGAACCAATTTTGCATTGAAGCATTGTTATTTTCTCCCCACCTTCAGCTGTAACCGTAATTGTCAAAGCTGCCAAGTATAGATGGCAAAGGGTTTTTATTTACCTCACCCTCGACCCCTCCACTGTGCCCACTTCCTATTGCTAAACATTTATAGCATTAGAAAGTTATCCTTGCCTTGAGGAAGAACTCTTCTCCCTTCTGGAAGTCCCTTCCAGGAGAATTTGAAATTTGTAAATCTATTTGTCACTTTAGAGAAAACCACAGAGATGTGACTTGTACTGTGCAGGACAGAAGCAAACTACTGTTTGCTAGTCTATTTAAAGAACTAAAAATTTTTTTCAATAGATACCACATCCTCTTCAGTTTTGATGTCCTTTATAAAGTAGAATATTGAGCTTCGTGTCTGTTATCCTGGGAGAGGATTGTACCCACAATGGCTTATTTTCTGAATCATCAGGATTTTCTTTGATGTGGTCTTGAAGGGTCATCTTGGGGTTACCACTTGGTATTTATATTAATATTGATAATCTTATGGAAAAAGTGCTTTTATAAGTGGAACCGAGTCTTTTGTCCAGTACCAGGAGCATGTGGACACTTAATAAGTGCCAATCAATAGCTTTTGCTGATAATGCAATGTAGGCCCACTAACTTCCTCAGTGGCTCCATGGGGGAAAGATGCATTTGTAGCCAGTGCTTTATTCTTCAGAACATATGAGGGACTGCCTTCTAGACTGCCATTATTTGAGTTTCCATTGGGTGTGCTGTGGATCCATGCAGTCCTGCTCACTTCTGACTGCCAGTTTCAGAAGGTTTGGAATGTCAGTGCCCTTCCACACAGTTTAGTATGTTTCTAGTTTATCCCAAGAGTTGTCTGGAAGAGGAAGGCCAGGCAGGTGGGTGTCTATAAGTCTGCCAGTTTCCAAATTGCCTTGAGCCCTCACACTGCCTCTTCCCTAGATTTTCAAGAAGTTGCAAGAGGCTCATTGTCTTCCTGGCCATCCTCTACTTCAAGTAACTTTTTCAAGACAGAATTCTGGAAACTACAGATTCATTTTGCCACTGCCCACTCGCAAAGCCTAACATGTGGCTGTGCTTTATAACAATAAGTTAATGAACTTAAGGATAATGGAGGTAAAAAGGGCACAGGTAATGTGTTACATCTGCTTGCTGTGCATCACTTTTTTTTCTTTACTATGACTTGGTTTCCCTGATTGCAGAGAGTCTTCTCTGGGGTTCTTCCTTTCCCTAATTCTGGACTCCTGACATGTCACTGTTCCTACCTCTTTTTACATATTTGGTCAACAGATCCTTACTGGGCACTTACTGGCATCAAGCTGGCCTAGATGCTTAGATTGGGATCAGTAACCACACAAGAGATGCCAGCCCTGACATCTTGGAGCCTCCAAGCTTCCTCGCAGGCTGGAGTGGGGAAGACAGCTGAGCCCACAGCATGCACATCTCCTGGCTGAGACCGATTGTGATTAGGAAGCTAGGAGAACTGGGTTCTGTGAGCCAGACTGATGATCTTCCCCACCTCTTCATATTCCTGCACACCTCCCTCCTTTTCCACTGTAGCTGGGAGTCTCCAAAGTCTTCTGTTCTTTTTATTTTCTCACCTATGTAGCCTCTGTCTGTTTTGACTACCACCTTCTAGAGATGTCCTTGGTTTGGGACTTTCACTATTTCCTGGCCAAAGAGGCCATCAAATGCTTCCCTAGAGGACTTCTGTGCCCTCTCCCTCCACATGAAGATGCTACTCCTCTCCCATGGGAAAATGTCTGGAATATGGTTTTATGTTAAACTGCAGTTATTTATCCTTTATTAAATACTGCCTCAGTATTTTTGTTTCTGTTTTCCACATATAGGATGCCCAAGGTGACACTGTGACAGTTGTATTTAGTTGAACCCTGGAAGAATGTTAACTAATGAGCCATCACACTGTGATGTAGATGTCTTCCTGATATGGATCACATCTGCAATGCCTTTATTTCGTTATCATTTATAACTTTTCCCCTTCCTCTTTTCTTCCTCTTCTCCCTCTGTTTTTCCTCCCTCCTTCCCTTTCCTTCCTTCTTTCTTCTTCCTTCTTCCCTTCCTTCCTTTTCTGTTTTATGGTTTCTCACTTTCCTTTCTTTCATACTTGCTAGATGGTAAAACCCAATACAGATCAGTTACATAGTTTGTGATAGGGAAGATTTTTGTAGTACTTGTTATATTCCAGGCACTATTCTAAGTACCAGTAATAAGTGGATCGTCTTGATTGGATCAGGTAGAGAATCTCGGTTCAGGGCTGACATCACTTGATTATTCCCCCTTTAACCCACAGCAAGCAGGTCTGGGCTCAGAAGCTTTTGGACTCAAAAGCTTTGACACCTACCTACAATTAATGGAACCCTTTTAGTTTTGTTCTGTCTTATAGCTTTTAAGGTTTTCTTTTACTAATGGAAATTGGTTCTAAGTAGCTTTAGGATCTAAGTAGTTTTATTTTTTAACATTATGTATGATAAAATGTATACTATAGCAGGATGGGTATGGCAAAATTATATTGCTGTCAGACTGAGGGCAGCTTAGATGTCCTGCCAAGGCGTGTGTTAGCAGAGTACACAGCGGGCATGCTGATGTCACCTACGAGGACAAGGGGAAGGGGTGGCATTAGTCAGAGGCCCTAGTTTTACCCATGTTTTGCCACCACTTATTGATACGGCTTTGGACAAGTTGTGTTTCTGTCTGAGCCTTGGTTTTCTCTCTTACCATGTGATAATATATACCTACTACCGAATGAGAAAAGTCATGAGAAAACTGTTACATTGTGTGCCAAGTAGTTGGTTTGTGGACAAATGCTTGTTTTTATAGTGAAGTTACAACATTTTATGGAATTAACAAGTACTTATTTTAGAATTAAAAAAAAGTCATGGATAGTCAATGACTAACAAGATTGCCTGGTTCCCACACTCACAGAACATCAGTGCAGTGAGACGGACAAAACTTATTTTATGGAGATTCTTGGAGTTAGAGTTGTGAGCAGTGTTCAGAAGAGAGAAGTCTATACTGTGGAAGCATTTGACAAGCAGGCCTCACATTTACTGGGAGTGAAAAAAATTTACTAGAAAAATAATAAGAAATGGTATAAGCGGAGACACAAAAAACATCTAGGTGTTAGCAGGCAAAGAGGAGAGGAGGAAGATAATATTCTAGACAATGAGCCCATTCTTAATTCTACTCAGGAATTTCACACTGACCCTGGTGCACAGAGCAGATAAACTCATCCAACAAGCAAACTTGGTTTATGGCATCCATAAAAGGGTTTCATCTATCCCCAGTTCTCAAGGCAGTCCTTTTACAGTGGTGGTCTTTCTTCCTGTTTTATATTACCACCAAAGCCCTTCCTCTTCCAAATTGCCTAGCAATTGGAGCCACAGGAGCTTTATGGATACTGGAGTTTCTAGAAATGAACCTTGGTTCCAAGACCTCAGTTTTTCCATCTCCACCGGCCTATTACCACTCCCTCATCTCATAAGGGAACTTCATTACCCTTGACGTGAGAACTGTGTTCTGTGATTACTGTTTTAATTTTTCTCTGAAGAGTCTAATTGATGAGGCTAGGAAGACCAGATTAAATGGTGTGTCAGATACATCTCCCTGTATATCTCTGGCTGTCTTTGAAAGGATCATGATAATGTACCCTGCAGAGAGAAAAGTGTGTCAGAAGCCAGGCTTGAATTAGGATAGGGAGTTGTAAAAATGTTCCTAATTATTTGTTTTTTTTTAAAAAATCACTGTTCATGAAAAGGCAACTTGACTGGTGGGAATGGTTACCCTAGCTTTCTGCTTCTCACTTGCCCATTGTTCAAGCCACAAACTCTATGGATAAGAAGTCTGCATTTCTCTTTTCATTGGTCTAAATACAGCATAAGTTCTGTCTAGTGTCATCTCATCTCTTGCTTCTTACTGGCTGCTAAGCATGAGCTATTACAAACTTCTTTTTGTTTTTGAATGATCTCCATTCCTGATCACCTCTTAAATCTGCTCATAAAATTCCATACGATTTCTGGGAACTTTTCTCTGAAAATGCAAAAGGAGACTAGGCCCACTTCTCCTCCAATGTGGTCATATAAAATTCTGTAATTTTCTTATCAGGGCATTTAGTATTACAAATGATATCTGACCTCTACCTTACTGAGGTCGGGAGCAAGCCAGCATGGCTCCTCCATGGCTAGTGGTTGAACGCATCTTTAAATAAATGAGTGGATGAGGTAATGAATGAATGATGTTAGTGTTATCACATGAGCTTTATTTTGAATTCAAAATAATTAAAAGTCAATTTTCCCCTGAGTCCTTTGCCACGTGTCCTTATTTTCACCCAACACATAGTTCTGCTAGGGATACATTAATGACAACATCTGACTTTATTTTCTATCATCTCCATTGCTCAGGGAAGTCCCCTTACAACAGTATCTTTCTTCCTATTTTTATTATAGCTGGCCTAATTCAAAGTAATGTAACAGGAGCTATTTTCCAACAGAAAAACTCTTAGCAATTCAGTGGCTGAGGCAGAATGTTGAGGGTAGAATAAAATTATTTGGATCCTGGCTATCACTGTCCAAATGTCTTATTATTGCTTGAGTTTTTAGTTCCTTATCTGTAAAATGGGAATATTAATAGAACCTACTTCATAGAGCAGATGCAAAGATTAAATGCTGTGTATTTGAATGAAGCATCAATACAATAGACAAGAATTGTCTGTAAATGATCCTCAAAGCAGTAGACTTTCAGCAGCATGACTTATACTGTAAATGAAAATTTCAAATTAATTTCCTGCAGTGGTGATAAAACACTGCCAGGCACTGGATGTTACTAAAATATATAGCTGCTGGGCAATGCACGTTCATGTTAGTTTATGAAGTTACTTCTATGCTTGTGTAGACCTGAGGCAGCAGGAACAATGAAGGAGTGTCTCAAACTTCTCAGGATGATAACAAGTGCAACAGCACTGCCCTGTTCCTGCCATTGTGAGAAGTCCTTGTCAAAGGACATCTCAATCATATCTGATGCTATCACTGCTACCTCTTTCCCTCTTGCTTATGGCAGCCCTAGTGACTAAACTCACCCTGTTACTGGGAGGATGGTGACAGGTGGCAAATGACTCTGAAGAAAAACTCTTGGGTAGAGGTTGAAGATTAACACATGCTTTACAAATTTCCCTAGAGACACTTATCAGAGAGTTCCAGCCAACTGACAGTCATGATCTAGCCGGAAAAATTGGCACTGAAGCCACTTTGAGCTCCAAAGTGAATCTGAGCTTTTTATTTACTTTAACTGGTTTAAAACACTAGATCACTTTAGGGGTGTTAACTAGGGAGCTAGCCTCCTTTATCCCCTAAACATATTTGCAGCCAGTCAGATTGTTTTCAATAATTAAATATTTTTGATGTCTTTCTGGAGATTAACCTCAGACTTGATAATATGATTTAATGCTTAATTTTTATAGAACTAGGTTTATATTAGCATTTGATTCTTCTGCTTAATATACTTTTTCCTTTAGCCTGGAACTGAAAGTAGTGTACTTGAAGTATCTTTTCTGCTTCCACAAAGAATATTCCTTGAGTTTTTGGAATTTGACCAATATTGGCTTAACAGTAGATCTGGAATTTGTGTAACTTAATTATAGCAATCACAAATATGAGAATGAGAGCAGTGTTAGTGTGCATGTTTGTGTATGTAACTACATGCCTATGTACAGTGGTAACTCGGTTGACAAACTTACTTCTTTCCATGATTCTGGTCTCAGAATTCATTCCACAATTCTAGTATCAACAGAATTGTGCTGGAATTGTGACTGACTCAGTTCCAACCAGAATTGTGGAATGAACTCTGTGACTAGAATCGAGGAAAGGATTAAGTTCATGAACTGAAGTAGCACTGTATATACTCTTCAAAGTACGTGCATTCATGTGCATTTGTGATGTGATATGCACGTAAGGATATACATGTACATAAGCAGAATTGAAGTTCAGGGTTTTAAAGCAGTTGTCACCTGTCAAGACATATAAATGACTTAGAAAAACTCTTTTGACTTGTAAATTGTGCTTGGGACTGATGGTAATGGGAATGTGATCAGCCATCTTGACCTCTCCAGTCCAGCCCCAGTTGATGGATCCATCTGTCATGACATCACCCACTAGACATTCATGGCCTTACAAATCATTCCATTGTACCTTCTGTGTGTAATTACAGTGGTGTGATTTTAAAATTGAATTATTGGCAGGACTTTCAGGTATGGCTGCGTAAAGAAGTCAGCAAATTCTTTTCCCCAAAAGCACCTATATAGCAGGAAAAATGGGCAAAAGCAACAATTTCAATGTCCAGGAAATTAACTAATGCCATCAACAATCTGAGAAGCATCTATGCTTGAACAGTTGCTGCAAATCAGGTAAAAACAGTATGTCTCTGTGACCTGCTAGTTTCAAGTTGAGCTTTCCTGTTCACCTGGGGTGGGTCACTTAGCCACATTGTAGGGGTGGCATTTGTTGATATTTTCCAAAGAAACATACCCAGTAGGGGAGATCTCTATCCATCTCTATATATCTGTGTCTGTATCTGTATCTATACCTGTCTCTGTATTTGTATCTGTACCTAGACCTGTATCTATCTGTATATCTATACCAATAGCTATGAGGGATGATTGGAAAATTCAGCAAATACTTATATTAAAAAATCCATTACAATAAAAAGACACCTTGTCAAGATACTTTGCTTCAAGCACTCTTATCCTGATATTCTTGCCACTCTCTGAAGCAGTTTGAGAATTCTTCTTTTTGTCTTTATTTGCATTGTGTGGCTACTTCAATGTGCTGAATTGATTCAAAAAGTTTACTTTCATGCTCATTTTTTACTTTGGAAAGAGCTGGAAATTGTATACACAGAGAAAATAATTCACAAATGCTTTATATGCAGAGGAATTTGTACTCAAAATATGTAAAGAACATATAAAGAACTCAGAAACTCAATAACAAGATAAACCAGTTTTTAAAATGGTCGAAAGATTTGAATAGACATTTCATCAAAGAAAAAATATAAATGGCTAATCAGCATATTAAAAGATATTCAATATCATCAATCATACTGAAATAAAATTAAAAGTGGCATGAGGACCAACTACACTTCCCTAGGATGGCTATAATAAAAATACAGAATAAGTTAAATGTTGGCAATCGTCAAAAGACTCTATCATACATTGCTGGTTGGAACTTAAAATGGTATGGCTTCTTAGGAAAATAGTTTGACAGTTTCTTAAAAAGTTAAAAATACTTACTATATTACTTGGCAATACCACTCCTAGAAAGATCGGCAGAAGAAATGAAAATCCATGTCTATACACTGATAGGTACACATCAAAGTGACATTTACGTCAGCCTCAAAGCAGAACAATCCAAATTTCTGTTCACTGATAAATGGGTAAACCTACAGAATCTACAGAAACATTTTCCAAGTGATAAATCAAATATATAAGGGGTGAGCAAAATATAGTTACTACTTATTTTTTGTATTTTTATAGTAAATATTTAAATAAAAATTTTATTACAGTAAGACACACTGTTGTTAATTAACCTCAAAATACATCCCCTCACTTGAAACACATTTATTCCATTTTCTTGGCACTTTCAGAAGCAGTTCTGGAATTCTTCTTTCCAAAGTGTTTTTATGATGAGTGATCAAAAATATGGTGAACGCTGCTGCCGAGCACTGTCTGACAGAGAGGCTGGCTGGTGAAGACATGAGAGTGCGCAGTCGTCTATCTTACCCACTGGGTCTGGCACCATGTGATTTCTGCCTCTTCCCCAAAGTTAAAATGACCATGAAAAGTAAATGTTTCAATCAATTCAACACATTGAGGCAGCCACAACAATGCAATTAAAGACAGGAAAAAGGACTCCTGACACTACTTCAGAAAGTGACGACAATAATGATGGAATAAGTGTGTTCAAAGTGAGGGAGAGTATTTTGAGAGGAATAATATCAATTTATCTTTTACTGTAATACATTTTTAAAAATTTAAACATTCGTGATATTTTTCAACCACACTCCGCATATGTTGTATGATTGTATTATACAGAGGGTCCAGGAAAGATAAAGTTAGCAGAGATAGGAAGTATAACTGTGTCTTTCTACAACTGGGGAAAAAGGTGTAAATAAAGTGCAAATGGAGATGAAGAAACTTCTAAAGGTAATAGCTAAATTTTATAGTACATAATTATATCTCAATAGAGTTATTTTAAAATATACTAATTCATGAAAGGAGTTTCATTGAACTTTAAGATAAAAGTTTCACTGAACAGTTCATGTGACTACATCCTTGTAGATTTCTAGACAAATGATCATTTAATGTGTGGTCAAATTGAGAGAAATTATTTGAGAAAAATATTTGTAGTATATTGTTTAACTTACACTGAACCTTTGGTTTTATATACCCAGAACTGTACTATAGAACTACTGGTTTCAGTTACCTGCATGGATTGTTATTAGTCCATAAATATCTTGATAAATAAGGATATTATTGCTAACTGCAACCTATTTCCTAGCATTTGAAAATGCTATTTTTAGACATATTTTCAAAATACATAACTTTCCTTCATAGTAGATGAGACAATAAGCATGTTTCCCCCTATAATTTGCATGCTGTGTTACATGCTGTCTACCAGTGGTGTTTGGCTTGTCAAATTGTACGCTTTTTGCTGACGGCTCTGTATGCACCACACAGTGAATGCTTTCAGCTAATGGGGGCTTGTCCATGTTGCTGAGTGTGTTCTGTAACATGTGTTGCTTGTTCATTCATAGCCCCTCCTTCTACCATTGTGTGTTACTGAGGAGCATCATGACTTACAGTGACACCAAGGATACACAAGTGGTCCTAGGGGTCCACTCTAAAGAGAAAGCTGGAAGAGCCTCCAGTTGGATGTGGATACTTGCATGTAGTTAAGCATGGCCAGTGCGTCTTCAGGGAAATGCCTGAGGAAATTTGGTCAAGGTCACCATGTAGTTGGGGACAGATGGGAGTCTTTTGACCTTCTGATGGGCAAAACTTGCAAGCTGGAACAAATGACCAACAATTGTATATGATTCATTTCTGAGAGGTGGAAAGAAACAAAACTCTAGCTCAAGGATGTCACACATTTAAGGACTGAGGAACATGAAAGTCATTTCATGATTCAGGGACTTATTTATGTGGAGTTTTTTTTTTTTTTAAATAACACCTCCATACAGTACAGATTCAGGTAGTGTCTCTATTTCTAATGAAGTCTTCCAACACTCACCCCTGCAGTTACAGGGCAGGATGATATGCTTATATTTTGCAGAGATAAGTGCCCAGTATTCCCATCTTCAGTGACACTGCCCTGACCTCCTAGTGCTGTGTCTTGTTTCTTGTACAGCGGGTGTCTCTTACTGCTATGAGAACTCTCTTTTTACCTGGATGTTCCGATAGTGTCATGACACTGCTTTAAACTTATCAAAGGCTTCCATTTACCCTCAGGATAACATCCAGATCCAACAATAACAACTACAGTGGCCGATCTGTTCACCTGCCTCATCTCTCATTATGCTCTGTCTTCCAGTTCCAGCTTTTGTGTGTGAGATTCCCTCTGCTTGGATGGCTTTTGTACTAACTGTACACCTGGCTAACTGTTTTAAATACACACATAGGCATCTGAACATGCACGCACACGCGCGCGCACACACACACACACACACACACACACACGCGGTAACTATTCTTCATTTCCAAGTCTTCAGTTTACACATCCAGAACATGGTCCTCATCACCCCCACCATTTCTCTTCAAATACTGTACTTCAGTATTTCCTATGTTCTATTTCCTTGTACTAACCACACTTAAGGTAGGCATTGCTAATTGCCTTTCCAATATCATTCCACCTTTCTTTTTAGCAGAACCCTGATTTTTCTCAGAGAAACAATGTGCTCAGTTAAAAATACTTCCCCAAATTCCTTTGCAGCAGTTCATAGTCACATGACTCCATTTAGCCAATGAGGTGTAAGTGGCAGTTTCTTAGGTGTAATTTCTAGAGTCATTCTATTTAAAAAGAGAGGTAGACTTAGTTTATTACTGTTTTGACCTTGTTCTTCACTCTGCCTTCTCTTCCACTGGAGTTTATATTTGGATTTTAAGGAGTGGTAGATACCTTGCTGAGAACAGAAATGAGGACAAAATACTCAGAATGGCAAAATAGGAAAATGGAAGGTGTCTAATCTTCACAACAGTAGGGAGCTGTCTGGAGTGTTTGGAACTGCCTATGTTTGAGTTTCTTTTAAACAAACATGTATCTGATTAAGACAATTCCCTATTTGATGGGAGCATTACATGAGTTTGAACTTATTCCTAACTAATGTGTCACTTTTTTTTTTTTTGAGAGTCTTCTCATGTTGCTCAGGCTGGTCTTGGACCTATGAGTTCAAGTGATCCTCCTAACTCAGCCTCCTGAGTAGCTGTGCCTATAGGAGTGTGCCAGCATGCCTAATTGGGATAGTTTCTTAATTGACTATGTACTTAACTGACTTTGTTTTCTAATGAGTGACTTCTCTAGAAGGCAGGAACACTGTCTTGTTCACTTCTGTATTCCCAGTGACTGTTGTGTTTAGTTTGAAGGGGGTAGTTTGAAACATCAATAATTGGCAAAAATACATGAATTTCTCCATGACTTGTATTTATTCTGTATGGCTGTATTTTCCATGGATTAAGGGAGCATCTCTGTATCCCACAAAAACCTTTGTTGTGCTTACTGTAGCATAATTTCTCAGCCTAGGCACCACTGATGTTGTAGGTCAGAAACTCTCCATTGTAGGAGGAAGTGCTATGCATGGTAGCACCACTGGCCCCTGCCCACTAGATCTGGCAGCACTGCTGCTACCAACAGTGTGTCCAGGCATTGCCACATGTTCCTTGGATGAGGACCACTGTTCTAGACAAGGGATTCTACAGTTGAGTTTTGTAGATATGTACATGAGAACCTCCCAAAACAATATAACCATAAAAATGTTGTGTGTAGGGTGGGGATTTAGGCTCAGCAATGTAAGTGCCTGCCTGGCAAGTGTGAGGTCACGAGTTTGTTCCCTAGTGAACAAACAAACAAAAATTTTTTTTTGTGTGTGTGTATACTTGCATTGCTCTGGGGAAAGGGCCAATACCTTTCAAGGTTAAAAACCATTGTTCTCTAATTTCCTATTTCTAAATTTTTCCCACATTTCCCTTTAACCTCCTATACACCGTTGAACTTTATAGGCAGAGAGGCTGATTAGACCATTGCTTAATGACTATGCAAAATCTAATCAAGTATTCAAGTCTAATAAACCAGAATTGCTTTGAGGCCCACAAAACAAGCCTTTAAAATATTTTGGAGAGCTGCTGTAAATATGGAAATCAAGGATAGTATTTTTGTGCCTTATAATCCAATGGTCAATGTGCTTAACAAAGGAGAATCAAATTGCAGTTCTGAAATTCTAAATGCAGTAGTAATTGGTTGAAAGGCAAGAAAAGAAACTCATAAACAGATTACTTGAAAATGGTCTCAGGTGAATATATACCAGCAGGAATTTTAAATTATAAAAAAGAAATAAGATGAATGTAAGCATGACTGAACTGAATTTAATGGTTGATGTTCTCACTTACTTAATCACATAATGCCACTACTTGGGACTCTATATTACTGAAGCAAATCATTTGTTGCATCCAAAGGGAGCCATAATAATGCAAAATGTGCCATGAAATACCCAATTAAATTATCTGAACACATTGGAGATTGTGGGATGGTGCATATGTCCTAATCATTCCTCATCCTGACAGCCTGGAGGGTCTGATCTGTATTTAATACCTGGTTTGTATTTCTGATTGTAGGTCTGTGTGCAAGTATATGTACATGCATGTATGTGTTCACCACTCTGATCTATCTGAGAAAATGTTTGAACACACATCCAGGAATATTAGAAATACAAGTGATGTGTAAATAAGACGGTCCTTCTCTCTAAGCACTCCTCAGGGAAGGTGGCAATGTGGTAGAGCTAGAACTTGGAAATGAGATTTTTGTAAATGTTATACCATGGTGGAAGCTTACTTCAATGAATGTGCCAGCAATGTGTACCTTGCTAACATTAAATAGCATGGTCTGATGGAGATAAACATTTCATATTCTTGCATTGGCTTGAGTAAAAGAGAGAGGAGATGAGACATAAATCTTTCCTTTATCTCCTACAAAGCTTTATATGTTTCATCGTTCTAGTTATTCTAGACTACAACCAAGGATATTGGTGAATCATATACAGTTTAAATATGCATTTCTTCACTATTAGGTTATATGCATTTTGGCATAATTAATAATTTAAGGAAATAGAGAATTTTCTATAATACTACTACCAAAAGAGAAATACTCAACATATTCCCTCTTAATGTTTGTCAAAATCTATAAGACTTAGAAAAATTCTTGCAAATGTAAGAAAACTGAGATAAATGATAACTAGGGATAACATTTGTTCATTTTTGTGTAAGTGTTCTGGTTTCTTCTCCCAAATGCGCTTGTGTGCATACAGATATGTCAGTGGGACGTTGCCCACCTAATACTCTACCATGGGTAGCATTCCAAGCCAATAGTGAGATTTACACTGTACAACTAAGCTTTATTGCTTTATACAAAAAGCATGTTAATGGGATAGAAAAGGGAATAGTAATATTATCTCAGGCCTACCATCCACATTAATATAGGTGTCCTTTTTATTTTTATTTTTTTAAAATTATATTTAAAGAGGGGAAAATAAAGCAAAACACACAAAAAGGGTAGAAACAATACAGAATTTAAAAAAATATGAACGGTAAGAAATCACTAGTGATACATTACATATTGTCTTCCTGGATGTAGTTGTTCAGGTTACAAAATCAAAGCACACAAAGTGGACATTCAAAGAGTGAGGCTGCAAACAGCTCCGTTTCTCTGATCCAACAAAAACTTAGCAACGTAATTATCAATCCTACACCCTTAGATATACATGCTGTTACATCCTTTAGAGCACTTCCTTTTCCTCCTTTTGCTTTTTAAGTTCATTATCTGTTTAGTTATATCATGTTTCAGGTTGCTCAGTACCTTACTGATCTGTTTTGTTGTTGTTATTTACTTTTAAATTTTTTCTTATTTATTGTTATTTTTATTTTATTTATTTATTTTATTTTGAAGGTAGTAAAATACAGCAGAACAAGACAGGACATAGCCAGCTGAGGCAGTGCAGTGAAATTGGCACAAAACCTCACAGCAGGCCACCGGGACAACAGCAATAGGCACAATAGTGCATCTGGTTTTCTTCACAATAGTTCTTCCTTCAACCAGGCAGAGCAATATTGAAGGAAATACCAAAATTACAAGAACAGAATATTGAATAGGACAATACCATTGATTAAAACAGAGCAAAACAGATAAAAATATTTACCCTCAAAGAGATGGCAGAAGAAAATCCCCCTTATTTGCTATATCGCATATAGTCAGACTCGCAAGACATGCTCAGATCTCTGGCTCTCACTTGTTAGGGGTGGTGGGGGTGGGGTGGTGAGGGGGTGATTGTTTGATTCTTAGCCCGGTAGGCTCACAGCCGCCCACCACAGGGGTGAACTGGCTCCCTGTTTTCCCAGCGAGTCGCGAGTCTCAGGAAACGCCGATAGGTTCTCGCCCTGGGGCGGCCGCGGCTTGCCAGGCTACAGCCACTTACCAGAGCGGCATGCTGGGTGTCCTTTTTAATATACATTCCTTCCTGCCTTCATTCATTTGATTTCACATTAATGGCATTCTACTAAGTGTTGCGCAGTGCCAGCTCATCTACACTTACTTGTGCTTCTGGACAGATTATCAAAAGTCACCTCCTTCCTGGTGTGTTCAGCTCCCGTTTGTCCTTTTGGGTTTGTATAAGTTCAAAATGCGTCACCACAGGCAGCAACCCTACTGTTTTACACCTCTTGTCTTTTTCAGTTAACTATGTGTGGAAGGTACCTGTCACCATACAAAGGTGTGCTGCCACCACTACCGCCGCAGCATCTCCACTGAGTGAAGGAGCAATTAGTTACAGTGCCTGCTCCATTCCAGGCGCGGTTCTGAGAGTTTTAAAGTCCTTAAACAACTATGTGGCAGGTATTAGTATTTTCTCCATTTTATAGTTGAGAAAGCTGAGGCACAGAGAAATTAAATCACTTGTCCAAAGTCATCCAGCTAGTGTAGCATGGGGCCAAGATATGAACCCAGCAAGTATGGTTTTGGAGCCAGTGCTCTCAGCCACTCTGCAATTCTAATTAGCCTCTCATAGGCAGCATTTTCTTCTTCTATTACAATAGTGTTGCAGTGAACATTTTCATCTGATTATTTCCTTAGGATAATTTTCCACTTAGTTTTTATTTAATACTATTTATTAAACAATATTAAATAATACCAAAGGCCTGGTGGTGCTCTAAGCATTTTCAAAAAATTAATTTATTCGATCTTCACCACAGTGCTAGGAGTCAGGAATATTTTCATATGGTAGGTGAAACACAAAAAAAGTCACTAGGAAAAGTGCCATACCTGGGCTTCTAGCCAGGTACTCTGGTCTCAAGGTTGCCCGTAGCCATTGAGTCCTGTGGCCTCTTTCTCTGTTCAGAATGAAGGAAGCATCATGGTCTCTAATGTGGAATACATAACCATGAGACTATGGTAAAGAGAATCTTGCAATATGTATTCTTACATTGTTCTAGTCATCTTTTTTCTATGAACATCAACATGTATTTAAAATTATGCTGTGTATTCAAATGGATCCAGTATTTTCCTTATTAAAATAATTTAGAAAAATATAAACAAATTGAAAGTTTCTAAATGATAAATCATTCAGACATAATCACTGTTTTCTACAAGTATACAGTATGGAAGTATAAATGTAAATATACACATATTAAAAATAAAATTACTATCTATTTGCAATGAAAATGATTTACATGTCAGTTTTGAAAACTAGGTTTTAATGCTTAACAGTAAATTGAAAAGATGTTGTATAAATAGTCTGTTATTCAAGCAGTTTTTTTAATTTTTGTTTTTTGCTGGAAAAAAACACAATGACGAACATTTTTATGCATCATTATTGGTGTGATTTTCTATACCCTAAAGGTAGTACATTCTGGAAGAGGAATCATGAGGAAAAAGACTAGTAATATTTTAGGGTTTTAAAGATACACTTTTGTTAGATTATAACAGCATTTTTTCTACATTACTGACTATTGATCGTCATTTGCCAATTTCATTGAACTAAGAATTTCATAGGAGATTAGTAAAGCATGCTCCTGGATGTTTCTAGGTGGGTCATAGAGGAGTGGTGTTGGATACTATGTTTGGTCTCTTGCTCATTTCTCACTGGCATTGTTCCCCTGCTCCGTTTCTTGGGTGCCATGGACTAAATATCTTTGCTCTACCTACGCCCTTGGTATTTCTGCCTTGAATCCATGGACTAAACCCCTGAACCAGGAGTCAAATTAAACTTTTCCTTCTTTAAATTTTGGTGTCAAATATTGTGTTTCAGTGACAGGAAGTCAGACTAATTTGATTGCTCATAATGAGCATTTTACTTTCTAAATAATGTCTAAGGACATAACTGTCACACTTTACATAACCATTTTACTCCAGTTTGACATCTCCTATTTTGAATGGTGTTAATCACTTATAGTTACCATGCACTTTGGTAAACATTAGTACTTAACTCCTCCTATAATGTATTTTTAGAAAATATTCAAACCATTGATACTTTTAGGGATAAATTTTGATTTTAAAACATTATTTTCCTTCAGCTTGAAAAAATTTTCTTCAGCATTTTTTGGTAGTTTAGATCTGATACTGAAAAATTCTCTTTGTTTTCTGTCATCTGATAGTGCTTTATTTTGCCATCATTCTGGAAGATTATTTTAGTAGGATGTAAAATTCTCTTTTGACAGTTATTTTTTTCCCTAGGACTTCAGAGATGCTGTTGCACTGTGTCCTGGTCTCTGTGTTTTCTAAAAGGAAGTGTGTGATAATTTGAATTGTTACTCCTCCATATGTTTCATGTGCTGCCTGTTTTTAAAGATTTGCTTTTTTTTTGTTCAGCAATTTGAGCATAATGTGCACATGATTTTCTTTGTATTTATCCTCTTTAAGGTTTTTGTAGGTTTTGAAACTCTACAAAGTATGGTTTTAACAAAATTAAGGAAATTTTGTTTTTTGTATTTTCAAATATTTTCACTCCTCCCTCCATTTCCATTCTAGAACTATAATTATAAAAAAGCTGGGGAATATCACATTATCCATAAGTTCTCTGAGACTCTGTGCATTTTCCTGTTTGATTTTTTTTGATTTATATTCAGAGAAATTTCACCAAGCCATTCTTCTGTCATCACTATTCTTTTTTAAATGCCATTCCTCTGACATTTTAATTTCAGTTATTTTCAGTTCATGAATTTCCATTTCATGCTGTTTACTGTTTTGATTTATTCATTATAGAAAATTTTTCTTGACTTTACTGACAGTAGTTAGAAAAGATGTTCCAAATTTTTGTAAATTCCATCTTGTGAAGACCAGCCATCTAAGGGTTGGTCTCACTGTGTCATCCCTACTTTGGACATTTTGTAACAATTTCAGGTTCTTTTTATGTTGAGTAACTTTATAACCTGGATATTGTGGATTGCAGTGGTTGATTGTGTCAACTTGAGAATTTTAGAAACTTAACTAAATTGGCTTAGTAATTCTACAGGCTAGGGTGTAGAGCACCTGTCCTAGAGCAGCTGTTTGCACTCTAGGGTGTAGAGTATCCTCCCTAGGGCAGCTCATTGCCTGGATGATGTAAAAGGGAGGTGAAGAAGGATGGATGGGCTTCTGTTTTTTGGAGGAGTTCCAGTCTTCATTTTCAGCTTGGAAGTCATCTCCTGGTTTGTAGCACAGGCTGTTAGGCTTCCACCTTGGATCTTTCAGCCTTCCAGCTTAGGCTCATCAGCCTTCCACTACAGACCCATTGGCTTCCTGATATGAACTTTCATGGAACACTGCAGTGAGATCCAGACCTCAGACTGGAACATTCAGTCTCCAGTGTGCAGACACCCTTTGCATGCTTCCTCACCCAACTCTGGGATGATCATTGTAAGCCAGTCTTGTAATTTTTTATAGACTTTTATAACTTGTGTTATATCTGTTTCTCTAGTAAAACCCTAACTGATACCAGATTTGGTACCAGAAGTGGGATCATTGCTGTGATATTGACTGGTCATGTGGTTCAAGAGCCTTGGAAATTTTTTTTTTTGTACCAGGGATCAAACTCATGACCTCATGCTTTCCAGACTGGCACTTATGCCACTCAGCTAAACCCCCCGCCCGAGCCTTGGAAATTAATTTGGAAAGATTTTGAGAGACTGGCAAGAAGAGGCAGCCTCTATGTGCTGTAAACTATGTGAGAGATTCTGATCAGAACCTGGAAAATCAGTACTGAGAGAAATACTGCCAATAAGGATGAGGCTCAGGATGCTTCTATTGAGATGGACTGCAAAGGCTGCTGGACCCCAGGTGGTGTATATTGTGCTTTGGCAGGAAGTTGGTCTGCATTTTCTTGTGTTTAGAGATATTTCCTGGGTGGCAGAAAAATTTCAATGTGGTCTAGTGTTGGGATGGTAGCATACTTATTGTTGAAAGCTTTTGGAAAGTTCTATGTTTGAAATTAAGAGCAAAGAGTCAGCAAGGTGATTTGAAGCATTTGACTAGAAGGAAGGCTCCAGTGGAGCTTTGGGTTATAAGGATGAAATAGAAGAGAAAGTAGTTATTGAGAAGAATAGGACAATGGAAAAATGAACTGAAGCCTTTCACCTGAAGGGAAGAGTATAAAGAGATGCTTGTTTTTTCAGTCTTGCCATACTCTGTTGTTAAAAGTTAATGGGGAACAAGGACTGTGATTATAATAACTCTTTTAATAAGAATTTAATATAGTTTTTAGATAAAAGTTTTTAACCAGGTTAGTCAAAATGTGTTTTAACATTGAATTTTGATCACCTTTTTAAAAATAATTTTTTATGTTAAAGAGAATAAAACCAATCAAAACAAAACAGTTTAAGTGATACAGCATTTCAAAACAACATAATAGGAAATCAATAATGGCTACCATAATGCCTTGTGTTGTCTTCAAAATAGATGCCCATACCTTCAGACATAGTAAAATCAAACAAAACGGGACAGAATAGAACCAATAAAAACAAAACAATGAATGCAACACAGGACTTCAAAACAAGATAATAGTAAATCCAAAATGGCTACCATACTGTATCTTGTTATCTTTGAAATAGCTGCTCATGCCATCAGGTGTAGTAAAATCAAACAAGACAAAACAGAATAAAACCAAACCAAAACAAATAATGAAAACAATACAGGACTTTAAAACAAGACAATAGGGAACTCATAGTGGCTACCACTTCAGAAGGAGATTCCCCATAAATGTTATATTGTGTATTGTTATCCTCTAAATAGATGATCAGATACCAGCTTTGGGAAAAGTCAGTACAGTCAACGAAACAATAAACACAACAAGCATTAAGTTGCATTTTACTTTAATAGCTATCATCTCAGCCTGTGTTTCTCTGGATCAGCTGGTTGCTTATGGGTGGATTAGTGGTAGAGATCTTGGTAGAGATTTTCTTGTCTTGTCTTTCAGTCCATGCACCAAAAGGGGCTGGCATCTCCTTCTCTTCCCTATGGCCCACAAATGGTGTCAACTCATAGGAAGGGGTTGGCATCTGGTTCTCCTCCCTGTGGCCCATGAATGGCACCAACTCAAAGGTAGGAGCTAGAGTCTGGTTCTACTTCCTGTGGCCTGTAACTAGTGCTGACTCACAGGAAGGAGTTGCCATCTGGTTCTTCTACTGGTGGCCCATTGATCACCTTTTGAGCATCTTGCTTTTGGTGCAGGATTGAGTTCAGTAAGAATTGTATATATGTAATTGTTATGATAATGCACATATGAATAGATCAAGACATGTTGATTTTTCCTAAATCTGCCACTAGAGACTCTGGTTTAAGGAAATGTGTTTGATTATCAAGTTAACCAGCAGTGGACTTTGGTGGATTGACAACTGGTGGTCAACTTGTAATGCCCAGCTGAACTGAATCAGTGTGCTGGGTGTGGAGGATTCATCTGAGGACTCTTGCCAACAGCATAAAAAGAGAACAGGAGAGGAAGACTTTAGGCTTTTGATTTTCCTGGAGAAGAGGGTCATGCTGGTTTTCCAGATATAGATTTGGCTGTTCTCATTGTCAGAGGAGCTTAAGACCTTGTCACTAGGGATGGCTGCAGTTCACTTTAGGGGAGCTCTAGTATTTATTTTAAGCACCACTTTCTGGCTCTGGATAGGAAGGTGGCGCACTGCTGAGTCTCCTGGAGAAGCTTGTTGCACTGGCTTTCCTGATATGAACTTGGCTGTTCTCATCATCAGAGGAGCTCTGGACCTCACTGTTGCTGAGAATGGCTTGTGGTTCTTTCCGGGGGGAGGGAGGCTCTGATCCTTACCTTAAGCATTGTTTCTTGGCTCCAGTGTAGATCCTTTAACCTGCTGGCACAGAACCTTCATCTCACTGGCACAGACTTTCTAGCTTTGGTCATTGACCCTTGGGCCTTCTCAGTGTAGATCCTTGATACAGATTTGCATGAGACATTGTGGGTTCTAGGCTCCAGTTGGACTTGTGGAGGACATTGCCATGGGCCCTATGTATTCAGCTAGACTTATGCAGGATGTTACTGTGGGTTCCAGGCCCTCAGCTAGATTCTTTTGGTCTCTAGTGTGTGAACAGATTTCCTTACTCTTTTTTGCATTTAACTCTTTGGGTGAATATTATAAAATAATTCTCTAAATTATGTGTCCCATATTAAATCATTTCCCTTGCAAGCTCTGACTACAACGTATTTTGAGGACACTGGATGCAGTTATATTCCTCTGAAGAACATTGGTGTTTTTACTTTATGAAGCAATTAGCCTTGCTGAATTCAAAGTGTCCACTCTGCCTTTTGAGCAGCAACTCAAATCTTGGTTCAACTGATCTTTAGCCAGATTCCTTCCAACTCTGCCATGTGCATACTTAGTTCATGGATCAGTCAGATACTTGGGCAGAATTTATATACAGAAAGTAGAGTTCTCCCCTTTGGCTTTCTCTTCTTGAGAATTCCCTCCTTATTTTCAGGCAGCCATTGTTGCCCCAAACACTGGCCTCCTATTCTTCAGGTCTGTGAGATTGTGATTTTTCTTTATGAGCTCTGTTTAAGCTTACCTCAGCTCACCCTCAGGGTTGCCACTGTAGAGATGGATAATTCATTCTTTGTCTTTTTTTGCTTCTAAGTTTTAGTTGCCTTGCAGATCTGTTTTTGCTCACTCTGCTGCACTATAGTTTAGAACTTGTGTGGGTGGGTCCCTGGGACTCTTTAGGAGCTTCTTGACCCTTGCCAGAAGCTGGACTCCTATTTGTTTTAAAGTCATAAAAAATATTTTGATTTCAACTGTAGAATCCCTGAGGTAAGTTATACCCACCAATTTAGATAGTGTTTTTTTTGGTAGCACTTAGGGCATTTGTTATTAAACAACTTTTTTCATATTTAACATCTCTTTCCCATGATAACATGTGAATACCTATGATCTAGCACCTGGTTCAGGCTCATAGGAGTAGCTCCTTAAATATTTGTTGAACAAACAAATACAGACAGAAGGTAATGAGGGCTGAGTCAGTACAAAGCCTCAGGTGTTAGTAAAGGCTTGGTCCTTGTTTTTTTTTTTTTTTTTTCCGGTACCAGGGATCAAACTCATGACTGCATGCTTGCAAGGCAGCACTTATGTCGCTGAGCTAAATCCCCAGCCCAAGTCTTGGTCCTTGTAAGTGGCACTATTAGGAGGTGGCAGAGACTTTATCTAATTTTTTTAAAAAGAGAATAAAACAAAAGAGGACAGATCTAAGCAGATCACAACAGAACAATATAAGCAACACAGCACTTTACAACAAGACAATTGGATATTAACAGTAGCTATCATGATGTCTCTTTCTTTGAAATAGTTGAGTGTAGCTTTACACAATAATGTCAAACATAACAAAATAGAATAAAACCACTCAAGAGAATGAAAGTATTACAAGGCATTCTAAACCAAATAACCGAAGATGAACAATGGCTACTATATTATCTCATTTTCCATAAAAAATTTGTTTATACTATCATACATATTAAAATCTAATGACACAACATGATAGAACCAATGGTAATAGAAAAACAAAAGCGTGGTAGGACTTCAGAGCAAGATGATATTAAATCAACAATGGCTGCCATATTGTCTTTTCTTCAAAGTAACTTCATACCATCACATATAATAAGATCAAACAAAACAGAATAAAACCATTCCAACCAATGAATGAAAACATAAGACTTCAAAGCAATATAATAGTGAACCATGATTACCATAAAATCTTATGTACTCTTACCATTTCTTACACTAGGGAGACTATATAGTATTTATACATGTGAGTTTGTTTTATTTCACGTATGAGTATGGATTCAAGTTGCATCCATTTATTTATAAATATCTCAATGTGATCATTCTTTATAGCTGAGTAGTACTCCATTGTATAAAAGTACCACATTTTTTTTATCCATTCCTCAGTTGATGGGCACTTGGGTTGTTTCCAAGATCTGGCTATTACAAATTGTGCCGCTATAAACATGGGTGCACATATATCACTGTGGTAAGATGTTTTCAGTTCTTTTGGGAATATGCCTAAGAGTGGAATAGCTGGGTCAAATGGGACTTCCAACCCCAGCTTTTTGAGGAATCTGACTTTAAAGGGAAAGCCAAGTGGGAGATCTTCCAGTTCTCAGAGAACATCCCTTGAAGGGACACCTAGTGCCTTACTCTTCTGGCCGTGTAATGAATGGGCATCCTCTGCTGTGTGCTCCCACCCTGATGTGGGACCACATCAACAAGGCCAACCGATCATGGACTAAACCCTTTCAACAAGCTCCAATAAACCTTCTCTCTTTATAAGGTGATTATCTCAGGTATTTGTTATTGTAACAGAAAGCCAAGTAACACAGGCACTAAGTGTAGAGAGAATATTGTTTAGAGATACTTCATAGAGAGCTTAAAGGGATCTGATTATAGGCCAGTTGAGGGAGGTTTGAGAAAGGTGGAGTAGTTTAAGAAAATTGAGAATTCTAGCTGGGGTTACTTGGTACTCTCTCTAGGACAGGTGCTTTGATTAAAATGACATTCTGAGCATTGAGGAAAATGATTTATTGCCCTTTGCATGTTGATGATTAGTCCTAATTTGTGAGTAGGATTTATCTTGCTCTTGGCCCATCCTTGCTTGAAACAGATTAACAAAGGAAGAATGACCAAATTTCTAATTCTTTAGTCCTGATCAGGTGCATCTGGCTCTGTTAGAAATGCAAGTCTGGAATCTGACAAATCTCTGAAGGAAGGATGTTTCTTTACGATAAGGAGCTGAGTGTTGAAATTTAATCCTCTAAACCTCTGCCTCCCCAGGACTCCATTAAATTGTTCCTATTAGTGTGATTGCACAAGATACTTAAAGAGCAGGGGAAATATTAGAAACCCTGAAAATGAGGGGACAGATATTTGAAAGCAGTACCTCCATCATGATTTAGAATCTCACTAAATTCGTAAGTGGAAATGTCTGACAGCTTTGGAACCTGAAATCTTTCATCTTCCTGGTGGAATACATGTTTGCTCGCACAGTAAAATGAAAACTGGTGGTGAATGCCACAGTAAAGTTCATGTTCCCTTAGTAGCAAAGTAAGGAGAAGAACATAATTACATGTAGAAATGCTGCTCTGGGTCTTCTCACCCAGAAGCAGCTACTAGAAAAGCAGCATTTATTACCTGATCTAGGGCAACCTGCATGATCTAAAGGTTTCTCATTAGCACCTCCCATTGCATCTGGAGTCAAGGGCTTTCAGCTAATCCTGCAGCAGGGAATGGTTTTGCTTCCCAGCCTCAGTCAAGGCATTTAGCACCAGGAACACCTCTCTTGTGGACTCCCTCTGCAATTAAGAAAAATAGGTTTCCAAGGGGGAGGGAGCTCTAACTTTCCAGTGTCTTCTGTTGCTATTTTAGTGTAAAGGCAGCTCTCTCTTGGATGTCTGGTTCTCTGCTACCCACCCTCACAGACATGCCCCAGGGGACTGATTACCTTGGAATTAGGGGGAGTTTTATGCACTTCTTGTTGTGCAGTTAGGGGTGGGCAGAAGAGATGCTGAAGGCTTGAACAAGGCCAGGAATTGGATGAGGACAAGCAGAAACAGCTTTTAGTGTACTCACAGCTGTCTGCAGGACAGAGCATCACTGTTAACCGATCAGTCACCCTCAGCTGTGCCTTCCCTCCCATGCAGGCTCTTGCTGCTCATTCCATGGCCTGGGAACTGTATCCTGGGGCTCAGGCCCACACCCCTCCATGTTTCAGTGCCATGTGCTCCCATCCAGCTGCCTGGCAAGGCATCCCAGGAACAGTTAGGTCCACTCCACTTTCTCTTGTGCAGAAATCACTGTTTCTCACAGCTGTTCTTTTTCTTGTGCTGAAATCACTATTTCTTGTAGCTGCCTAAGTCAGTGGATCCCCAAGACAGACTGGCAGAGCACCGAAGGGCTGCCCTTTCAGTCTCCTTCCCATGTGCCCTGTGTGTGCTTAGTGATGTATAAGTTTCTTTCAGAAAACCAGCCCTGCCTGGCTGCCCTCTCTTCATAGGTATGGCTGGCACAGTGGAGTTTTCATGGGTACTCAGGATGAGAGCTCACCTGAACCACTGAAACGAGGTACTCGTGGGGTGGTGTGGACGCTAGTTTATGGGCTCCCCAGGTGGTTCTAATGTGCCAAAGGGCTGGGCCCATCAGATTGAGATGCAGATCAAAGGCTGACCTCGGGCTGGGCACAGCTCAGGAGCATTGCCATCTACTGCCTTGTGGCCGCCAGCAGGTCTCTCTTCCTACCTAGTTTCCTGTGTATGCTTGGATGGTGCCAGAGATGCCCCACCTGTTTGGCTGAAAGTCAGACTTCGGATTCCACTTCTTGTGTAAGTGTTTCTAAGTTGCAATTTAACATACTCTTGTTCAGTGCATATAAATCTGATCTGAAACTATGGATTCCATGTTGCATGGGTGAGAATAAAAGGGCAGAAGGTTTAAAGTAGTCACTGAATCACATTTTGATGGTGTGACCTTAAATAAGTTACTCGGAACCTTAGTTCCTTTACCTATACCATGGAACCATAGTACTAGCTGTGGAGCTGTTGTGGTACACATATGTTCTGAATGTGTAGCCATTTTTCATGAGTAAGATGGTATGGAAATCAAGCTTTTACTCTGTGGCTATAATCCAGTCATTCTGTAGATCTTGGACTTAAACTCAGCATAACTTATATCATCAATTCAGTAAGAGTTCATTACTGCTGTTGGAAGAGCCATTCTAAGTGCTGAAGTTGATGAAGGAACCACATCTTCTTTTGATAAGTAGGGAGCTGCCTTGTCCTTTTTGGATCTTGTGAGCCTCCATAAAGCTAGCATTCCCTATGAGCACAATTGTTCATTTTTTTTTTTTTCCAGCTCTAGGAATTCTGGCCCTGGGAATTTTTCATCTTCTAGAAAGGCATTTTCAGGTCAAAAGTTTTTAAACATTTGCAACATTAGGATCACTTGGAGGACTTATTAAGCTACATTGCTGGCCTCAATCCCTGAGTTTCAGATTGAGTCTGGAGGAGTAAGAAACTCCTTTTTTCTACCTCCTCCCCTCCCCTGTCTCCTCCCCTCTTCTCTGCTCCACATCCCTCCTGTTCTTTCCTTTCCCCTCTGCTCCCCTCCTCTCTCCTTTTATACCCTGTCTCTCCTCCTTTTTCCCTTCTTCTCCTCTCCTGTTTCTTCACTATTGGGAATTGAACCCAGAGCCTTTGCAATGAGCTATATTCCCAACCTTTTAAAAAATTTTGAAATAGGGTTTTCCTAAATTTAGGCTGATCTAGAAATTGCCATCCTCCTGCCCCAGCACCCAGAGTACTACTGGATTACAGTGCATGCAGGTTTGGCATGCAAGGAGAACTGCTGTGTACAGTCTCACAGTGCTGTCTCTAGGCCAGTGCTCTCACCTATACCTGCACTTTGCATTTCTATGCGGGGCTTGTAAACATGGGGTTCTCCTGACTTGGGTCTGTGGGTGGGCCTGAGGCATCACTATGCTTAAAAAGCTCAGCTCTAGGATGGTTCTGAGGAGCAGCCCAAGTGCCAACCCATGGATGGGCCTAAATTACATTTCCCTGCTTCTGTCTTGTGCCCTGTAACACATTCTGCCTGATGTAGCAAAAATTATTTAGAAAAATGAAGCAGACTCTATCATGGCACTTTTCTGCCCCAGGCCACTTTATTTACACGTTTAGGATCGAGTGCTTAGCTCTGTGCCAAGCCACCAAACTCTACTACATCTATTCCCACCTGTGTCCCATCACTTTACTGTCTGTGAGTCTCACATGTGGGCTAGCGAGCCTCCTTCTGTCTCTTTACCAGTGAGACCTGCCCTGGGCCAGGCCTTGTCCCTGTCCTCTCTGGCTGGGATGCCCCTTCCTGCTTCTCAGCTCTGTTGCTTCCCCTTGTTCTTGAGTCTCGGCTCCCAGTCTCCCACCCAGAGAGGCCACTGTAGCCATTCTGCTAAATGTGGCTACCACACAGATTTGTGTAGTTTAAGGACTGCACAACCAAAGGAGGCCCCCTTCACACATGGACTTTGCAAATTCATAGACACATGCTGTGATAGTTTTCTGGCAGATGGTGGTAAAGTGTTCTGGAGAGAGCAGTGGCTTTTTCTGATTCTTACAAAGTCACCATGTTTTCTAATAGTGGTGCTGCTGCTAAAATAGGCCTTCTGTTACCACACCTCCCAGTTATACTTGTTATTTGCCTACCTTCTTTGCAGCCCCGATCAAATTTAATGTCTCATTTATTTATATGATTACTAGCATATCATCTGTTTCCTCAACTAGATACAGATTTCCTGAGGGCTTTGTCTGCCTTGCCCACAGCTATTCTATGTGCCTGCTATGTAGTAAGTGCACACATTTTTCTTGATCAAATGAATGAATGAATTCAGTAAGGGTGGCCCTAAAGGTGCCCATTCTGTTTTATATCTATCACTGCAAGGCACTAATGACTTCAGACCCAGTTGAAAATAGATTCCAGAGCTCAGAGAGCTGCACTGGGTGACAATGGAAGACAAGCCAGCACCCTGCTGTGCTGTGCTGTTTTCTCCCTGCTGCCCATTGGAGTTCCAGGTGACAGTAGTGGAAGGCCCAGGCCAAGCAGCCCCCACACTGCCTTTGGTAGGGAGACAGGACAGGTGATTGAGGAGCCTGGGAGTCCTTTCCTTACAGAAGGGCGGGGACATGGAAGTGTCAGTAATCAATAATTGCCCATTTTATATGGAGGCTTTATAGGCTAATCTCAATTAATTGTTTCGGAAAGAGTAGTAAAATTAGGCAAGGAGGCCATCTGAGATGATGGCTTGTGAGGAGCCGCTGCACAGACAGGCCATTAGCATCTTGGAGGTCACAGTCATCTGGATGTGAAGGGCATCTTGCCTCCAGAACAAGTCCTCCAGCAGAAGCAGTCTTTCAGTGAGCCTAACGGCAAGTGGAAGATTTGGATTGCAGCAGAAGGCTGATGGGACAGAACTGTGAGCTGCAGAGCAGGGAGGTAGAGTCACAGGGGTCAGATGGAATGTCTGGTGACCAGAGCAAGCAGGCTCTTTTTTCTACAAGGTCTTCTCCTGTAAGCACACAGAAGATTTTTCACAACCGATACCATTTCTTGAACTTTTTTGTAGGTACACTATTTTAGCAAATAAGATACATTTAGATGTGAAACCCAGTAAGGTAGAAAAAAATAACTCAAAGAATGATCTTAAATTTTAGGATGATTGATTGCATTGTCCAAAAGTTAGCCAACTGTACTGAGGTCACTGAAAGGTTGTGGGGTATTTAAATATATATTGAAACATTTTAGCATCGCAGTAGAAAATATTTGACTAGGACATCTAAACTGCGTGTTTTCTTTGATGTAGTGGTATAAAGTCTCTTACAGGAATAAATTTGGATTTAAAAAGTATGAGTTGATTTTTAAAACTATTGGGGAACTAACCAAATAAAAATGAGATAAAGAAATAGTTATATAAAGGCTTGAGACTTACTAGTGGCTTCTGTATGTTAGAAAATGATTCTGCTTTCTTCTTCGTTGTTTTATGGTTGGAAATGTGAGGAAAATTGATTTTGCTCAAAATCTTTATAGAAATTAGAGACAAGCAAGATTATCCTGCTGTGTTGTCCACTTGTTTATTCTTCAAATGAACTGGCAGTTTCTCAGGAGGGGAGGTGGATGAGGAACCTTCTCACCCAGCTAGCTGACCGCTGTCTTTCTGATCAATGAACACACCAGCCACTGTCAGATGACATTGGCCTCTTCAACAAAACCAGCCTGACCACCTCTGGCCTCAAGAACTTCCAAATCCTGTCTGGTATCTTTTGTCATCAGCAGAAAGACAAGCAGCATAAGGCTTAGCAAACTGATATTTCTTTCTAAATGAAGTATGTGGAGGGAATGGTTTGCTGCCTATGGCCATACCAAAATGCCTGTCCCACGGCAATGCCCAGAATACATAATTAGGAAGGTAGCATTTTTAGATGTTTAAAATGGGACTCTTCCCATCTCAATGACTACTAGTAGTTTTGAACACATCAGTAATGCTGACAATTGTTGTTAGTTCATTTCTCTGGATGATTTTACTAAAACTGAAAAGAGGGACAATTTCTAAATATATAGGCCCTTCATTATTGTAGATCTTTGTCCAATATGGTAGCCAATAGTTGCCTATAACCTTTTAAAACTAAATAAAAATGAATGTAAATGTTAATGAAATTTGTGAACCAAATTGGCCTGTTTCTAAGGAAACTTATTCCAACCTGGGGGGTTGGGTGCATGTATGTTCTGGGGTTGGGGAGATCATCAGCAGTTGGAAGGTTTTCTGTTTTCTAGTTCTGAGTCATTTCTCAGTCTACATATCACCCCAGGATATGCCTCTTGTCAACATACCTAGTCCATCTGGGGTTGATTGGCTTCTCCACATGAGCTTGATGTCTATCCTGGGCTTACCAATTCTAAGAAATTCTTGCCATTTCTGGAGAGGGGTAAAATGCAGTGAATCGAAAAGGAGAAATTGCAAATCTATCACTGATGCTCTTTCCCTCAAGACGATGGATTAGTCCACAGGCCTGCTTATTCTCTTTGGCAGAGGGTATGTTAAAAAGAATTTGATGAGAGGTGACTTAGAGGTGGGAGAAATCTATGTTGGAATTTCTCCAGATGGAGTTGAAAGATTGAGCTGTAAGATCTGGTCCTGACTGTTGCAAACTCTGGGTGTTTCTCTTCAGGGTGTCCCGTCCCTTGTAGCAGATTCATGGTTGCCCTTTGAATGATGCACGAGAAACATCGATTAAGTGCTAAAAAAACAAGTATTTCCACTCAATTTGAGAAAATACAATGTGCCTCACACTTAGTGAAAATCAATAATGCAGGAAAATTTACTGGCTGCTATTCAAATCTTCATCCCCCTCATCACAGGATCTGGCAAAGTGACTGGTTTTCGACGTTTGGAGGTAAGGCAGTAAGTACTATTCACTAGCTCTTTGATAGACCTGCAAGGAGTCGTAATTGAGTTTTTTTCTGTGCTAATGAAACGGGAGACAAGCAGAGAAAGCTGGCTACAAAACAGGCTGGCGACTCCTGCGCTTAACATAACAGAGATCCTAAGAGTTCGCAGTCTGCTGTGTGGAAGAGAATTTTATAAAGAAGTATGTCAAGCAGGGCTTCTCAAAGTGAGACTCCTCATCTGGCTCCCTTCTGCCATGTAATTTGTCAACCTGACCCTGGTTGGGATTTCAGTTTATGAGCCTAGTAGGCGACACTTATAACTAGAATAATTTGAAAACATGAAGAGGAGCCTGGGAATGTGGAATTTGTCTGTTGTGGTGAGAATTAGAAGCAGTCCTAGTCCATCTCTTCATGATCAGAAATAAAGGAAACAGAAGGAGAAAACGCTGCAAGATTCAGGGCAGAGGAGAGCTAGCAGAAGGTCAGGACACAGAAGGATGAACGAACTGAGTACTGAACTCTGGGCAGTAATGTGGTGAATTATAGTTGCAGCCTTTGATTGATGGCTGGAAGCCATGAGGTCTGTTAATTTTGCCAAGTTGCCACTTACATGTTATAGTAGCTGAAACGGCAACTGCTCTGAAGAGGAAACAGCTCTCCCTGCTATGTTGCCATCTCCCTGGCATTGATTTTTGTGGGGGTAGACCGTGATTCATGGGTCTTCTCTTTTTTTATAGCTTTAGATTTTTACTTCTCCAGTGAGTTGGACTGGTTTGGTGACAACCCTGCTTAAAACCTCATCTTTCCAGGTGATGGCTTGGATTTCAGGGAACTAGTGAAAATATTAACCAGATGTGTGGTGAAATAAGTCAGACAAGGATTAAGGTGACACTTGAATGTATCAGGGAAATGTGAAGGAAACTTCTGACTGTAGCTCTCACCCTTGAACTCAGAGGCATCTCTGGGGAAGAAGGCAAAGGAAAGCAAAAAGCTGAAATGTTGCTATTCCCATGTTTTGTTAGCATTTTGCCCAACTGTTCTCTCCCCTTCCTGTTGAAAAACTTGCCCCACACCCTGCCGTGATGAGCGGAAGAATTAAACCTTTATAAATATAATAGAGCCAGTGACTCTGAGAAGACATGGATCTAATTTTGCTCATCAGTAGGTATTTAGGTGGTGTGATTTTCAGCTGGGAGTTGAGATCTGAAACTGATTTCTGCAGACTGTCAGGGTTTGGTCAGTTGCACCTTCCTCCAACCAAACATAGTTGATGTAGACAGGTTATTTTGAGAGAATCTTGAAATCTGGAGTTGTTTCCTACAAGTGATGCTTTGGTATATTTTCTTATTCTTGGTATATCTTCACTATAATTCTTTTTTGTTTAGTTCATTTTATTTCTTTCATTTGGTAGTTCCTTCATTTTAAGCAACATATTCAGCAAGTAGTTCTCACTCAACACTGGGTGCAATGGTAACCATTAT
The DNA here is from genome assembly GCA_004027455.1 of Hydrochoerus hydrochaeris. Taxonomy (NCBI): domain Eukaryota; kingdom Metazoa; phylum Chordata; class Mammalia; order Rodentia; family Hydrochaeridae; genus Hydrochoerus; species Hydrochoerus hydrochaeris. The sequence goes on from PVLA01003174.1 coordinate 75,571, forward strand.
TATATTCCTTATATATTCTATATTAATATATATGAAATTGTTATAATTATGTTATCACTGCTGATAGAATAATACTATATTTATCACTACAGGTTGAGTATCTCTCATCTAAAATATTGGACCCAGAAGTGTTTCACACTTTGGATCATTTTTGGATTTTAGAGTATTTGAATAGACTTTATCTGTTGACCATCTCTAATCTAAAAACCCAAAACCTGAAAGTTTTTGAGCATGAATGATGCCATAAAATTTCAGATTTTAGGATTAGGAATGGACAACCTCCTATAACATTTATTGAGCCCTTACTGTAAGGTAGATACTGTGTTAAGCACATTTTACATATCAAATTTAATTCTTGTAAAATCCTATATGTGAGTGCTATAATTTTTTCCAATATTATAGCTGTACAAACTGAGATTTATGGATCTTGAGAAACCTACCCTAGGCATACAGTGAGACAGTGACAGAGCCAGGCCTCCTGCCTTCACTGTCTTTGCTTGTCACCTGTCGCCTTCTCTCTCTATCTGTAGATGCTACTCCGTGGTTTGGTGTGAGGTACCTCCAAGCCCAGGTGACTGTTGCTCTCTCTTTTTTCTGCTCTCAGATGATGAAGGGTCTAGATTCAATCTCCTGGAAGATGTCATTTTTCTAGTGAATGGATGATGGTCCTGAGACCCATTAGTTGGCTTTCGGGGTATCTGTTTAATGAACCCTGGAGCTAATTCACCTCTGGGTCACCCCATAATGGCTGTGCTTAGCTATTTCACAGTGGGCATGATCTGAGGTATAGCAGCTGTGGCAGTGTGGCAAATCAGATCTGTTGATGAGCAGGACAACTCTAACCCCAGTTGCTGCCGCCGCTGCCGCCACCACCACCACCACCACCACCACCACCATGGGCTGTGTGCTCTAATTAACATGTGAAGACCCATGCAGGGAGACAGTGATGATCAGTTATGCCTTAGCCTGGGAAGTGGGCAAAGTTGGCCTAGACTTCTTCTCGTTGACAAAAATAACAACAAACCCCAGTTGGTAAAGACAGAACCTTCCACCCCACCTGAAGGAATCAAAAGGGTCGGAGTTTGTCTTACTCACTCCCCCTCTGGGGTAAACAAATTAGCTTTTCATGGTAGTTTGGGCCGTCAGATTCTGATAGGTATTCTGGGAACACCAAAGTGCATCTGTAACTGTTCCTGTGACAGATGCCCAGGAATTTACATCCTTTTAGCTCATACTTTCCTCTCCCAGGATCAAAAGTACCCACAGACTGCCAATCTGGAGAGAAATAGTACAGAAAGGCAGCAAAACCTAGTTCTAGAGGTTTGCCTGGGACAGTTACTGTTTGTACCTGGAACAATTAAGAGCAACTCACTCTTTTACTCCCAAATGTGTCTTGTTGGAATAGTTTTGAGTGTGATCAAAAAGTAAGATGAATCTACTTCAAAATACTCTCCCCACTTCACACATGGATTTATCCTGTCATCCTTGCTGTTTTCTGAAGCAATTCTTGAAGTCCTTTTTCGTGAGTATCTTTAGTTGAACTGTCATGGCTGCCTCAGTATGCTGAACTGATTCAAAAATGTTACCTTTTGACTTTGGGGAATAGCTGCCAGATCCTGTGAAGAGGTAGATGAGGATGTATTGTAATCTTTTTTGAGCCTGCTTTTCCCTTAGCTTGCATTATATTTTTGATTACATCTTGTAAAGACACAAAGGAAGACTTCCAGAACTGCCTAAGAAAGTGGCAAGAAAAATGGGATAAATATCTGCAGGGAGGAGGAGCATTTTTTTTTTTTTTTTTTGGTACTGGGAATCAAACTCCCAACCTTGCACTTGCCAGGCAGGTTCTTGTGCAGCTGAGATATATCCCCAGCCCCCAAAAGGGAGTATTTTGAGACTGATTAATGGCAATGGCCTTTACTGTAAATTTTTTTTAATAATTTAAACATTTACCAAGTCTTATTTCTTTTCTTGTTGCTAGGACAAAATACCTGACATTCAAAAGTTAAAGCAGGAAAGGTTTATTTTAGCTTACAATTTATAGTTCCAAGGGTGGGTGATGTGGCAGAGGGGCATGGCAGAGAAGAAACAGTTCATGACAGGCAGGAAGGAAGCATCAGCCTTCTCCTTTCTCTTTTTATTCCATTCAGACTACAAGCCTATTTGTTGGTGCTATCCATGCACAGAGTAGGTTTTTCTTCTTCAGTAAATCCAGTATCTACACCTAAAACTTTGTTAAAATAATCAGTGGACTAGTCCAGTAACGCATACCCATGATCCAATATCCTACACCCATGATCTAGTGCCTTTCACAAGCCCCACCTCTGAGTGTATGAGGCTTTGGGGCACATCTAGATTCAGGTCATTACACCATATATTTTGATCACCCCTTACATGTGGTCATTTTATTACTGGTAGAGAACACAGGTGCTGTAGACCATAGAGCAAGTTTGAATCTTAGGTTTTCCTGTTACCAGCCATGTGACCTAGGACTGTTAGCTTTCTGACTTTCAGTTTCTTCTCTAAAAGGGAAAAAGAATGGCTACTCTTTTTGAGGGTTGTTTTGAAGACTCATGTAGACATGAGTCTCCATGTGAAGTGTTCTGTTTATGAGGCTTGTGTGTTCCAAATTCAATGTGAAGTGAATTTTATTTCTTACTCATGTCCAGTTGCTCTGGCCAGTTTCCAGAGCTACACTGAGAGGAATATTGATAGAGGACACCCTTGTCTTATTCCTGCTTTTACAGTGAAAGCTTTCAGTTTTTGCCCTGTTAATATGATGTTGGCTATTTGTTTGTCTTAGATGACTTTTATCAGCTTGAAATAAAAGACTGACCATTCCAATTTTCTTTAGTTTTTATCATGATTGGGTGTTGCACTTTGTCAAATGCTTTTTATGAGTCTATTAAGATGATCGTGTGATTTTTGTCTTGCTCTGTTGATATGGTGTATCACGTTTGTTGATTTGCATATGATGAACCATTCCTGCATACCTAGGATGACTCCTACTTGGTCATGGTGTATAATCTTTTTGATGATTTGCTGCCTTCTATTTGCCAGTATCTTATTGAGGGTTTGAGTCTATGTTCATTATGGAGATTGACCTGTAGTTCTCTTTTTTGGTCGAATCCTTCTCTGGTTGTGGTATCAGGGTAATACTTGCCTCCAGGAGTGATTCTCATTGTATTACCTCCCTTTCTATTACATCAAAGGGTTTGAAGAGTAATGGTATTAGATCTTCTCTAAATTTCTTGTGAAACTCAGCTGCATATCTGTAAGGACCTGGGCTTTTCTTTGTTGGTAGGTTTTTAATTACATTTTTAATTTTGTTGACTGATATTAGGTTATTTAGAAATTTTATATATTGATTCAGCTTTGGTTGATATATACCTAGGAATCTGTCCATTTTATCTGTGATTTCCATTTTATTAAAATAAAGGTTCTACTAGAGGTCCTATTCAATTCAGCTGCTCTCCTTCTGGTTATCTTCCCAAAAGAATTTAAAATATCGTAATATATATGCACCCATGTTTATAGCAGCACAGTTTGTAATAGACAGATCTTGGAAACAACCTAAATGCCCATAGGCTGAGGAATGAATAAAAAAGGTGTGGTATTTTTATACAATGGAGTACTACCCAGCCACAAAGAAGGAATAACAGGAGACTTTTATACATAAATGGATGCAACTTGAGAACATACTCAAGTTATTTAGTGAAATAAATAAGACACACGTGTAAACATTGTATTGTTTCATTAATGTGAGAAGCTAAAAGAAAAAACATGTATATGTGTATGTATATGTAAATAAAATAGTTAACATAGTTAAAAAATAAAATAAAGGTTCTCAAAGTAGATGATGATAATCTTCTGGATTTCTGCAGGATCTGTTGTGATTTCATCCTTTTCATTCCTAACTGCATAAACTTAAGTGTTTTCTTTCCTTTTTTTGGATAAGGTTGGCTAAAAGTTTATCGAGTTTATTTAATCACTCAAAGAACCAGCTCTTGGATTCATCGATTCTTTGTGTTGTTTTCTTGGTCTCAATTGCATTAATTTCTACTCTAATAATTTCTTTCCTCATATGAGCTTTGGGCTTGATTTATCCTTTTTATAGAAATTTGAGATTCAACATTAGTTTATTTGAATTCATTCTGTCTTCCTGATATTCGTGTTCACCACAGTAAATTTCTCTTAGCACTGCTTTCATTGTGTACCATAGGTTACAGTATGTTATATTGTTATTACATTTAGTTGTAGATGCTATAAACTACAGTACTCTGAAAAAGGACATTGAAGAGGATATCAGAAAATGGAAAGATATTCCTTGCTCTTGGGTAGGAAAAACCAACATAGTGAAAATAACCATACTCTCAAAATGTTATACAGACTGAGTGTAATCCCAATCAAAATATAATTAGCATACCTCACAGAACTAGAGAAAACATTCCTAAAATTCATTCCTAAATTGGAATCAAAAGAAACCTAGAAAGGCAAAAGCAATTCTGGGCAACAAAGGCAAGTCAGAGGATATCACAATCCTTGACTTGAAATTAAACTGTAGAGGTACAGTGATTAAAAAAAAACAGAATGCTACTGGCAACAAAGCTAAGCAAAGCAAAACAAAACAAGATAAACCAGACCTCAGGATCAGTGGAATAGATTAGAAGATGCAGAAGTAATTCCAAATGCACTCAGCCACCTGATCTTTGACAGAGGGGCCAAACAGGGTCACTAGGATAAAGCTAACTGCTTTAATAAATGGCACTGGAAAAACTGGCTGTCCACATGCTGGAGACTAAAACTAGACCCATGCCTATTACTAGACCCATGCCTATTACTATGCACTAAACTAAAATTAAAATGGATCTAAGATCTAAATATTAAAACAAACACTAAATTTTCTGGAAGATAGAATAGGTAGAACTCTGGAATACATAGGTGTAGGCAAAGACTTATGAACAAAATCCTGATCACACAGGAGCTATTACAAAGAACAAACATCTCAAGTCTCATTTTATTAAAAAACTTTTATACACCAAAAGATATCACCAGCAGAAAGACAACCCACAGAATAGGAAAAATTTTATGCCAGCTGTTCTTCAGACAAAGGACTAATATCCAGAACATATAAAGAACTGAAAAAAAAATCAGACCCTCCAAAGTCAAAGACTCAATCCAAAAATGGGCATCTGTTATGAATAGACATTTCTCTGAAGAAGTACAAAAAGCAAATAAATATATGAAAAAAATGTCCAACATCACTGGTCATTTGAGAAATGCAAATTAAAACAATGTTGAGATTCCTTCTCTGGAAAGAATGGTTAGTATCAGGAAAACAACTAATAATAAATGTTGGTAGGACTGTGGAGGGAAACGAACCCTTCTGCACTGTTGATGGGAGTGTTAGATAGGTAAAATCCCTGTGGAAATCAGTTTATAGATTCCTCAAAAATTCTAGATTCTAATCCTAGACTCCTAGGATTAGAGTTCTCATTTGACTCAGCTATTACCATTTAGGGTATCTTCCCAGAAGAATTAAAAGCATCATACCACAGCATTATATGCACACCCATGTTTATAGCAGCACAGTTTGTAGTAGCTAAATCTTGAAAGCAACCTAAATGCCATTAACCAATGAATGAATTATAAAAAAATGTGTTTTTCTTATAATGGAGTATTACTCAACCATAAAGAAATATAAGACTAAGACATTTATTGCTAAATGGATGAACCTTGAGACCATAATTACAAGTGAAATAAATTGGACACACATATGTAAATATCATATTATCTCTCTGGAGTGAGAAACTGAAAATTAAACAAGAACAAAAATATACAAAAGTGTTAGGGATTAAAAGCTAGTGGTCAACTTAACACCAGCTGAAGTAAATCAGCATGGTGCTGCATGTAGGTGGTCCGCCTGAGAAAGCTGCCCGCATGAAAGGAGACATGGAGAGGAAAAGCACTGTGGTTTCTCCTGTGTTGCTGTTTGGAGCTCTTGGTTCTGGAGGAGCTTGTCATTCTGGCTTCCCTGATAGGATTTCAGCCATTATCATTGGAGGAGCTTGGGACATTGTCACTGAGAGTGGCTGTGGTTAACTTTGGGGAAGCTCTGGTCCTTATACTGAGCATCACTTCCTGGCTCCAGAGGGGAAGATGTGTGCTGTTTAGTCTCCAGGAGAAGCTTGTCATGCTGGCTTCCTGATGTGTGTGACTGGCTATTCTTGTCGTCAGAGGAACTCAGACCTCATTGCTGCTGAGGATGGCTGTGGCACTTTTCAGGGGAGCCCTGGGCCTTTTTTTTTTTTTTTAAATGTTAAAGATAGTAAAATCAAACAAAACAAAACAGAACAAAGCCAATCAAAACAAAGCAACAAAATTGGTACAGAACTTTAAAGCAGGATACTAAGAAAACAAAAGCTAATATAGTATGTCTTGTTATCTTCACAATAGTTGTCCATTCCTTCAGATATAGCAAAATCAAACCAAAAACAAAAAGAATAGAACCAATTCACACAGAATATTGAATAAAACAATCAGAACAAACAAAAATGGTGAGAACAATATCAGATTTCAAAGACAAGATAGAAAGAAATCCCCCATATTTACTATATTGCATACTGTCATCCTCCCAAGAGATGCTCAGACCACTGGCCCCAGTCCTGCAAAATCAACCAGACAATACAAGCATTTAGTTGCTTTATGTACCTAGGTTGCTATCAACTCAGCCAGTTCTCCAAACCAGTGGGTTGCTTATGGGGGAAAGGGGTTTGATTCTCAGCCTCCACACTGGTAAACTCATGGGAGGCACTGACTTTTCTCTTCCTGGAAGCAACACGGCTTTCCAGAAAGGCTGGCTAGTTGGCTTCTTTTGGATCCTCCCAACTCCAGCATGGCTGATTCTCAGGAGGCACTTTCCAGAGCCCTGGTCCTTATTTTGAGCATTGCTTCCTGGTTTCACTGCAGAACCCTCAACCTAGTGGCACAGATCCTTCACCCAACTGGCATAGACTTTCTGGTTTCTACTGCTGAACTTTGGGCATTCCCTGTGCAGATCCATGAAATAGACTTGCATGAGTCATTGTCATGGGCTCTAGGTCTTCAGCTGGATTGATGCAGCACATTACTGTGGGATCTAGGCCCTTGGCTGATCATTCTAGGTTATGGGCAGATTTCCTGTACTTTCTCGTGTTTAACTCTGGGTGACCATCATAAAATAATATTATAAATTCTATGTCCTGTATGCAATTGTTCTCCTTGCAACCCCTGACTACAACAAAAGATATTGTGAAATAGGAAGAAACCATTCAAAAGAAAAAAAGAACTAGGGAGTGAGGAGGGGGAAAGAAAGGAACAGAAAGAAAAAGTGTGAAAAGAAGGATTAAATGAAGAAAGTTTTGTGAACAGGGAGGGGAAGGGGGTTTGAAAGAAGGAGATGGGAATACGGAAAAAGAAGCATCATGATATATCATGTACAGTTACAAATTCCCTATAATGAATGTGATTATTATGTATACCTAAAGTGTACCAATAAACTAAAAAAAAAAAAAAAGTCTTATGTACCATGTGTGTTGTGAATCTAATATGGAAGGAACTAAAATTGGCTTGTTTTCTACAGCTAGATCTATTTTCCAGCTCCAGTTATCCCCTCTTGCCTCTGCATTTCTGGAAGTTGGTGGTACTTACTGTGCTCAGTCTTAGCTAGGCCTAGACCTCAGCAAAGGTATTTTTCCATTCCTCCGTCAGGGTTTTCAGCATAAGTTGGCCTCATGATTATCTCAGAGTCTAGGGCTACAGGCTCAAGAGCTGAGTGTCTGCCTTCAAACTCTGGCTCATCAGCCTCATCACTGTTTAACCAAGGAATTCTCTTACCTCTTTGTTTCCCTTTCCTATTTGTAAAGGGGGAAAAATTGAGTTGTGAGAATTAAACCTCTTTAAACTGTGCCCAACACATACCAAGCATTTAAAGCATTTTACACATTTTCAGGGAAATATATTATTCATGATTGTGTCATCCAGATCCAGATGTATCCTCAGTTAACATCTTAGTATATTAATAGATTTAATACATTTTCTTCGACTTGTAGTTTCTTATGTAATTTTTTTGTACTAGATATTGAACTTAATGCCTCATGAATGCTCAACAAATGCTCTACCATGGAGATAACAATCCTCAGCCCTTTTATAATTTTATTTTGAGACACAGTCTTGCTAAGTTCCCCACAGTGGCCTCAAACTTGTGATCTTCCTGCCTCAGTCTGCCAAATGGTTGGGATTATAGGCCCAGATTTTATATGTAACTTTAAAGCATACAGCAATGATATATGTACACATGGCTATCCTTGTCCCCATGTCCCTGATTTTTACAAGTTCAATCTTTCTCAATAGTGCTATATTCCATCACAAAATGAATTTTATTTTCCATTCACCTATTGCGTTTTTACATGATTTCCAGTGTTTTCCTATGACAAGTGCTTTTTCAGAAAATAGCTTAAATCATAAGTTTCTGAGCCATAATTTTTGCCATTTCCTTTAGCAAGAGTCTGACCCGCAGACATGTGGGTAAAATGTTATATTGCACTTTCAAAATGTTGCTCCAAAGTTTTATTCTCAGCAACCAGATATAACAGTGCCCATTTCACTTTTTGGCTTTTGTTCATTTTATTCCTTTTTTGGCTTTTGTAAACACTTTTCTCTCTGGACCAGTGATGTCCAGTAGAACTTACAATGGTAGAAATGTTTGTATCAATATTGTCCATTATGGTAGCCACTAGTCATGTGGTGCTCTCAAACTTTTGCAGTGTTGCCAATGTAACCAAGGAAGTGAACTTCTAATTTAATTTAAATAGTGGCATGTGACCAGTGGCGACAGTGTTGGACAGTTCAGCTCTGAACTCCACTGTGACCACGCCAGAGGATTAGGGTTTGGTGTTGTCCTAGAACTCACTGCTGCTCCTGTTTGGTCTCTGCTGCAAGCAAGAAAGTGAAGTGGGATGTCTGTCTGGGGTTATACTGGGAAACACCCTCCTTTACTCCTTATATCATGTTCCTAGAAGGTCACCAGAGCTGGGACATTTCTTCCATGAGAGGAGATTTAAATTATATCCCCAGTAATTGGCTATTTTCTTTTCATGTTGTGGGAAGTTGCTACTCTGGTATTTTCAGACTGACCTCTTTCCATGGTAATCTGGGAGCTCCAGAAAAGCAGTCTCTGCTGCTTTGGCTCCTGGCTTGAGTAATGGTTTGGATGAGCTTGCTTTTCTGCTTTTTCCTCTTCAGCACTGGATGGCAGTTCCAGTTTGAGGAGCAGTGTTGAGTTTCTCATGCCGCATACACTTAGCTTATCACATATTCCTTTATTTGTCCTGATCATGTAACCAGTGACATAGTAGGGCTTGCTGCAGGTCTGAGCTCAACGCCTCTGTGATGGAGAGCAGCCAGGCTCCTCTACAAAGTGTGACTCCATCTGCTCAGCCCTGACCACTGGGACCAGAATTAAACAAGGCCAAACTGCCCAAGGACACAGCTGCCAAATGGCTCTTGGCAGATGTGAAGCTGCCCCATGGCCCACTCCTGACCACATCTGAAGAGAAATTAATATCATGCTGTATCTTTAGTTACTTAATTCTTGGCAAGCCCAAGCTACACATAATATCATTTATAAATAGACTGAGTCATTTCAAACCCCTTAAAAGAAATAGGCATCAAAAAACGCTAAAAAAAAAAAATAAAAGGCATGAAATCTGCTTTTATAGAGACGTTGCAGCTTGTTTTCCATTCTAAGAGTTAACCTCTTTGGCCCCTTGTGGTCTGCTCGTAATTGCCTTTTAATTTTTAATCATAACTTGTAGTTCTTCAAACTGAAGAAGAGACCAGGAATTTACACATGTAAACCATTAAATATGATGTCCCTGGAAGGCATACTCTTTCCAAGATAGCTGGGGTGGTAAGAGACAGTCTTCTTGGATTTGGTCACTTATGTGCTGAATGTCAGACATGGTGCTCAATATTTTACATGGATTATCTTATTTAATCCTTCTGACATCCTCCTGGAGGCAGTGACATTTTAAATCCTATTTGCAGATGAGTTTTTAAGAGTAGAGGTGTGTCTAAAGCCTCAGAGCCAGTAAGTGATGAAACTGGGATTACAATCCAAGCAGACTGACTTTAGGGGCCTACACTTCAACTTTCTGTATGAATCATATGTACAACAGTGAATTTTGGGGGAGCCCTTTTCATGTGCCAGGAACTGTGCTATATACCCTAAGTGGATTATCATATTCTTTTTGTTTTTTAAAGATTCTCACAATCTTACAGGCTGTGGGCAGCACTGATTACAGGCAGAGCGAGGCAGTGGAAATGCAAGCCTGGCTGAAGAAGACTGGCCAGAGAGTCAAGCCAGGCCCCAAAGCATGGAAGATAGCTGAGCAATGGCCAGAGCAGAGAGTCTGAGGTTGTGGGAACACAGAAAGTGTCTGGTGGCTGGGCTGTGACTGTGAAGAATCCATCTGAAGACTCATGGGCAGGTGCCAAAGCAGGAAGAGAACATGGCAACATTTTTGTTCATGTCCTGAAAGAACCAGGTCCTAGTGTTTGAGGACCAGCCCCAAATACCCTTGAGACCAACAAAAAATGAGTAGACAGTTTATAGGTGAGCAAGATGAGGCTTATGGACTTGAAGGATGGTAATCAAAGTTGAACAGAAGGTGGCTGTTGAAGCCAGTATGAGCGATATGTCCTTTCTCCCAAGTGAGCTGAGAGCCGAGGTCCTCAGTTCCCTGCTTATATTCCTACCAGCTTGAAGATTTGTTCGGGGCCCTAATAAAAGTGTCATTTGTTAGAGATTTCCAACTGATAAATCCCATAGAAATTCATACTTTAAATTCAAGTGTGAATCAGGGCAGGAGCTCAGGATAGTGGTAAGATATTGGGAGATATTTAGTATATAGATTAATGCTTTTCCAATTGGTGTAACAATGGTGAAAGACTAGGTTTTATCTCCAATCCATCCTAGATTGTGGTCCAACTGGATATGATGAATCATGCAGCCTGGGCCACACATAGTTCATCAAGCAGTTTGCAACCCCCCACAGACATCCATCCCTGGCTTAGTGAGACCAGCCACAGAGGTTGTACAAGAATGTCTAGCAACCTCAACTTGCTATAAATGTTTCCGAACTCATTCTCAATTTCTGTAATTACTTTAGAAAAGTTACAAACAGTTAATGGATGACTGCCATCTGTAGACCATGCTTTGAGACTCACCACTGAAAATAAAAGATTTCAGGCAACATTGATTCTAGTTCTTGCCTACAGCTTGCTATGTGCTTCTAGGAAAGTGACATCACCTTTCTGAGTTCAACTTTTTCATCTGCCAGTGAAGGGTTTGAAGCAGACAAATGCAAGATCCTTGCCAGCTCCATGCCACTGTGAGTCCGTATTGATTTTTAGGTCTTTGCTGCTATAGATGCTAACAACCCAAAACCTTAGAACCCCATACATTTAGAACATATCAACCCTGGTCTGTCTTGTGACAAAGCCTGGAACACACAGAGCTTTGCCTATTAAAGAGTGCTTGTGCTTTATAGCCTGTGATACAACTTTGTTTGAAAAAAATGAATTTTAAGGACACAAGAGTAGGTGGAATGGGCTGAAAATCAAAATGTGCCCAGTGTACCAAAGAGCTGTGTGTGGTAAATCTTTGACTCTATAGTGGTAGTTAAAACAACAGGAAACACAACTAGGTTTGTAAAATGCAACATCCTTGGTGGTTATTATGTGTGGTTTCTTTCAGTGTCAGTCAGGAAGCCAAGGCCAAGGTCCTGGGCTTCTATATAAGTCATGCTTAAGAAAGTGATTCAAGGGCCTTCATTCATACTGTAACTTCAGAGAGATGCTTTGATTCTGTTTTTTCTAAACTCTGGCCATCTGAAGTGTGCCACAGAGCAAGCAGCCACCACGTCTCATAGTTAAGTAGTCTCAGGGCCCACCCAGGCAGAATGAATTGCATCGATACTTTAACAGGATCCCCAAGTAAACTATGTACAATAAGGTGTAAGAAGAACAACTCAAAATCATTTAAATTATTACCAAAATGGATAAAGTAGCAGACTTGGTGGTGCCATAAGTAATGATTTCTGCATGTCAGGCAGCACAGTTGGTATTTGAAGGACAAAGACCTGGCCCTTCTCACAGACAGATGACAGCGTAGTCCTTCATGCTGACCTTGGGGCTGTGATGGGCCTGTGACTGGTGCCACTGCCATAGAGAGGATGGGGCTCAACACTGAAGAGGAGCATGCAGCTGTTTCCAGTGGGGGTTTGGTATGGGACAGAAGGACCTGCTTGGCTTTTTAACCCTGAAAGAAGCTAAAGGCAGGTTTCCAGTTGGTTCCTGCCTCCCTGAGTCCGGGGTTCAGGAAACAGGTCCACAGCCTAATTCCAGCCTCCAGTGTATAGTGGTACCTCAGTTCAGGAATGCTTTTGTTTGCAAACCAGTTTGGCAAAATTTTGTTTTTGTTTGTGAGTTCTCCATTGGGTGATGAATGTGAATGTGGTCATCTTTTCCAGAATCATGGAATGAATTAAGTTCTTGAACTGAAGTACTGTGTTTTTGTAAATAAAGTTTTATTGGAACATAACTATGCTTGTTTGTTCATATGTTGTCTGGATGATTTTGTGAAATAACAACAGGGCTAAGTTGCAATGGAGACTTTGTAGGCCTGAAAAATGGAGAATGTTTTCTAGCTGGACCTTTAAATAAAGAGGTTACAGCTCCTTTTCTAGCCCAGAGGCCCTGAAAGTATGGACTCTAGCTCAGTAGCAGCAGCACCTGGGAACGTGTTAGACAGAGACATCTCAGGATTTGCCGTGGGCTGACTGAGGAAGATGCTCTTGGGTGAGGTCAGAAATCTGTGTTTAATAAGCACTCCATTGATTCTGATGGGAGTGAAGTTGGAGAAGCACCACCTCTGAGCCCATTCCTCTGTTCTCTGGGCCTTCACGGAGTCCATCTCAGCACTGGTTTTCCTCAGATGGCCATGTGCCTGGATGTTTTGGTCCCTTAAGCCTTAGCTCAAATGATTTTCCTCCAGAAAGATCTTCCTGAACAGGCAGGCTAAGGGTACCACCTTGGGGAGTCTACTCCACTGGCTCACGCTTATTTTTCATAATGCATTATTTCTTCTGCTTACTGTGATAAGAGAGGAAGGCTTGAATCTTTCCCAGAGGCACTTTTTAATGTTTTCTTCATGGCTTCCAGGTTATGTGAGGTACCCAATGGCTGCTCTGGGAGAGTTTGCTGTGGCTGCAGTAGGCTTCAGCTATTAGTCTATCCCAGGTGACTGAGCCCCCTTGCAGCCTCCTCAGTCAGGCCCACAAGGGGCTCCTCTTTATCCATGACTGAACCCATAGTATGGCAATGTGAAAACATGAGCCTGCCATTTTTTTCTACATATAATCAACTGTCCCATACCATTAATGGGTCATTCTGGGCCCCTTATGCTGCAGTGTAAGTCTTAAACAGCATCTTTTGAATAGAATATGTTTGCCTGTTTGCAATTTCTACCTTGAGAGCAGCATGCTGAGCTAGTACGCTAGGAGCTGCTAACTCTGAGACTGCTGAAACCAAATGCAATAAGCAACTGGGGCTGGTAACACCAAAGGCTACTGGCATGAAGAGTGGCCATGAGTCAGAGCTGGTGATACAAAAGGCAGCTGCAGCCAGAGAATTGTGAAGAGCAATGAAGAGTCCTTGGGAGCTGCTATCTGCAGGCCAGATGATTTCCTGCGCGGGCTGCTAACTCTAAGGGAGCTGAGAGTACTTAGCATTCAAGGCTCAGGGCTGTTAACGCTCCAGGAGCTACACTTGGCCAATTTGTGATTTCTGTACAGTTTGAGCAAAATAACCCTTAACTGATTGGTAACATCTTGGTGATTCATATAGGGACTATCATAGTTTATATCTAGATGTTCCCCAAAGACTCATGCATTCATAGGTGGGACTTTGGGGAGGTGACTGGATTATTAATCATCACTGGATTAGTCTCCTGATGGGCTTATAGCTGGTTATGAAGCTGGGAGGTGAAGCCTGCTGGAAGGAGGTGGGTCACTGTAGGTGAGGTCTGAAAGTGTATATATCTTCCCTCCTCGCTTAACCCCTATCTGCCTCTTGCCACTGTGTTATAAATGATTTCTCCTTTGTATGCCCCTCTGTCATGCTGTTTCATATTTGAGCCAGCTGGCTCTAAACTCAAACCTGTACAAAGTATGAGCCAAAATAAACCTCTCATTTAACTTGTGAGTGTTGGGTACTCATTCCAGTAACAAGAAAGTAACTAAGACAAGGACCTTTTAGAGGGTCCTAGACAACAGTGATTTTTTAGGAATGAAGAACCAAGAACTATGTGTGATTTTCATTTTACATGTAGCTAAAGACCCATGCTGGCCATTGATATTACTGCCTTTTAAAAATGATGATAATAATTATATTTGCAAGGTATGATAAAATGTTTGATAATTTGTACCACTGTAGAATGATTCAACAAAACTAACATATCCATCACCTTGCCTACTTAACTTTTTTTGTACTTAAAACCTAAACAATTTTGAAATATATTTTATTAGCAAAAGTCACTGCACTGTGCAGTTGATCACTAAAATTTACTTCTAACTGAAGTTATCTGTGTCTTTTGAACCACATTTTACTGTCCACCCACCCCAGCTTCTGTTTGGTAGCAGTCAACTTTCTACTTCAATGGTTTTGACTATTGTAGTTCCCACATATAAGGGATGGTCTGCAGTTTTGGTCTTCCTGGGCCTGGCTTTTTTTATTTAGTATAATGTGCTGTAGGTCCATCCATTTTGTCACAAAGGAAACAATTTCCTTTTAAAAAGAGCTTGCATATTATTCCATTGTGAATATCTGAAAGATCATTTGCTTTCTCTTTACCTCAATTTCCTCATCTGTAAGATGGGAGATGATCATAGTACCAACATTATTAAGTTGTTGGGAAGAGTAAGTCAGTTAGGAAAGGTTGAGTGCTTAGACCTTGTCACACGTAGATGTTGTCTTAAGAAATGACACAATCAGCCAGACTTGCTGGCACATGCCTGTAATCTCTGTACCTGCAGGACTGAGGCAGGAGTATTATATTGAGTTGGTAGCCTGGGCTACAGATACCCTTTCTCTTGAAAAAAAAGTTGATATAATCCTCTGGGGCATTAGTTAGAGGCCCTTATCTGGAGTCACTGGCCAGAATCTGTGAACCAGCTAAGGTTTGGATCCCACATTTCTGAAACTCTAGGCTTATTTCATTTTCAGTTGAACTGCTTAGATCTCTTGTTCCAATAATTAGATCAGTGGACTGTAGGTGTTTATGGATCTTAAAGGTACTCAGGTGGGACCCGTTTGTTTTATAGATGAAGAAGCTGAGGCCTTGCCCGTTGTCCTGGTGTGGAGAGCTTGCCGGGTACTTTATTTCTCTTAATTCTGTGGTCCTCCAACCATTCCTCCTCAGCCCCAAGTTTAGCAGAAGAATTTGTGGTTCAGTTTCACTAAACCTGGCTGAGGCCAGGGAAATGGCAGAGCAGTGGCTCACACTCAGATGTCTGTGTTCTTAATAGATCCCTGGGACTGTTAAGCATCCATAAACATCACAAGTGAGCAGAGTTTCGACCTGTGCCGACTCCTGTATAGGTCACCTTCTGGAAGAGTAGAATCCCAGATCTCACATTAGGCCCACAGCATCCTTAGCACTCTTTGCTGGAGTGGTCTTTAGAGCCTCTTCTCCATGGATTCAGAGAAACTAGGATACAGGAAATGATGCAAGGATAGATGAGACTCATTTCCCCAGACTACTTTGCTTCTTTCATTATGTTTGACATTGTTGACCTTGAAGCTGGCGTTGCTAGAATAGACTCTAGCAACCAACTAGCTTGAGAGCTGATTTGGAGGTGGGGAAGGAAAAAAGACACTGTGTGGGAAATTAAATTGTCAAAGTAACTTACAAAGGTAAGGGCAGTCTAGTATATTTGCTTGCCTGTAGAAAAGTTCCTTAAGCATCCTATAGAAAAACATTAATATGTAATGAAGAATTGCTGCTCACAGCAAATTATACAGTTTTTTGTGCTCCTTGTTTTGAAGGTATGTTCTGTTTGAAATAGGCCTGTGTGAGATTGATGGTTACCTCAAGCTAGGCCTTCCCTGTGACAAGAATTAAACAGTCATAAGGGATGCTGGCTTTCCCAGGCAGTTCAGCTCAGGAATTTGTAATTACTTTCATCTTGATAACATCCTGGCCTGGGCTATTTTTATTGCGTGCAAAGAAGTGCCCTCAAGTTATCTAAGAAAAGCCAGTCAAGAGCACGTTTATAAAGGTATTGACCTTAAGATAATAATAAAGTGTGTGATTGAAGGAGTTTGAAAGCATATTGGGTTTGTCATTGGGGAGCAGATGGGTGGGAGAAAAATTGGAAAACTGAAATCCAGCAAGTAATCAAAGTGTGCTTGGTTGCTTTTATTTTGTTCTGACTTCAGGACACCAAAAATCATCACAGGTCATAGATAACCATTGTGTCCAGTGTTCCTATGGCAACTTTAGGAGGATGGAAAGGGCAGGAGGAAGAGAAAGGGATTTAAAATAAAATCATCAGCTGGGTGCTGAAGTGTTAGCTATTCATAGAGAAGTTCAGTCCTCTGACACTTTGGAAGCAGACACAAATAGTGGCTGTACTTTGGGGAAGTGCCATTGGAAGAGCCTCTTCCTGCTCCTCTGAAATCAACTTGGTGACAATTGAGTCAGCTCTTGTCAGGAGGGAAGTAGTTTGTACTGCTCACAACCTCTCTAAAGTCCTGCTCCTGGGTCACAATCCATGATGACTGATCAATTGCTTTCTATGGATTATTTTGATTCATTGGTCATAAATGAGTCAAATTCTTCATTGAGAAGGATTCAGAAGTCATCTCTGGCTTCAGCAAGAAAAAGCTCCACATTTAATCCATAGGGTTTGGGAGATAAGGGAGATGGAGAGGCTGTGTACTGAGTAATCAATCTTACCGTGGTGCTTCTGAGCTAAGATACTGTCCCAGCAAAAGTACTCAGTAACATACATGTAATATAAACTTACATAAAACCTTCTTAATGATTGGCTTGGAGAGGGTTAATAGAAAATGAGTTTGTTTGTTTGTGTTCTGCAGGTAGTTGTATGTCCATTTTTCAGAAGGCTAAAGTGATTCTGTGAAGCAGTTGGCAAACGTTTCATAGAAAGGGCTAGGTAGTAAATAGTTTAGGCTTTGCAGGCCATACAGTGTCTGCCACCACTATTCATCTCTACAGTTAGTATAAAAGTAACTATACAGCATTTGCAAATGAACAGGAGTGGCTAATTTCCAATAAAACTTTATTTACAAAAACAGATAGTAGATGGATTAGGCCCATGCATTCTAGTTTGTGTTCACAGAGGGAGGAGTACTTTTGATGAATGCTCATGTTTATAGGTTAGAAGCTCACAAGTAGAGACATTCTACAGAGAATGATGCCCCAAAATCTACCTTGCCTTCTGTGTGCAGTTATGGGGTTGCTTCTAGAATTAGTTCAGTCTGTATATACTGTGCGTCAGATTCAGAAACTTCGTAAGAACAAACTTCTTGTTCTCTGTAATAAAATAATACCAAAAGTATGACCTTTTAGTCCAACACTCAAAGTGGAGCTCAAGTGCTATAAGTTGCTTCAATTTTGCATGATTCCTACCTCTAGACTGGACTAGTCTTCCTCATTCCATTTCCTTTGAACGCAGGTCCTATTCTGTGCCCTGCAGTACCTCACCTGTGTCTCTATCAGCACATTCAGTGCCTCCTGAAATGGGCAGATTATCTCTCTTCTTTGTCAGTTCAAGTGTGAGAGCAGATCATCTTTCTTAATGATTTCAATGAGCCTAACTCCTAGTATAATTTAGGGTACGATACACAGTTATATGTTCGGTAAACACAATGTGGTACATTGAAGCAAACAAATCAGTACGCTTAGTGACAGTTGCTACTGCCATAGGCAGCATGTCAGATTTGGCCTCTGGCTGTACTTTGCTGAGCTCTGATGTCTTAGATGCTGAGGTTTCCCCAGGGGAGCATCCTGTCCTCCTCCCTGCCTACCACACTCCTCCCAAAACTGGCTGCTTCCTCTATGACATGACATATGTGACTTTTCTAGGTGGTTGAATTTGCAACTTCCAATAACAGAAATGAGATCTAAAGCACTGTTTTTTTTTGAGACAGAGTTTCACCATGCAGTTCAGGCTGACTTTGAACTCACATTGTAGCCCAGGCTGGCCTTGAACTCACAGCAATCCTCCTGCCTCAGCCTCCTGAGTGCTGGGATTACAGGCATGTGCCACCATGCCCGACCTTAAAGCACTGTTTTAAATGTGATGTCTTCAAAGAGCTGGTATCACTGTGGGGCAGGAGTGGGATGAAGACAGACATGAGAATAGAGAAACCTCAGGGGCCAAGAGAACACAGTTACTGCACACCAGTTAGCACCGGTCTTGGCTTAGTGTTATTCTGTAGATCACAGCACAGGCACTCAAATTTATCAACTGTGTGACCTCAGGCAGCCCAGGCTCTCTGAACCTCAGTGTGCATCACAGGCACCCTGACCCCTGCATACCTGCTGAAGAGACTTGTTCTAAGGCACTGTTCAGATTTTTGTAGTATTTGAAGATATGTTGGGGAGAGTGGAGTCACACGTTTTTAGTACTTTTTTTTTTTTTTTTTAACTTTGGCTCATGGAAAGTTGCGTGCAGGTGAGCTGGTTGTGTGAGTTAATGGCTTAGAAACCACATCCTGAGAGACTGAAACTGGAGACCACTCTTTAACTTTGGAATGGTTTAATCTTAGAAAGAAGAGCAGGAAACATTACCATTTGGGAGGGGATTTTTGAAAAATTATTGCTGAGTTAAGCCCAATGGGTGGGAAGAATCAATTTAGAGACTTAACTACAACAAAGACAGAAGTTCTCTTTGGCCTACTGTCTGACCCCCATTGGGCTGCTCAGACCCCTGACTCAGCCCTGTCATGACTGTGATTATCTTTTGAAGAGGGACTCATGTCTCATGGCTTACATCCCCATGACCCCAAACCATACTATTAATTTATTCTTCTCCAGTGAAAACTACAATTGCCAAAGGAATTGAAATGCCTCCATCTCGGTGGTCATCTGTGTAACTATTTGGTTCTTCTCCTCTTGATGCAAGCCTGTGGGAAGCCAAGCCTTCCCCACATGGCTGCAGGGGAAGGCAAAAGCAATTCCAGGGAGCTGAATGGTCTCCAAGTCCACAGATCTGAGGCAGAGGTTTTGTCATTTAAACTGTCCAGGCATGACTTTCCTCATGGCACTGAAAAATGCAGTCTGTTGTGTAAAAAATTTTTAAATTGCCTTTAACAAAGGAAAAGAAAATTAGAACAGCAGTTTGAAAATTCAGAGAAGCACAGAAAAGAAAATAGAAATCATTTGTAATCCTATCACTTGTTTATAACCTCTCAGCTAATATTTAATGGATTTTTTTTTTCTGTGTATGGACAGAAAATGGCACTATGTGATACCATGCAGCTTTGAAATTACTTTTTTTCCCACATCATATATTGGGAATCCTTTCCTCTTTCATTCTGTAACCTCAGCACCTTTAAACTTATACTACATCTAATTACCCATTTGACCATTATTGTTCCTGAGTTTTGAAGTGTTTGTTCTAGAAAGAGATAGCTAAGTGTAATACAGAGTGTGATACCCTAGGCCATGCAAAGCTTCCTGACAAGCTGTTTTAAGTTCTATCATCAGAGGTGGCTCATAGATCTGGTCTTGAATAACTAGACTCATTTTGTTGCCTGAGATTTCTTCATGTAGATCTGTTTGACTTTCTTTTCCTGGTGAGTGTTCTTCACAGCTGTGTCCCTGACTTAAGGGCATAACTTAGGTAAATGACTCAGTTTTTCTTATCTAAAATTATCTCCTCACTGCCATTATCCTATACTTTATATACCATCTCTTTCCTTCTTAGTATCTACCTCTATCTAAAATATTCTTTTTTGTTGTGTGTGTGTTTCGTACTGGGGATCAAATTCATGACCTTGCACTTGCCAGGCAGGTGCTGTGCCACCGAGTTATATCCCCAGCCCCATGTAAAATATTTTTATTTTTAATTTATCTTTCTTCTCAACTGCAATGGAAACTCTATGAATACAGAAACTATTGTGTCTCATGCACTTAGACCATTACTGGCACATCATATGTGTTCAAAATAACTATATGAAAGTACAAGGGGCAACTGTTATATAGCATAACATCTTGTATAACATACAACATCTTATATGACATGTCCTTGTTATTATATAACAAAATATAAGCAAAATCTGAGTTGCTAGAATCTTATTTATTAACCTAGGGTGAGAAGATATGATTCTTTAATTGCATTAAAATGACACCATATAGAGACCATATTTTGACAAGGGTTTACCTCAATGAGACTCTTGCGATCAGTTTTGGTGGTCTGCTTTAAGGCCCTAGCATGTTTCCAGTGAGTATGTTCTGTAGAAAGATCTTGACAGTATATTCCACAGAGTGACCTCTTCTTGCTCCTTTTTTTTTTTTTTTTAGCTCAGGGTCTCCATCCTTAGAGCTCCTCTTCTTCAGAAAGGGCGACCAATGAAAAGCTGGAAGATAGTATTTGCCATGCCTGAGGCCATTCTATTAGTGAGGGCTTTATTCAACCCATCTTCCATGGGCTTATATGAGAAGGTTGGGGAGCTTGTGACAGAGAAGAGAGACAGCTTGTGCACAATCCAAAAAGACCTTTTGAGGCTTCTTACATTTGACCTCCTGCATTCTCTTTATTTTAGAAGGCAGGAGCTGCCCTGCCAGTCAGGAGCCACAGTATAGCCTGGAGTTGTCTGGATTAGTCACATAAGATTGGACCACCATGGCATAGAGAGCTTCCATGTGGGCTTTGAATCAGCCAGAGATTGATTTTAAAGGAAGTGAACATTGGTATATTTGGCCTTTTGGTGTATTAAGTTGAACTCTGTCCTCACGTGCCAGAACATTATACTGTACTAGGGCCAGTGAACTTTCTGGAAAAGGGCCAAAGTATAGATGTTTTTAGATTTCCAGGCCATGGAGTTGTGGCTACAAGTAATGAAATGTTCTCTAGTAGCTTAAAAAATAGCCCTAAGCAATACGTACCAAAATGGCATGACTGCAATCAAATAAAACTTTATTCACAGAACTAGGACCCATGTGGGATTTGGACTCTAGGCTATAGTTTGCATGTTCCTGCATTACAGAACTAAAATTTGAAATGCGAATTCTGGAATCAAACACACCTGGTTGCAGATGCCTGGCCCATGCCTTCCTGGCCATGTGACTTTAGGGAGGCTGTTGACTCCCCTGAATTCTTTCTTCTCTTTAGTCAGGAGGAGTTAGTGACCTCCACTCTGGGAATGCTTAGCACAAGACCTTCACCTTTGCACCATTGTCTTAAAAATGTGGCCCAATTTACCTCTTAAGTAGAAATGGAATCTCTTCAGTGGAAAGGAATAAAAGTGCTCCCATTTTAAGTTAGAAAATTAGACCTTTCATTACGCTTGGCAAAAGGTGATTCTGTGGTGGTGTGTTTTAGAACTAAAATATCCCTCCGAGTTCTCATGTGTTTAGAGGTGGGGCTTTTGAAGGTGACTGGATCATGAGGGTGCCAGCTTCATCAGTTAATTGATTAGTTGATGGGATCATAATTTGATGGCTTTATCAGGAGATAATAGAAATAGGAGGGTAGGACTAGTTGAAGGGAATGGGTCATGAAGCCATGGCTTTGAAAACTACGTCTGGTCCTGGTCTTCATCTCTATTTCCCTTGCTCTCTGCTCCCCAGCTCCCTAGTGTGCAACCCTTCTGCCATGATGTTCTGTCTCACCTCAGGCCCACAGCAATGGAACTAGCTGCCTATGCACTGAAATCTATGAAACTGTGAGACAAAATATATTTCTCCCTTTATGTTTTTATTATCAGAAATTTTGTCACAATGAAGGAAAGCTGACTAATACATGTGGCTGCCTAAGGCATTAAACAGCACAGCACTTCAGAAAAGACTGGTCTTCCAAAAACACTTTGCTTCTTTTAAAATCATGAAATAAAGGTGACCATAATTGACAGACTTTAAAAATGTTAACTTTTTTCTCTTAGAGAAAACATAGGTTTCTAAGTCAGCTATCTCTTTGTTTCCCACATGGAATATATTTAGGACACGCTGAACAGACTCACTGTGCTGCAGAACCTCCTCCCTCAGTTAGGTTTGGCCTAAGCTGTCTGCTGCAAAGCTCTTGATGCTGGTGGCTGCTCAGCAAATTCCAGGGGGGCTGCTTAATGAGGGGTGAAGACAATATGGACTGAGAGATGTGGCCAGTTGCTTTTTCACAGTTGGTAGGCAGTGTTGCAGGTGCATTCTCTTAATGAGGGTTAATTTGTCTCATATTTTAATCTGACAGAATCTGGCCATGGTGTTTTGTATTCCTTGGAGGTAACTGGGTTGTTCTTGGTTGGCGTAAAGAAAGAAAATGGAGCATAATTTGGGGGTTATTCAAATGAGAAAGAAGTGAGCTGGAATTTGTAAGAAATCCTGATTTTCTAATGCCTAGGGTAAAATTTACATGAGGAAGAACATTTTAGCAGAAAATAGCATAGATGCTGTTTAGCAAAGGGCTAATTTATGCTTCTGGAAGATTCTGGCTTCCAACTTTGCTATGCAATGAGCTGAATCCAGCAAACCTTCTAGAGGTGTTATTTTGTGCAACACATGCAATTCTGCCTATTTCAGATGTTGCTGCCTACAGGGAGGGTATTTAATGGTTCTTACCTTAAGAATAAACACAGATTTTGGTTCTGAAAAATACTGTTTTTACTGAAAAATCATAAAAGTAATAGGTGCTTGCTGTAAAAGCTGAAAGATGTGAATACACTTGAGAACTTTTTTCTTTAACTCAAATCCCAATCACAGATTTTCAGATACAAATACTATCAAACTGCTTGGATATGTTTTGAATTTGGGGGAAGGCATAAAGAAACATCCACATATGTATTCATGGTGTTCAGGAGAGTTCTATTTACACAAGGCAGAAACACACTCAAAACAGCCTAAGCCAAAGTGAAAGTAACAAATTAAATAATAGGGAAGGTCAAGGGTATGTGTGGATCCCACCATGAGTGGATTTTGAGGTTCATTTGATGTTTGCTTATTTTGCTCTGCCTTTTTCTTCCACATCCAGTTCCTTCCTTTTTATTCCATTGTACTATATCTGGGCTTCCTTCCCTTGATGGGATAAATGCTGCCTTATACCCCACAATGCACCTTGTACATTGACGGTTGTAGAAAAAGGATCTTCCTTACCCAGGTATCTGTAGATTGTTCCTCAGGAAAGACAGTAGTGTGATCTTTTTCGAACACATTCCTATCACTTGGATCACTTCTGTGGACAGTAGGGACTCTGTCAGGCTGAACTGTGTCACTTCTAGCCTCTATGACTAGGGTGAGTGTGTAGTTATCTTGGAGTACTGTATATGGCAAGACCACGTGACCACAAAGGAGAGGATGTTTCTGGCACCAGAAAAAGGGGAGAAAGAAGTCAGTCAGACACATTATCACACATGCATGCTGCATGTACTTTAAGAAACAAAAAAGAAATATAGAATATTTGGTCTTTTATAGCTTTTGCACTTCTTAACATGTATGTGAGTTCTTATATCTTCTTTTCATTTTTATTTTTTAATTTTTATTTTAAAGAGAATAAAACCAAACAAACAAAACAGAACAAAACCAATCAAAACCAGTGCAAGTAACACAGGATTTTAAAACAATAGGAAATCAACAATGGTTACCATAATGCCACCTGCTATCTTCAAAACAGCTGCAAATACCTTCACACACAGTAAAAATCAAAACAGAACAGAATAAAACCAACAAAAACAAAACAATGCAATAAAGGACTTCAAAACAAGATAACAGCAGATCCAAAATGGTCACCATAGCATATCTTGTTATCTTTGAAATAGCTGCCTATGCCATCGGATACAACAAAATCAAACAAAACAAAACAGAACAAAACCCAGTGCAACAAAATATATGCAACAAAAAATGATAAAGGACCCCAAAACAAGGCAATGGCTGCCACCCTCAGAAGGAGATCCCTGGAGATGCTTCACTGAGTATTGCCGTCCTCTAAACAGCTGATCAGACTAGCAGATTTAGAGCTGCAAAGTCAATGAAACCCTAAACACTCAAGCATTAAATTGTATTCCACCTCAATAGCCATCACTGCCGCCTGTGTTTCTCCAGATCAGCTGGTTGCTTATGTTGGCAGGGGGTGGGAGTTGGCTCTTGTTTACCCCCCCTTGCACCAGAAGGGGCTGGCATCTGGCTCTCCCCTCAGTGGCCCGTGTGTGGCGCCAGTTCACAGGGAGGGCTTGCTGCTTGTTGACTTCCTGTTCTGTTCCCACACAGTCTGTGATTCTATATCTTTTTAAATGTTGTGTAGTATTCTTCCATGTATACATGCCATTTACCCAAAGTGAAGGGACATTTATTTAATTAAAGACAACCATATAGAACCCATCATGGAGCTCTTGACAGTTTGGATCTGGAAATCTCACTGTCTCTAGTTGCATTAAGGAAGGAAAGAGAGAAGTGAAGGAGAGAAGGGTAGGTAGGTACCGTATTGTGTATAGAACTGGTCATCATCCATAAAATAAAATGTAAAAATTTCCACATCTTCAGAGAAGCCCTTGACTGGATCCTTGCAGAATTCTACCACCTCAGTGTCTTTCCTTTTTGCTCAAAAAATGAAAATCTTAGTTCTGGAATGATGATGATTTTAGTGCTGAATCATTTTTACTACTTAAGGCCAATGAATTAGTCTTTTCTCTTTGTAGAGGTTGTGATAGGAGATAGAAGGGATTTTGAACTCCCAGAGACAAGAAGTTGTTCTGTTAGCTTGGGTGACAGCCAGGACATAAAGAGGAATGAAGTAGAGAGTAGGAACAACACCAGACCCATGAGTGGTTCTGGGGATATGTCAGAGATTAATCTTAATTAGACCAAAGATGGAAACTCCAAAAATAAAAATTGAAAAAAAAAGTTCACTAACATAATCAAAAAAAAAAAAAAAAAGGAAACTCTTGTGTCCCTTGAGGATTTGGGATTGTCCAGGGCCCGTGTAAATCCAGAATTTACCCATATTTCCTGCCTATTTCTACATCCCCTCCTATGCAGGATACTTTTGCTTGACACTATTTCCTTCCTGGGTTTCCATAGAACGTTATTCACCCCTGAGCAACTGTGAACATAGCAACCATAGGAACCTTGTGGGAGTTCACAGGCAGGAGCCACAGGGGGACCATGCAGCTCCTTCTACCACTCCGGTGCCACCATCATTGTGTTTGCCTGTGTGCCTCCTTCCTGGAGTCAGTAGAAGTCCTTGTGCCTTTTACAGAACACAGCTGTGTCTCTTAAATTCAGGGATACATTCTGAGATATATATATTTTAGTAGCTTTGTCATTGTGTGAATTTTTTTGTGGTTTATTTGTTTGGTTTTGGTGTTTTGGGAGCATGGTCTCACTATGTAGTTCAGGCTGGCCTTAAACTTACTGTATAACCCAGGCTGGCCTCAAATTCATGGTGATCACTTTGTTTCAGCTTCCTGAGTTCTGGGATTACAGCCATGTGCCACCAATCCCAGCTCCACGGGGTGAATGTTACAGATTATATTTAAATGAACTAAGACAGTTATGTCATCACTAATTATACTCTTACCAGACCCAGCATAAAAACAGTCCATCTAACACCTGAAGTACTTTTAAAAGGTAACATTATATTCTCCATTGGGCTTAGATAGTAGAGGAGAAAGAATGCACAAGTTTGCCTCAGGAAGACTTGATTTCAGATTCTTTCCTATTAGCTTACTGGTAGTATAACTGTGGGCCAGTTATAAAATCTCCCTGGACTCAGCTTCCTCAGCTGTAAAGATGAAACCCAACACAGATCATCACAATGAGCATGAAATGAAGCAATGCTGGCAGACAGCTCAGTGTCTGGGGACAGTTGGGGCTGGCGGATAAGAGATCATTGAAGGTCAGCTGGGAGTCAATAAAGACAGACTGAGAGAGCTGGGACTCAGGGATTCTAAGAGCAGTGAGGAAGGTGGGAGGCCCAGGCCAGTGCTGAGGAGCTCTTGTGCTAGGACCATACATAGCAGGCCTGTGCTCTGTCCTGACATGGGGCCAACTGAACCTGGTAGCTTTGATTCTATCTTGGACTTGGCTTCTCCTCCTCTCTTTCCTTCGGTGTACATTTTTGTGATGTGCTATTATCAATTCATTCCTTGTATCATATATTTTTCTAATCATTACAGTTATGTTCTAATGGCAGTCACATGAGTGCCTTTGCAAGATTTTGTGGCCCCTGTAGGCTCTGGCTCCCAGGCACATGGGCTGCTTCTATGATGGTGCCCTGGAGAACAGTCCCCTAGTACAGTGGGAGGGAGCTACTTCTTTACCTATTTTTACCTTCTTTACCTATTCTTTACCTTCTTTACCTATTCATTGTGGAAGTATGAACTAAGGAGTGAAAATCATAGAGTGTTATTTGTAGATCCTTGGAAGGAGAAGAATCTTTCTCCTGGATAAACTAACAAACACTGCACTTCAAATTGTAATTATCCCTGGTTATGAGGATCATTTGGAATCTGTATCTCCACAGAAGTCAGACAGTATGCTTCTCAGTCACCTGCCCAATTTGCCATAATGCCACCTTCTCAGAGGAGGAGGATAGTTGGACAGGAGTGGGAATACAAATACTCCCAATTTGCAGTGGGGTTGCTACCCTGCCCTACTCTTGCACTGACAAGGTGACCTAGTTGAATTTTTACTCAGCCCTCATCTCGTTAATCTTTGAGGTCAGATGCCTCTAGGCCAGAAGACCATCTTCAGGTGGACCAGTGTGTTGGGTTGGATGTAAGACTGCCACCAGCATGTCAGCCAGCTAACAGCTGGCTTCATTATAATTCTATCTGTGTGCTAATGACACACCCCGGCACCATGACTGTTGACAACTGCTACAGGGCTAACAACTGGAGTGAAATGTGACGGTACTCAAATTCCTAGAGAAGCTAATCCCAGCAAAGACATGGACATTTCTTTCCTTTATTAGTCTCCCCCCTGCCCTAATTTCTTTTACCCTATATCCTTAATCTCTTGACCACCAGGGGTCAGGAAGTTGATTTGCAAATTTATCTCTCACTGCCTCTCCTTGGCCAAGAATAAAATTCTCCACTGCTCAGTAGGCACTCAGTCTCTTGTTGGTTCCACAATTCTGAGAGAGAAAGAAAAAGAATTCAATTTGAGGTCAAAAACTGGTAACAGGGTTATATTCTGTAAAATTCATCATAAATTGAAAATAATGTAATTCAAAATGCACTAAACCTACTGAACATGCCAGCATAGTCACCCAGTACATACTATTAAGTACCCGTATCTACTCACTGCTGCTTCCAAAGCCTGAGAGGTGCCAGACAAGGAATTGTACCACCTACTGCCACCCCTGGAAGAGATCAAAATTTAAAATTACAAGTGCAGTTTCTACAGAATATGTATCACTCTAGTGCCATAATAAAATTGAAAAGTCCTAAGTTGAGCCATCAGAAGTCAAAGGCCATTAATAAGAAATGGGTAAGAAACTCTACTGAGTAGAATCAATGAAATAAAGACAGGGAGAAGGGAGGTGAGGAAAATCATAATTTAAAAATTGTTTAACTATTAATTGTATTTTTAAGAAAACTTCAGTTTCCCAACCATCAATACCCACATAAAATGCATGTTGATTCTTAGCATCTTATATTTCCTAATGCGTGTCACATATAACCTTATTTTTATTATAACTCCTCCACCCTTATAGTGTACAACAAGTTGTCCTTTCTCTCTGTTGACTTTCTCTCCTCAATCCATGTCACATTTAGTGTGACATGTGTATCAAGTGGTATCAAGTGTATCATGTTTATGTCTCATTATGGTCCTAAATTTTACTAGTTCATTCGTTACCCAAGGGGATCTATATCTGTACTTTAGGTTCTGGATTAGGGGCTTTTTTTCCCTTCCAGTCCCTTAAATCCCTCAAAGTTACTATAAATCCATAAATTAGATTAATTGGTAAGGTAAAAAGGGAAGCAACCTGATCTTAAGATGAAGAAACAAATTCAGAGGGGTCAGTAAAAATTTTTAGGGAAAATTTCTTAGATCTTAAAGGATACTTCAAGAACACATATTGTCTATGCACACAGTCCTAGACATAGTGGACCTCTTTTGGTGGCCCACACTCTATTTACTCTGAGTGTGCCTTTCTTCAACTCTGCCTAATAAAATCTGTCTATACTTCTCACTGGCATGCCCTGAAATTCATTTTTTTTTTTCTGTGATAAGAGTCAAGAAGCTACTTAGTGGGCTGAGTTGAAGTCCTCATCTCTTCTTTGGGAAAATTCCTTAGGCACCATCTGGTGACATGTATATTCAGATAAAACATTAAGCTGCCAGGACTGACCCTGGCATGCTGGTGTCAGAATTCCCCACATCTCAGGTGTGCATACTAAAGTTGCCTTTAGGCTATTTCAACCAAATTGCATGATTGGTACTGCTTTGATAAAACAGTTTCCAAAGGCTTGGCAGCCTGGAAGCCTGGTCTTTCATTAGGCTGAACAATTTCTTTGGTGTTTGAGCAACCAACCTGGCTTTCTGCCTCCTCTGCTTTAGCTCTGTTGGTAAAAACCTTTCCCCTGTTCCTTTTTGGCATTTATTGCTATGGGGTAGATGTAGCATGAAATTCCCAATTTCTGTTTACATCTACCTTGAACAGTGTTTTTCAGACTCATCACTGTTTAATTATGAAACACTGATTGGACCTTTGAAATGGAAGCCAAGTCTTGTTAAAGACTTAATCACAGGTCTTCAAGTCATGTATCTAGCGATCTCTCTTTCTGTCTCTTTCCCCACTCCCTCCCACTGTCTTCTCTTCCTCCTCTTTATGCAAAATGTTTAAAATCTGAATTTTTATGAAGTCACTAAGCTGTAAGAGTCTGAATATAGCATGAAAATATTCACATTGCACAGTGTGTGTGTATGTGTGTGTAAGGAGAATGAATTTTTCTTACATGTTCATTTAGTTTTTTGGATGCTTGTTCTTGGTACTAGGTCTATGTTCAGGTTGTCTTCTCTGAGAAAAAGTGATGTTTGCAAGCCAGATTTGCTCTGCAGAATGATCAGCCTAGACATTGCTTAATAAGCACTACCTTAGAGTTTGACTTGGAATTCTATCTTTTTTTTTTTAAACTGAGAAACTTCAAACCTCACTCCCAGTGGTCCATGAAACTCATATCTCAATGAAACTGAGAATATTTTCCAGAAACATAATTTTCAGTTCTGCCTAAGGGTACGGATGTGCAGGAGTTGGGGGGAGATTGCTTATTGAACCATGTTGTCCATCTCCAGTTTATCCAACTGAGGTTCACATAAAATAAGGGAACATGAAATGGGACATTTGGGGGGTTCTGTTTTATTTCTTTTCTCCCTGTTGATGTCAGTACTTTCCTCTGTCCATTTGCTGGGTAACATGCAAGCTACCCACTGTTATTCTTGTCCTTACTTTATAGCTCTTGAAAAATCAAACAGTCCTTTATTTTGACTGTTTTTCATCAAATACAAATGCTTACAAATACACTAAGGCATAAGGTCAGAAATCAATTCCTTCTTCCTAAAATTACTTGCATGCGGTAGTTTGCTGCTCCAGGGAGCCAAGTTCAATATCTTGTATTCTACTCTCAGAGATTGTGTGTTTATCTTCCTAATATCTGGAACATGCTATGGGATATATTCTCTTATTTTCCTTTAGAGGATAGAATTCAAAGGGGCCTAGATAGCTTGGGACCAGAGGAGAGAGACCAGCATTTAAGCTACGTTCAAATACAGTGCTTGTCAGTGTCAGATAAGCTGTTGCATGCTGGTTGCTACTGAGTTGCTCATTTGGGCCTGTGTGTCTAAGAATTTTGTCACAGGGCCCAGGGTCCTTAGTCCCTAAATGGTATTAGTACAGTATATTAGGGTGTCATCTTGCAAAGTAGGTATTTCTACCCATGAATGAACTGAACATTTGTCCTAAAGGTTCTTTTGTGTCATGGACTGGTGTCTCTCATCATTGTAAACTGCATTGGAAGCGATTTCATTCTAGCAATAATTTATAAAGTATCACAATCATTCAATTATATTCAAAAGGAAATTAGTGATTTCAGGGTCATTTCTACAAGGGAACTCCTCTCACCTGTAACCTGATTGCATGCTTGAGAACAGCCATCCCTTGGTATCTGGGGATTAGGGGATTGGTTCCAGACTCCTGTGGAGACCAGAGTCCTTAGACACTCAAGTCCTTCATATAAGGTGGCAGTGTTTGGATATAGCCTTGTACATCTTCCCGTATACTTCAAATCATTTCTGGAGTACTTATAAAATCTAATGCAATGTAAATGCTATGTGAAAATATGTATTGTATCTCTTAATGAAGGGCAAGAAAAAGTCAGTACCTATTCAGTATAAATGCATTTTTTTTCTTGAATACTTTTGATCTGAGGTTAACTGAATCCTTAAATATAAAACCCATGAATACAAAGTCTGTTAGGATCAAAAGGGCTGGAGTTGTAGTCATGAAGACTTAAACATTTATCAACCTATCTCTCAGCTGTCTGTTCATGTGTTTGATATGTGCTACGAGTGAGGTACATGGTAGGCATATGGTCAGGACACAGCATGCAGGCTTCCCAACCTCATCAAGCTAATGGTCTACTGGGAGAAAGACAAAAAGCTGAGTGAAATAGTAAGCGATGACAAATACCTTTACAGGACAATGAAGATGACAGGACGGTGCAGACAGTGTGTTAGGGGGATGGAGAGGGTACAAAGCTCCTGGAGATGAGGTGGTTAAAGAAAATTTTTCGGGGGAGTCAACATTTGAGCTAAGATTTAAACAACATTTGAGCTTAAAAAGATGGTACCACAAAAAAATCAGAGAGAGAGAGCAAATGCAAAGGTCCTGGCCTGGGAATCCATTTGGTGTGTCTGCTTAATATTAGGCTAGTAGGGAGGAAGGAATGGTAGACAAAGAGGAGATGCAGGATGGTTGTTTCCAACGTGTGGACTGAGGAGTTGACCTTAACTCACCTGGAATGGAATCCTAGGTGCTCTACTTAGGAACTGTGGGACTTGTAGTTTATTAGCCTCTCTGTGCTTTGTTTTCTTCACTCTAACATGAGAACGATAGTCCCTATCACATTATATTTGTGTTAATTAAATGAGTTGACATTTGTCAAGCACTTGAAACAGTGTCCAAAAGAGAGTGAGAACCACATAAGTATTTGCTAAAAAAAAACCTCCTTTTCCAAAAATTCATCCAACGAGAATGATATGAGATCAGTTTTGTGCCTCCTAATTATACTAATTACTAGACACAAACCTTCCAATGTCAAGGATATCACTAGGGAAGAAGAGATACTTGAAATGCTAACCTAGTTCAATACCATCATCTTAGAGAAGAAACTGATCCTCACTTGCAGACTTTACTTTAATTATTTATCAAGTATAGTGTCTGTGACTGTGTTCTTGTTATGCACTTTTCATATAATGCTGCCCCAGCTAAATTCTACGCTGTTCTAGTCCTTACTTCTACTCCTTCCCTGGAGGTCAACATCTGGCTTTGTTGATGCTTAACTGCCCACTCATATGCTAAAGTTATGCATATGAAAATCATTCTTTTACATAATCACAAAATACACATACCATAAAATTTACCGTCTTAATCATTTTAAAGTATCCATGCAGTTTGGTGGGATTAAAAACATGTATTAATTGCTGTACTAGAACATCTTGTTCTTAAACTTGCTTGTTAGTTTTTTACTTTCAATTTCACTTTAGTGTTGTTTTTGGCCATATGTTTTAGAGATTTTTCTTTAGCATGTATGTAGATTTCCCTCATTCCTCTTAACCTCAGCTTGGCGTTTCATTGTAAAAAGTTCTTTGAATCTCTTCCATATTGGCTAAGTTTAAATTACTTCCCAATTTTTGCTGTCTTAGGGAAAGTAAGTTTTAAAATATTTTCTCTTTACTGCTAAATAACAAGACTGATCCAGAGCCATACTGAGCAAAGACACACATTTTCAGCATTTCCTTGTTGCTATTAAAGCAGAATGACGCCTTCCGCATTGGCAGAAAGACAAGCTTAAATCAGCCATTGCTTGATAATGCCGTCCTTAGGTTTCAAGCTGGTGCAAATGGAGTTCAGCTTAATGAATGATGGAAGTGGGATACCTTTTAAATAAAGCCTCACCTATGAGAATTGCAATCTGCTTTCTCTCCTAGTTGTTTGCCTTCCTTCATAATTTGAGGGGTGCTCAGATGTGGCTGGGTAAATAACAGCAGTGTGGTTTTTAATCAGACACCTGTCCACCCCAGCACAACTGTCTGAGATTCACAAGGGTCCCCCTGCATATGGGGCGGTGCTGGCAGCCACTGTAGAACTGAGCCACCCTTTAGTGGCTGAGGGCTTTTGAGAGTTCCCAAGTTGGGATTCAAATCCCACAGAGTCTGTGACCCCTGTTCATTGGGGGTTATGAAGAGAACAGTGGCTAGGTCTCACTATGGGTTGATGACAGGCTGATTTTCATGGAAGGGACTGTCCCACAGGACATAATATTCTATGTAATGCTGGGTGATGCCAGTAATCTACATCAAATATTCCTACCCTTATTGGTGTTGCTACCTCTCTTCCTGCTTCTTGCAATGTGTTTAAAGGCACAAATTATCAGATTGGCCTCAAGCCTTTCTTAAATTCATCTCTGCATAGTGGTGCTCTTTCTGTTATCACCTAGGCTTCTTTGTTTGCAAGTACTCAGCCTCACCATCTTTTTCTAATGAAGATGATGCGTGGTCCAGAGTGTAGAAACTGGTCCAGATTCCCACCTCCTGCGTGTGTTAATATTAGAAAGATTTAATCTTGAGTGGCTTCCTTTAAAAAATAGACAAGAATTTTTTATCTGACACTGAAGCTTGGCTTGAATCTGGATGGGTGGGGTAGCCCAGGCAGCTAAAGATGCAAGGAAGATGGGACACGGCATGCAGTCAGGGCCACTGATATCATGAGTCCTGTGATAGATCAGGCTTTGCTAGAGTACTCTCAAGGGAAGCAAGAAAAAATACAAAATGATAACAATAAAACAAAAAATTTGCTCCTATCCCAAGGAACAATCCAGAATAGGCCTGGAGAAGACAGTGAAATGTGGCCTGGCTGATTGGGCTCTTGATGCTTTCTGTGATGTGTACATGGGTTGGTGCATTAGTTTTCCGCAGAGAAGAGGGGAGTATGTGCTCAAGAGATGCCTAGCACCTTTGTCACCTGCAGTCATTGACACCCTTGGTCACAGATTGCTTGGTCTGCTGTGTGCTTTGCAGATGACCAGTTCCCACTGAAGATTGGTGTTACAGTCTGCAGACTCCAGACTCACTTTTCTTCAGTGTCAAATTATCAGTGGCTGGAGCTCCAGTCAGTGTCAACAATACTGAAAATACTGACAGCCTGTGGACTCGTGGCTTAGGGGCTAGTCTGTTGAATGGGTTTGTTTATAAACAAGGGTTGACATTCATCAACATTTATTGTGTAGCTGGTCTCATGAAGAATTCTTCACTGGGCATCAGAACATTTAATGTTTACTGTGTCATGCAGGTGGTATTGTCCCATTGTCCCACAGCTTTTGGTTGCCATGCAATTATCTGCCTGTTAATCCTCACTAATCATAATGACATTTGTGCCTATTACGTTACTGGGCACCAGGCACGGTTGCAGACACCTTATGTCCATTTGTCCAGTAACTCTCCAGCAGCCCTTTGAATCTAGTGTTGTGATTTATACAGGAAGAACCTGAGGCAGCAATTGGCATTGTGATAGGTACTCTTGTGCCTGCATTTGGCAGGATAGGGTCAACAGATGGGTCAGGTGACTTAGCAGAGGGACATAGTAGCCTGAGGCAAACAACTTCCAGCCCCTACTCCTGAGCACCATGCTCTGCCTCAAGGGAGCACTTTTAGGAGCCATAAAGACAGCTGTATTTTGGCAGAGCCATGTCACCACACATCCAAGCAGGTATGCTTATCACGTTCAGTGACTCTGATGGCCTGTTTGAGACTGGGCACAAGTATCTTTTGTTTTTGGAGAGCAGGCTCCCTTTCTTTCCTCCTTGGTCTTACCTTCCCAGCATAACATCCATCCTATCCATTCATCTGTCTTTCTGTCCATCCAGGGGTAAGACTTGATAATGATCTCTTTAACATCTGGGAGGGTGTAGAAGATTTAGTTCAAAACCAGAGGGGCTGAGGCATATTTGAGGCATGCATTTTAAGCTGTGTGCTAAAGTGGGACTTGGTAATACCTTTTCTCTCTGGAACCCGAGGATTCAAATCCCAGCAGACCAAACTCCTTTCAAGTTGGATAAATATGGGCTCACGAGGCATCTGTGGGGATAGTTTTGATGATCTCACAAAGTGAGCTCTCCTTCTTTTCCTTTGAAAGCATTACTTTTTAGGGGCGATGGCTGAGTCCCTGTTAGAACAAATTTCACAGATATTTCTTGAAAGCCTTGTACTGTGGCTGTGAATGCCTAAGTGGGGCATGTGTTTTGGAGGCGTGAGAGGAGAAAGGTCCTTTTACAGCCTGCGAGATTTCTTTCCATCTCCTGCCAAATGACTGCTCCAGGCCCTGCAGCCAGCACCACCCATTCCAAGGAAATGTGCGTTAAGAGCTCTTTGCAAAAAACCACTCTTGTTAGAATTTTTTTGTGATTCATCCTCCCTCCTTTCCCTTGCTATTTGGCATTTTTAAAAAAATTTAACAAATCAGAGAGACCCATAGCTGTAGGTATCTACTGTAGAAACCTGTGTAGGGCTTAGGCTGCAGGCATGAAAGATGTGTGCATTTTAAACAAAAGTCAAAATACTTAAAAAAAAAAAATCTAAGGAATGGCCACGCAGAATGTGATGGTTCCTGTTGATTTACACTGACTTGTGAGTGTGAGAGGAAAGACTAATTCAGAGCTGGTGGTTGGGGGCAGTTCAGGGAGGTTCCCTGATGAAAGTAGGATTTGGAATCAGCTTTGAAATGAGAATAGATTTTACAAAAGAGCATTGGGGATGGATTAGCCACAGGAAATGATGAACAGCTCTTAAGAAGTTAAAAGAAAATTTAAAAACATGCTTGAATTACTTAACATGGTAGTTAAAGCACAGATCTAGGATTGGCAAAGTACACAGAGTTCACAGGCCAGATCCAGCCCACTGCTTGTTTTTTCTAAATGAAGTTTCCTGGGAGTGCAGTCAGGGTCATTTGCTTGCACACTATTTGTGCTTGCTTTTGCACTCCATCACAGGGTCTGGAGGGATCTATTCAGTGGCCCTTTAGAGACACAGTTGTTATCTAATCCCTTGGCAGAAAACCTTCTGAACCCCTGGCAATGATAAGGAAGGTGTATTAGATAAATAGGATGGGAGGGAAAGGTGAGAAGTGAGGGCCAAGGGAAAGTTTAAAGGAGAGTAGGGAGAGATGGAAAGGTAGATGTAGAGAGGCAGAAGGAAAGAGCTTCCCAGGTTGATCTGTGCAAATATGAGTCCACTTTTCAGTGCAGGATGGCCCCCCCTTGCAACCATATAGCATGACTCTTATGGTATGTGACAGTTCCTCTTTCTGTGGGACTGTGGATTCACAGGATAATCACTGTCAGCTCAAGAAGCCCTGTGATAACAGCTTGCCCTGAAGAGTTCAGTGTAATATAGAATTCAAAAGTAAAAATTCAAAACTCCTGAGAATTATAGGATGCATGAATAAGTGCCACATGTGGCCCGAAGGCCAATGCATTAGCATTCTGCATTACAAGTTCCACCCTAAATATGGCAGCCAGCGCAGCTCACCAGAGTAAGCCAAGCATTTCCTGAAATTCTAGAGGATTTTGTGGCATTTCATATCAGGTGTCAAATTAAACATATTTATTAGCTGCAGGACTTCTCAGAGCCTTTAATATGACTTACTAAGTTCTGGGAGCAG
This sequence comes from Hydrochoerus hydrochaeris, assembly GCA_004027455.1. Taxonomy (NCBI): domain Eukaryota; kingdom Metazoa; phylum Chordata; class Mammalia; order Rodentia; family Hydrochaeridae; genus Hydrochoerus; species Hydrochoerus hydrochaeris. The sequence continues at coordinate 111,783 of PVLA01003174.1, forward strand.
AAGGTAAGGATTTATGTTTCTCAAATGTATTCAATCTGATTTTCTTCCACCTCTCCCCCACCCCTCGTTTTAATAAAGCTTGTGGTTCATGAAGCCCATTTGGGGATGCAGTACCCTAAGCATTATTTTGTGATCAATATATACATTTAAAGCTAGACAAAATCTTAAAGGTTATATAGCCCCTTGCCCTCATAATAATGTTATGAATCACCCTCTCAGGGACTTTATAAAATCACATTTAGACTCAAGAGTCTTTACTATTGATAGTATGGTGCTGTTGGCAATTCGTTTATAGATTTTGGGCTTAGAGATTTTGTAATTGCAATTTCTAATAAAATTGCAGCTTTAAATTCTGCACTTCTCCTGGCCTCTGAAATTTCTCCTTCCTGAGAGGATAATGACAAAAAGGGGCTGAAAATGATAAAACTTTGTAATTGGACACTTAAAGGTCAGCCACTGGAAAAAATGAACCAGTGCCTTGCCCCAGTGGTCGTGGATGATGAGTTTTGATTTTTTAAAAAGTCCTGTATTACAAATACAGCCCAGAATCAGCCCTAATTGCTTCAACTGCTGGCTTCCAAATGAGTGTTTGGAAATTGGCAATCAGCACAAGTCCACATCTGCTGTGATAAACTCCTGACTCCATAGTGCTCTTGGTCACGTGAGGAAGCCTCCCTCATTTCCTCGGTAATGCTGTCACTTCAGTGTGGCTTCTGCTTCTTCTGTGACAGGCTTTGCAAACAAGGGAGAGCTCTCCTAGGGATTTGGGGCAGTGTGCCAGGGTTTACACAAAGCTCCAGGATAAATCCCTTGCATTTTCCTGGAAAGTCATTTTTAAAAGAACTTTATTGAAGCATAATGCAACACACATTTCTACGGGAAAGTACACATATTGTGGTGGCACATGTGTTTTCATTACATGAATGTACCAGGTAACTAGAAATCCTGGAGTATCAATTTCAATCATGTATTTTATAAGAAAACATTTACAGATGTTACCAATGGAATATCAAATGTTTAAAAATAAAACCCCACCCCTTAAATAACAGTTAGCTCTTGATGGATCACTATAAGTTCAGTGCTCAGAAAAGGTACTGTCTCCATCTCCCAGGGATGCTGCAGCTTTTCCTTGCCACTAAGTTGTTGTGGGGAAAGAGTTCATAGTGCACTGACTGAGCAGGATGAGGAGGTAATCGTCACCTCACTGAGTGCCTTTCTGGGGTTCAGCATAGGTCAACATCCCTGTGAATTGTTTTCTGCAAACCTGCAGGTGAGCACTCACCACCCTTGGGCCATAAAGGCTTCAGGAGTGGGTTGCTAGCCCTCTATGCCCTGCTGACTTACAGTCAGAGCCAGGATCCCACAGCAGAAAGACTCAAACATTCATTCTCTTAATCGATCTGTGCGGCTCTCTGTGACACTTCCCTATTTCCTTTTGTTGGGAGGAGGACAAGTGATTTTATGAAGAATTTTCTCTACATTTCTGAAGGGAACAGATATCTTGACTTTCTCACAGCATTCTAAAAACAGGAAATTCATTTTTTGGCTGCAGCCACACACCAGTGATCTTGTTGCAGAGTCCTTTTGTCAGTTGTACAGGGAAAGCAATCTGAGCTGAATTTGGAATGAATTACTTTCAAATGGCCATGCTTTGCAATGTCCCACTGTAATCTGGGATATTGCAAGGCAGCTTAATGTGCTGGGTGATGACACGTATGACCATTATGTGGCTCTCCCTCATTGAATGTGCTGGGCGCAGCCCAGATCATAAATCTGTCAACAGACAAAACATAAAATTTACATGCGAGATCAAATCTATCCTCTCCTGATTTTTACACAAGGGTCACCAGTGGGTAGTAAATTAAGATTCAGAATAAAAGTTACCTGTAGGTGCTAAATCACTAGACCATGTCAGGATCATAGAATTTTCTTTTGTTAATAATGTCAGTATTTGTTATCAGCGCCTGTGCTTATATAAACCATGGGTCAGTGTTTGTGTAAGGAAAGGTACCCTTTGTCCCTCAGAGATTTTGGATTTCTTTTGTCAAATGTGGTCACATTGTTTACTCAAATGGCAGAATATCTTGTACCAAGATTTAGGTTTGAAGGCTAAACATAAGAGACTAGACATGCTTGGATGGTCTGTAGTTCTAATAAATCTCTGGTTGCTGAGAAATTAGACATACATTTTAATTTCATTAGCTTTCAAGAAATATTTATTGAGCACCTGCCACCAGATTCTGTGCTGGGCACTGACTGTGCAAATACAAGTGAGACAATTCCATTGAGAAATGAAATCATATTGAGAAATGATCAATCAGGAATCAGTGCAAGAAACAGAAGCCCCTCCAGGTATTTTAAGCAGGTGGAGATTTCAAGTTGGAACCAAATGATTACCAAAGCCCAGGGAATATTAAAGGAATGCTTCATGGCCTGGTTTGCAGAAATGAGTACCATTGAGGCTCAGTCTAATGATGAGGAAGTACACACCAAGGATATGCTGTGACCAGTGTTTCCGTCTTAAGTGCCTCTGGGCACTCAGCAGAGAATGCATTCTTTTGATTTCTAGTTCATATAAGTGTTTCTAACCATGGGTATTCATAAAAGATGTAACATTTTTCTGAGAAGACCTAGAACTTGATTATATTGTACAGGAGTGATCTACCTACGAAGAGAGATGTTACAGTGCCACATAAAGATGTTAGAATCTTCCAGCCAACTGATAAATTGCCTAACTGATACATGATGCACTGTCATTCAGTCAGGGACTATTTATTGAGGAGTTACTATGAACTTAACATAGTGCTATGCTATGAGGAATACAGTAGGCATATAAGCTATGATTTTTTGTTCAATAGGGTTTTGCAATAATACAGCAAAGGCACAGTATTGTAAAATCATAAAATGTTCTTGAATATATTTCTTCATATGAGCCTGATAGCTGCACACCTGTCAGTGTGGGTACTGGGTGCCAACAGAAGTGAAGGAGCAGTGTATGGCCCATCTACCTATTTGCTTCATCTGTCAGAGTGTCTCCCTATTAACACTTCACGGTTCAGGGGTCCCAGGGTGGAAAGCAGGTGGGAAACACCTCTTCTTTCCCTCTCACTCTAACTACCTAGGGCTCCACTTAAGGGAATCCAGTGTGCACAAGGTGATGATGTGCTTCTGCGAGTGGGTTTGAAAACCAGAGAACCCGGGGGGTGGCATTTCATTATCTGTTTCATGTAAATATCCTTGACTCTACCCTTCATGGTTGCAGATTCCTTCAGGTTGAGAGGGATAGTGATGAACTGTTTCCTCAGGTGTTGTTGGCAGCAGGTGACAGGTGGCAGCTATGTAAGGATAAAGTCTAAGGAATGCAAGGACCTTCAGCCTGGTCCCAGGATGCCTACTTATTGTTGAGGACACAGCAGGGGTCTTAGTACCTTATAAGGCCTCCCATAATTACAACAATAATAAAAATAAACAGTCATTTAAAAAAATCCACTACTAGCTACTGATGATGATGATATAACCCAGGGTGTATACTGAGCTGTACATCATTGCTTCATTTTTGTTTCTTTTTTAAAGTTTATTTTTTGAAATATATAGACAATAGAGTCACAATCCAGAAAACATGAATGACTATCTCTTTCCCCTAGACAACTACAGTAGGTTATTCATTCTTTTTATAGCCATAAAATATATATATTATGCAAACATCAGTTCTTTACTCCAGTGTTAATTTTTAAATGCAAATGTACACCTGTTCCAGATCCAGCATTTTCATTTAACAGTGTTCTAGAATTTGTGGTTCTTCCCAGATTAGAACATAAAAGAACTAATTTATTTCAGTTTGTTTTGGGAAAGACAGCATTCTATCTCACTATTTAGATTAACACAATTTGTTTAGTATTCTAATAATAGCCATTGAGTTTGCAATCCAATTCCATTTGGTTGCAAATACAAATAATACTGCAGTGAAAAAATGTGTATCAGTTATTTTCCACGACAAATGAAGTTGTCCCTTAGTGTGTCCACAAGAAATTGGTTTCAGGATCCCCACAAATTCCAAAATGTGCAGATGCCTAAGTCTCTTGTCTAAAATGGTATAGCATTTGCATATAACCTATGAACATCTTCCAATAGAATATAAATTATCTCTAGATTGCTTATAACACCCAATATGATATAAACACTGTATAAATAGTTGCTATATTGTATTGTTTAGGGAACTGTGACTAAAGAAAATCTGTACATGTTCAGGACAGACAGAATTTATTTTCCCACAATAGTTTAGAGTTAAGGTTGGTTTGTGTCTGTGGATTCAGAACCTTTGAATTCAAAGGACTGATATATATATTAGAAGGATCAATGTTTACCTTTAGAATTGGAAAATCAAAGGGTACATGGCTCTGCAATCTTGGAAGCTAGTGTGAGAGTGCACTGTATGACATATGTGCACACTTATATAGCCTGCAGCCAGGCCATCTCTGACCCTACAGCAGAGCTGGTTATCCAACTTTCACATCCTTGTCAAACAGCTGGGTGAAACCTAGTTACAGCTGACATTTCTCTTACTGCAAGTGAGCATCTTTTGTGTGTTACATCATTTGCATTTTTATTTGTGACTTCTTTCTATTTTGTGCTATACTTTTAACTTCAATTTCTAGAAGCTTTTATTTAGGAAAAATTCTACTGTTTGTAATGATGTGAGCTGCTCATATTTCCTGTAGTTTATCAGGCGGTGTTTAAAGTTTATACATGTGATTTTGTCACACTAATTATTAAAACTATCATATAATCTTCTGTTTTGTGTTGTCATAAGGTGTCTTTCAATGTATTCTCATGTTTTCTTGTAATACTATGATTTTTATTTTCATACCTCTATCTTTGCTTTATTACAGTTTATTCTGTAATAAGACAAATATGTGTACTTATTTGTATATTTCTGAAGGATATTCTGTTATCCCAATAATATTTGTTGAAAACTTACCTTTCTCAATGATTTTAGATGCTTCCTTTGCTATAAATCATCATTTCCTTTAATTTTCATTCATCTTCCATTGTGACAGAAACTCACCTTGGACCAGCTTAAGCAAAGGAGCAAAGTGAGCCTCAGAGAAGTCACAAAACTAAAGTCAAACATCTAGAGGCACAGTTGCCTGGATTGAGCCTGTGCATTCTACTGGCCGCTGCGCTGTATTGCTTCTCTCAATAGCTGTTCCAGAAGTTCTCAGTCAAGAGCTTGTGTCTCTTGCTACAACTTTTGAACATCATATCATTGCTGCTATTGCAGCTGCATTCTCTTGGTCTCCCTCTGCAGCTTTTGAGGCAACATGTTTTAAAGAGAAGACTGGTTGGACCACCCTGCAGCTGTGTACTGCAGTACCACCAGGGGGCAGAGGTCTGACCACATACCTCCTTGACCATGTACCACTATGGTAAAGGTAGAGGGGTCACCTGCAGGGTAAGAGTGTCCTCCACTCTGAGACTTTCTGCAGAAAGGGCAATTTGCTTGGCTGTCTAGGAGAATGGGCAGTGCTCACCTTCATGACATGAGGGAAGCTTTTTTTTTTTTTTCACATCTGTAGTCTTTTTGGATAAGACAGAAATTAATTTAACCAAAGGGAGAGTTTACCTCATCTACTAATCAAACCACAGAAAGAGCAATGGTATAGACTGAGTTTGCTAAGATTCAGGAACTTCAGAACCATCAAGCACCTGACTATCTTCTCTTTCCTTCTTCATCCCTTTTTGTAGCTTTGTTTTTTTTTAATTTTTAATTTTTATTTTGATTTGTACATGTCTGCAGTATATAATGGCTACATTCATTGTAGGGAGTTGGTGCATGTACCTAATACATGGCAATTCCTTTTCATCCTTTTCCCGCTCCCTCCATCTCTTGGTTACTTTCCCTTTTGTAAAAGACCTACTTTCCTGTTTCTTATTATTTATTTTATTTTATTTTATAGAGACTAAAACCAAGCAAAATAAACAGAATAAAGGCAATCAAAACAGTGTGTATGATACAGGGTTTCAAAACAAGATAATAGGCAATCAACAATGGCTACCATAATGCCTTGTGTTGTCTTCAAAATAGCTGCCCATACTTTCAGACATAGTAAAATCAAACAAACAGAACAAAACAGAACCAATAAAAACAAAACAATGAATGCAATACAGGACTTCAAAAAAAGATAATAGTAAATCCAAAATGGCTACTATGTACAAAATGGCTATAATGTATCTTGTTATCTTTGAAGTAGCTGCCCATGCCATCAGATATAATGAAATCAAACAAGACAAAACAGAATAAAACCAAACCAAACAAAACAATGAAAATAATATAGAACTTTAAAACAAGATAATAGGAAATTAACAATGGCTACCACTTCAGAAAGAGATTCCCTATAGATGCCAAACTGCATATTATTATCCTCTAAATAGATGCTCAGACTACCAGCTTTAGGCCTGCAAAGTCAATGAAACACTAAGCACTACAAACATTAACTTGTATTTCACTTCAATAGCTATCATTGCAGCCTGTGTTTCTTCCAATTAGCTGGCCACTTATGAAAGGGACCTTGGCTCTTCTTGTCCCCCAGCCTGTGCACTGGAAGGGGCTGGCACCTGGTTCTCCTCCCCAGGCCCATGCATGGCACTGACTCACAGGAAGTGGCTGGCTTCTTATTCTACCTGAAGCCCATGAATGGTCCCTTTTTGTAGGTATGTAAATCCAAGACAGGCAGTATAAATTTACAAACTTATTGCCTACAGAATCTAGGGAAAGAGTCTGGCTGGCCAGATTTGGAAGACAACACTTTCCTAAAACAATCACTATGGCCAGAAAAAAATAACATAGGGCTTCTGAATGGCCAGATGACCACCTGGAATGGGAAGGACAAGCAGGGAGACATAGCACAAGGAAGAGAAAAGGTACTAGGCAGAATCAAAGAACAGTGTGAAGTGGAGAAAAAGATGGCTGAATGATAGGTATCATGATAGCCTCTCTGAGAAAAATAACTTAGATGCTAGAATTTAACACCATGTAGAAGACCAGACAAAAAGAGAGGAATTCTCATGACCCAGGAAGAAACTGAGGGAAAAGAAAAATAAAAAAAAAGAAGCGTGGATGGAGGGCTGGAGCAGGGCACGCTCCCATCACTGTACTGGGCGCGTCTTAGAGTCGGGTGACTCATGACCGAGCCGAGGTCACGACCCTGCTGAGAGCAGGGGTTGGTAAACCTAAGTCCCTTGGCAGGAGGAGGTGCTGCAACAGGGAGTAGAAACAGCGAACCAAACTGCACGGACTTTGGTGAGTACTGAGAACTGGATTCCCCAGAGTGGGGTGACCAGCTAGATGACATACTGGATTTGGGCAAGACAGGCTTGAATCAACAACTGAAGCAGCTTCAGTCGGCAGCTCCTGGCCCAAAGCGGATTGATGGGATCTGCTTGGGCTGAGCCATGCCTCTGGTTGGGACACAATAGCCAGGGACAAGGCTGTCCCAAACCTGTGACATCTGCAGGGCACAAATGTGCTGAAGTCACTCATGGATTGATTGGTTTAGAGGGGAGGGGCTGGCCCACATCACCCCTGTGTGCACCTCACAGATCAACAGCAAAATGGAGAGGGCAGCACTCCCCTAGTCAATATGCTTCAGAAAAACTGTAAGCAATATGAAAAGGTCCTGAGACCTCCACCATTCACCTGTCTGAAAGAAACCAGAAACATGACAAGACAGAGAAACAACAAAAAGCCTGTAACTGCTGACCCAGGGAAAATAAGTCCAGGAGAGGTAAATACAGAGGAGATCGAGGGCAGCAGTATCAGACATGACCTCAATGGAAATAAAGAAATACTTCTGTGACCTCATTGACGAATTTAAATCTGAGATTCTAACTCAGGTGAAGCAAGATATAAGAAGATTAATAAAAGAAATGCTGGGCACTCCTCAAGAAGACACAAATGGAAGAATGGAGGAACCCAGAGAAAGGAGAGAAGCTTTTGATGAAGAATATAAACAAAATCTAGAATACATGAAACAGATCCAAAGAGAATATCAGGAAAATAAAAACTCCATTGAAAGCTGGCAAAACTTCTTAACAGAAACTAAAGACAGACTTTCAAAACTTGAAGATATTTTGTAATGTATGATCACGAAAGGAAAGATCTCTTAATAATAACAAGGAACCAGGAAGTAACAATACAAAAGCTAGAAGATGACAAGAGGATTTATAACTTAAGAATAAAAAATGTGAACAAAGAATCAGGGACAAATACAAATGAAATAAAAAGACTATTCACAGAAATAATTAAGGAAAACTTCCCAATCATAGAAAACAGAAGTGATGTTCAGATATATAAGGCATAAAGAACTCCAGCCATCTACAACCAAAACAGATCTACACCCAGACATATAATAGTCAGGATCCCAGAAATCCATCACAAGAACAGAATATTAAAAGCAGTCAGAAAAAAGAAACAGATTACCTATAAAGGAAAACTCATCAAAATCACAGGCAGACTTCTCGATGCAAACTATCAAATCAAGAAGAGCTTGGAGTGAAATATTCCAAGTCCTGAAAGAAACTGTCTCTGCAAAACTGTCCTGCAAAACTGTCTCTCAAAATTAATGGAGAGATGAGATATTTCCACAACAAAGAGGAAATGGGGGAGTTCGTTACCACCAATCCAACCCTGCAAAGAATATTGAAGGATATTCTAGAGAGAGAGAAGAAAATCACCAGGATTCCAGGAACAATGGCAGAAAGGTCTCAATGAAAGAGGCAGACAGTGGAATGAAGGAGAAAAGTAAACAACAATGACAGAAAAATAGCATAGCAGAGATGAGGCAGAGAAGATTGGCTATCTCACTGTTTTGGCTTGACTGATTTTATTTGAATCTGATATGCTTGAGAGTATCAAGTCTGAGAGTAGAGACAACTACTCTGAAGATGACAAGATTCAATAGAATACCCATTCTGGTTTGATTATTAACTGCCTTTGAAGTGCTATAATGTCTCCAATGTTTGGTTTTTATTAATAGTGCTATGTACTGCTATGTTTAATTATACTATGCCTGATGATATAGACAATTTTATTGAAAATAACAAGAGACATCATAGTAACTACCACGGATCACCTAGTATTGTGGTTTTATATGTCTTTTTCATTTCATGTTTTTCTAGGAATTTGTATTGTTGACTTATTTTGATTTGTTTTTCCCTCTAATAAAGAAAGGATATGTATATATGTAGAGACTTATACATGTGTAGAACTTCTAAACAGTTTATGATAATTGATCATAGTTATTGTAAAAAAAAGAGAGGAAAAGAAAGTTTCTAAAGGATATAACTACATGTATGTTTAAATGTGTAGGCTTGATAACCATATTACTAAATTTTTGTTGGGTAGATGAACAAACTGATTGCAGTCTCACTGTTTAAATGTCGATTTTGTATGCTTTTTGTAACTTGAACAACTACTTCTAAGAGGAAAATATGTAATTATCAATTCGTGATTTCTTACTGTTTTTTTTGAAAATAAGTATTATTTTTACCCTCTTTCTGTTTCTTTTCTTTTCTTTCTTTTTTTTTTGTTTAAAAGAACAGTGTGGCTCCATTGTATGTAGCCCTTGATACAGAACAGACGAAGGTCCTTCCTTCACTTGATATTATTTAATTTGGCCCACAGTCTACCTATTTATTATCTCCTGATTGTAGGAAGGGTCTCATTGTGCCTAAAAGTTCCTGTGGATTTTAATTAGTCATCCTCCTTTTGGATTTGTGCTTAGAGGTCAGTTTGTCTTAGATAAATGTATTTGTATGTTTATGGATTCTCTCATCCAACCAATTTTTACTGAATCCATGTGCTGTTGAGTCTTGTCTGTCACTGTAGGTTCAGAGACTCTGGGTTTGGAAGAGCTCAGTCATTATTCAGGTGTATTAGGTGAAAGAGAAATTCCCAGGACTTTCTCAAGTGGAATATAGAATATGATGAAGGCCTCAGGAACAAGCCCTCAGGAAAGGACCTGTCAAGACCAGCGATGCTCCAGGTGTCTCCTGCACTCCTTGTGCTGATCTTTGCATCTGCTTGTGCTGATGGCCTGTCTTCCTTCTAGAGCTCATTTTGCTGACTGTTCCACTGGCCACACGTATCCTCCCACCTTCATCCCGGGAGCCTATGTGTCACTGCTCTGACACCTGTGAGACCAGTTGTGTCAGCCTGCTATTGCTATCTTAATGAAGTGCCACAGCCTGTGTGACCTGAACAACGGAAATGCATTGTTTTACTGTTCTGGAGGCTCAAAGTCCAAGATCTAGGTATGTGCAGGTTGGTTTTCTGAAAGCTATGTGAGTGACACTCTCTTCTAAGTCTCTTTGTCTAGCAACATTGGCATTCTGACAAGCTAGTGTTTCTGACAACCTTGGCATTCCTTGGCCTGTGGAAGTATCCCCCAGAACCTCTACCTTCATGTTCACATGGCCACTTCTAATGTACCTGTTTGCTCAAGTTTCTCCCTCTTGGAAGGACACCAATCATACTGTACTAGGGACTGTCCTGATAACCTCATCCCAATTCATTATATGTGCAATAACCTTGTTTCCAAATCAAGTACAGTTCTGAGGTACTGGGGTTAGGACTTCAACATATGAATTCAGGGGGCAAAATGCAACCTGTAACACTAGTAGATTGTCTCTCTGCTGAAATGACAGAAGCTGTCTGGTCATTCTGAGTTGAGTGGCAGTCATCCACCACCAAGGGAGTCAGTAGGGTACTTTAGTGTGGGGAGCAGCAGCCGCTATCTCTGGGGGCAGGAAACTTGGCAGGGACCACATATGGAGTTATCTCTGTTATCTTTGCCTTTGTGTTTCTCCTGCCCACTTTTGTACTGCAAACATAGTCATTCACTATCAGCAGACACCACAGCAATGACCAAGCAGAGCTGTTCAGATACCATATGTCCCAAATTGGAACCTGAGAGTCAGGCTTGCCTCATCAACCTGGGAACCTGGTCACATACTCTGAACTTTGTTCTAGAAAGATAGGCTATATTTACTCAAACATTTATGCATGTTTCTTATTTTTCCTAAGAAACAAATGTTTCAGATTGTAAATATCGTTTTCTAAAAGAGAAAAGTAGATGACACAAAATATGAAGTGAAAGCATCTGTAATCTCACCTGCCTAAAATAAACATTTTTCACAATTTGATACACTTTCTTCCATGTGTCAATTAAAACAGATAAATATACAAAGGCCACTCATATGTTAAAATAAATGGTATATCTGATGTTTTGCCTTTTCTATGAAAATGTTATTGATGTTATTTCCATATTGATATGTATAGGTCTATATCAACTTTTAAAAACAGTGACACTGACATTTTGTAATACATGTATTCTTTTTTATTAATGGGTATTTTAGGTTATTATCAAACTTTTGTTATTAGCGATACTTACCGTGTTTCTCTGTGTACTTTCGTCAGTGCCAGCAGTAGACTCATCAGGTGAGAGGGGTACTGTGCCATAGAAGACTAGGGTAAGAGGATGGTGGTAGCCCAGTCATTATACTTTCCCTTCCTCTCCCAAAACACACACCCACTTTGAGAAGGTCTGTTTGTGAGTGGCATCAGGCAGACAGCGGATGCCAATCCTCTGGCTGCCTGAGAGGTATGTGCCGTCTGTGGGAGTTTGATTTCCTTTGCTCTCTTATGTCAGCATATTGCCTATGGCCACAATTCTTTACTCCTGCAGCCGCAGGCACAGTCTGGTGATTAGGTCCCTGCCCGCCAGACTACATACTGATGAGTTTCCTGTTCAGTTTATAATCCAGTTGTAGCCACCTTCTCTTCCTGCTTTGGGATTGAGATCTTGCCTGTGAGGCGGCCTGATCCCACTGGGTCCATGCTGGGTGCTAGGGAGACTCCTCGGCTCAGAAGGCTAAGAGGGAGGGAGGGCTGGATGGTGTGTGGTGAGGGTCAGAATTTTCTTCTTTACAGCCAACCCATGAACCAAACAAAACAGCCACGAAAGATAAATCAAGAGGCCTTTTACTCTCTAGGAAAATGCCTTGATGGTCCTGTTTTAAAGGTCTTTCCGCATTAAATAGAAAGATTGATGTGTGGCATTTTATTTAAACTGGTATTATGCATCATGTCACCAAAGTCAGCTCTCAAATCACCTGCCCATGACAGATCATAAAAATCTAGCAGTTGTGATGTCTGGGTGAAAGACAGTGCCCTGGCTGATCTTTGTGTGTCCTGCATGTTTGCAGCTCTCTTGTTCTTGGCTTGTTTATCTTTCAGGGTTTGGAACTTACAAAGCTATCATGCAGGAGGGGCAGGAAAAGCTCTGTGTGTCTGCACATAACCAAAATATGGTGAATGCTTAAATAAAAAGTTAAAACCTATAACAAAAGATACATTGCTGTCACTCTCCCCCAAACACTCCCCCCACTCTGAACATACTTACCCCATCCTTCCTGCCACTTTGTGAAGCAGTTCTAGAAGTCCTCTTTAGTGAACGCCTCTATGAGGCGAGATCAAAAATACAGTAAGTGCCCTTGCTGAGTGCCACCCAACCGACAGGCCGGCCCGTAAAACAAGACAGCATGCCCTCACCCACCTTATTCACCAGATCTGACCCCATGTGACTTCTGGCTCTTCCCCCAAATCAGGAATGGTAGATGTTTTGAATTGGTTCAGGGCATTGAGTCAGCCTTCACAGTGCAACTAAAGACACGCAGGAAAGATGGCTTCCAGAACTCCATCAGAAAGTGGTTCTGGAGGGGTGGGAGAAGTATATTTAAAGTGAGAGGGGTATTGTGAAGGAATTAGAGGCAATGTATCTTTTACTGTAATAAGTTTTTAAAAATTTAATAATTCACTGCATGTTTCAATCACACCTTGCACACACTTATCAAGCATCTATTTAGTGCACTGTGGGATGAATTTAACTTGGTGCCAATTGGTCCCAGTCATTTCAGCAGAGAGCTTCTTAAAATATCATACAAAAGTCTGTGTTTCACTAGTGCCCACACTCACCCCTCACATACCCTTTCATTCATCCCAAGTTGACTTATGGGCCTTGTTTTGCCATTTACCAACCTGTAGACCACAGTGTTTGCAGCAGGGAGTGATGGAGAAAGCCAAGGATAGGGGGCCCATGAGGCACTAGATACGGTGCGGTGGGAGGGAAGAGGAAGCATTGGTAAGTTTGAAACAAAAAAAGTCTTATGTGACATGAAGTACAGGGAACAGATGAGGGGAATTCAGGATAGGAATGGTTTCAGTAGATTCAATAATCTAGTGTACAGTCCAATGTCTGACCAATAAGGATGCAATACAAACATTGATGAGTCCATGAATGAATCAGTACTTCAGAAAGGTGGCAGTAAATGTCTGGAGGGAGTCGATAACTCATTCAAGACAGCAAGGCTCATGAACAGGATAGCCAGGAGCATGATGACAATTTGTCTACTCTATGTAGGAGTTAAGAACTTTACCTGCTGTCTTTACAAGGTCTAATTTACATGGTTATAATGAAGGAAAGTAGGTCTTTAAACAATTTCTTAGAAAGTAAAGATTTGACCCAAGCTACCTAGTGGAGTCAGCATGAATCAGCCACGGGGTTCCACAAATTAGCTGTCCTCGCAGGGGTATGGGCAGCGGCACTGTGTGTCTGTCTGTCTTGCTGATGTCCATGGCCATCTATGGCCTGCATGTTAGCCTGCTGGGCTGCCATCACACAGTACCACAGGCTGTAGATTTTGAATACAAAGACAGACATTTGTTTTCTCATAGTTCTAGAGGCTGGGAGTTGAAAGTCCAAGTGTTGGCAGGGCTGGTTTTGTCTGAGGCCTCTCCCATCTGCTTGCAGTGGTCACTTGAATGCTGGGTCCTCACAGGCCTTTCCATCCTGTATTCCTAAGGTCTCTCCATGTGGTTTGATCTTTTCAAAACATCTGAGGTTAGGCTAGAGCCTATCCATATGGCCTCCTTTACCTGAATTACCTCTTTAAAAACCTACCTCTAAATTTAGTGATGTTCCAAACTACTGGAACTAGGGCTTCAACATATGAATGTGGGGAGCAGGCCTGGAGAACATCATTCAGTGCATAACAACTTAGCTGTCACTATTTCAGTTGAGGATTTGGAGCAAGTTATATTTTGTAATGTCTTTGTACCTAAATTGAAAAAGACCAAGGTTTCTACAGGAAATTGCACACACTGTTGTGCAGGAAGAGACTGATTTCCTTGGAGCTTCTAGCTCTGAAGTTGGTCTTCCCATGAGACCGTTTATATTCTGCCCTATGACTCTGTGGCAAGGGCACTACCCCGGGTACAGGTTTCTCCTTGCCCTTCTTACGCATTCCATACTTAAATGTATTAAGCATGTGCCGAATCCTGTCTCTGAGATGGCCACAGCTCTAAGTCAGGGCCTCTCAACTGGGCCTCAGTGTTGCTCTGGGACAGATCTTTCCACATGGTGAAGACCATCCCATGCCTCTGACTAGGCCTAGGTCTCTGACTACTAAGGTTTTGTAGCCCCCATTTCCTGGTTGTAACCACTGAAAATGGCTTACGACATTGTAAATGTCCCAGAGAGGTAAAATTGCCTGTATAGAGAGCCCCTGTGATAACAATTTTCATGAATTGTGGCATGTAATCTTAACTAAGATATTAGGTCCTGTTGTCCATTATGTGACACTGGGACTGGAGGCAGACGGAAACTCAATTTTGCACCTGAGGTCTTTCCCTTGGACAGCAGCAGGGCTGGAAAATATTCTCCAGACCTGGAATTTTAAGTTGTAATGTTTTTGCTACCCTGAGAAGGACAGTGAAGTCTTGCTAGAGACCCAGGTGACTTACCGAAGCTGGATGATTTCTGTAGAAGAGAGGAGGCGTCCAATTTGCCCCTTCATGGCTTCATCTGTGCAGTAAATATTACTGAAGCACTTAGAATGCTATTACACATATCAGACGGGATGCTGCACTGAATAACGTTGTGTAGTCCCTACTTTGGGGGTCAGAACATGGATAGGTAGCTTCTTGTTCCCTGAGGCACAGCATCCTTCACGTGAGGTTTCTGTTGTCATGCTTTTATTCCTGTTATAATTACAGATATCGTTATTGTTATTTCCAAATTATAGATCTCAGCTTCTGAGCTTCACTCCAATTAAACTTTGTTTTTTTTTTCTTTGTTTGTTTTTTGGGTACCAGGGATCGAACTCATGACCTCATGCTTGCTAGGCAGACGCTTGTGCTACTGAGCTAAACCCCCAGCCCACTGCAGTCAAACTTCAAATGCCTGGCACTGTAATTCAGCTACTACAGAACTTATTCTGTGTGGCTTTGGTAGAAATTGAAAAAAGGCTCAGGATCAGAGCATATGCATTTTTAATGCATTATTGCAAAATAGCTCTTCAGCAATTTTTTCTAGTCTGATCAGTTAAATTTTTTCCTCGCTTTCTGTCCTTTCCTGGACAAATGATGAGATTTGGATGTTCTTGCAAGTCATTTAATACTAAAGGTTCGGATCTATCCATTCAAACTCTCCAAATGGGCTAAAGTTGATGTGATTTTTTTCTTAAAAAAAAAAAAAAGAATTTTGTTTCATTTTAGGTTCAATGTGAATTCTTACCATAAAAGCACACATGTAAGTTTCTAACACTTACAGAAGTCTTATGATAAATGGCACCATAAACATAGGCAATTTTCTACATCTTGTTTGTAGGCTGTTGAAATTTACAAGGTTTCCCTTTAATACAATTGTCTATGCCAGCTAACAGGCAGTTTTATAGTCGATTTGTATTTATCATTAGGATAAAGCAAACCCTCACCTTAGAGCCTTTATTCTCCCAGGAACATAAATAATTCCAAATAACCAGCAATATCTGGGCTGCCATTTGATTTGGAAGCTCTCAGGGAAATAGCTCTTATTCTGCTAACCATTAAACTACTTTGTCCTGCACAGATTTTCTTGAATTTTGAAAGGCCTAAAAATTCTAAAATGTGTTATGTAAGTCTGACTAACGTGTACAAAATGTCCATGTCAAATTGTTTTGAAACAATCATTACCTCCTTGTAAGCCTTTCACACCTTTGTCAAAGATGCCAGAAGGCAGCTTTGGAGAAAGAGGGCAAGAGCAGCTGTAGGCAGGCTGGAAGGTTCTCAAGTTCATGGAGGCCGTTGCAGTTCACAGCACTGGAGAAGTGCTGGACACAGTAACGCTGTTACACTGGTGTGATTAGCTGAGCAGTCTGTCACCCTTTAAGGTAACAATAAGTTGGGAATGGTGACTTATGCCTGTAATCCCAACTCTGGAAGGCTGAGGCAGGAGGATCACAAATTCGATTCAATTTAGCAAGACCCTGTCTCAAAATAAAAAACAAAGAGTTGGGGAGTATCTCAATGTGAAAACCCTGGGTTCAATTCCCAGTACTGAAAAAAAGTAGGATCAAGCTAGTTTGCCTCCCAAAAATGCCTAATTAGGTCCTGAGTTCAATTCCAGATTTGAAAAAAGAAAATTTGGCCCTTTTAAGAGTCACATCTGATAAACTACATTTTTTTTTTTTTTGAGACAGGATGTCACTATGTAGTTCAGCCTGGCCTTGAACTCACTGTGTAACCCAGGCTGGCCTCGAACTCATGGCAGTCTTCCTGCCCCAGCCTCCTGATTCCTGGGATTACAGACATGTGCTACCATGCCCCAGTGACTACTCTTAACATATAAAATATAAAAAGATGAATATACGTGTAGCAGGAGAAGTGTATTACATTAGATATCAGGTGCCTAAACAATGCTATCTTTCCTTTACTGTTGATCTCATCTTGCTCACAAGTCATTTTATCCAGGCTGTTTCACCTCCATACTATAGCAACAGGAAATATGACCAAGACTTAAACAAGATAGAGTTAACTTCTCTTTCATGTTAAAAAACAAAAATCTTAGTTGTAAGAGGGTCGAGGGTTGATATTATGCTGCCTTAAAGTCATCAGGGATCCTAGATGCTTCCAGCCATTTCTTTTCTGACTTTTGAATGCTGTGTAATGCACAGGCTCACAATCCCGAATGATTGCTAGAGTGCCACATATCACACCCACATTCAAGGTAGCATGATGGAAAAAGAGAATTCTTTGCTCAAGCTCTTTTAAAGAAACTGTATGGGAGTTTGCCACACAAACAAATATGCATCCTAGTGGCAAAAACTTAATTTCATAGTCATACTTAGTGTTGAGGGGAAGTGGAACAAGAAGCATAATTTTTCAGTTGGTTGGCAGTGAACTCAGCTGGAAACCAGGATTCTGTTACTGAGAAAGTTGGGCAAATTACAGTGACCCTTACTTCACTGGGAAAAGAAGCAGACTTAGCGAAGACACAGAAGTAGGGCTCTTCTGGTGTGAGACCCTACTCTCAGGGCAGCTCTATCTCTTTTCATTCTCTTTCCCTTTCTCTTTTCCCCATGTAACCCTGGTGAGAGGAAGCTTGGTGGCATGAGCCCGGCAGGTGAAGGATGTCCCTCTGCTGCCTGTGTGACCCAGCACTCTGTGCTCAGCTGTCCCTGGGTTGGCCTGCAGTCCTGGCACATGCTGCAGCAGGCTGGTGTGGCTCAGACCCTGAGGCTGGCGGTTCTCCTGCTGTGGCTGACCAGACTTGGTCATCTCACCTGTCCCTGCAGTGCTCTTAAGACTTCTGTCACTGCCTCCTTGCAAGCCCAGAGCTTCTCAGAGCAGAGAAAGTTAACTTCTCTGAGTCTTTAGTCTTTATCCTTTCCTGTCTCATAGCTACTACTTCTGATGTCCTCCTGTTTCCTGCACAGTGACCTTCACTGTTCCCAGGAAAAACTGCCTTGTCCTTTCCCAGTAAGTGTCATGGCTTAGCACTGGCTGAGAGAAAAGGAAGATTTCTTTCTTTCTTTTTTTTAAAGATGCCCTCAAAGTCCTTGTTTGCATAAGCCAATTTAAATAACCAATCAGTAAACACATAATACAAGATGGATGTATTTTTTATTTTATTGGTATATTTTAGATCTACATAATGATAACATTCATTATAGGGAATTTGTACCTGTACATGATATATCTTGCTATTGCTTTTTTCCCCATTCCCCTCCCCTCCCTTCAACCCCTCTTCCCCTCTTTATTTACAAAAGCTTTGTTTTCATTTTTTTCCTTCTGTTCTTTTTTCCCCCTTGTCCTTTCTTACCTTTCCTGAGAGGGGAGATTTTTTTAAAAAATGATTATCATAAGAAAAAATGCGTAGCAAAATATCTTTTTGATACATGCAAAACTGCGTATCTCCCAAGTCGGAAATGACACTGCAGTATTATTCATTGCATTTCCCACTGCAGTGGGAGTGCATGTGTTTTTTATTGGAGGTATCATAAAAATCAGCTTTTGTTTTACCTGGGTCCAGTTATCAGAGCACGAGTTAATAATCTTCATTAAAAGTTTGTTTACTATTCTGTGGCAAGATTAGAATGTGCTCTATTTTGGTAACAGTAATGTGGATTTTTAAAAACAGTATTATTTTTTACTTCTCTGAGTGTTTCCAGCCCTGACATGTATTTATGGAATGGATGAATGTGTGAACAAGTAAATGAGATACACCTGAAAATCAAGAAAGCAGACGAGAGAAAGGAATTCACAACCCTCTCCCCCTTTAAACTTCAGAGGTTCTCTTCCCTCTGGCAGTTTCATAGTCTTAATTCAGAGCAGATGCCTCTGGGCAGGTTCTTGATCCTGCTCAGAGGCGGCATGAAATTTACGCTCTCTGTCATCCTCAGTTTAATTGCTTTAGGGGGGCATCGTCAATACCCTCCTCTCCTCTTGCTGGTATCAGCTTATCTCCCTTCAACTGTGTGGTGACCACATTAACAAGGTGTTTTATTCTGCTTCCTTTGCTTGGGTTGTTTCAGAGCCAAGAAGTGAGCACCAGTATTTCTAAGGCAATAAAGGTTTTCTTTATCTTTTTATTCTTCCACGTTGGTAGTTATTAATTGTAATCTTTTGTGATATTGGGGAGCAGTAAAAAGTACAATAAAATTCCTTCTATGAATTGTGGGGCATAGGGCCTGTGGCATTTATTTGTTTAGATATTTATTTAAAGTGTATTTTTTTCTTCTTTAAGATCTAATAAGTTTGCTTGGGAGAACTCAGATAGCCACTTTTTAAAATAAGGTGGCCAAATATTAATCTTAAGATTAATAAAGTTCTGCCAGTTTCCTGGGGCTGTACAAGGTGCTCTGACTTTTGGTCATACTTACCTCATTTTTTTTTTATGGAGAGGAAAATGCCTTATGATTTCATGAGGGCTTTATTGAACTGTAACTGGAAGTTTGAGGCTTTGTAATTCATCCATCTCAGAGAAATGGTGTTCCAAGTTATTGGTGTCATATATGTTCTATGCTTTATTTGTGGCAAACATTTGCTTTGGAAGAAAAAGGCAATTTTTCTCTCTCCCCAATGGGCTCTTGCAATAGTTCCACTGGGCCAGCTTGGATACTTTGAGGACTTTAAAGCTGTCTCATCTCCAGTCTTAAAGGCATACTAAAGCTCCCATCATTGCAGAGACACATAACAAGGTGTTTGCTCCCCACACTGGGAAAAAAAGTAGCTTAGTTTCACCATGGGAGCCCTGCAAAACAAATTCAAGATTTATGTGTATGTTTGTTTCTTCTTATGATTAAAGTGGTACAGAAATACTGATTAAGCAACCAAATAATACTGAAATATAAAAAAAGTAGCACAAATCTCTGTATAAATCCCCTTTAGAAATACCCAAGGTTACTCACTGCACATCCAGTTATATCGATTTTCAAAGACTTGAACAGCTCAAGATGTTTGGGGACCACATTTTTGGGGTATGGGACAAAGCAGAGGAGGTGTGGTCACTATGCAGGTTTGTGAGTCTCCACTGCTGACCATCCATCCATTTAAGAGAGAGGGGTCACCTGTGTCTGAGAAGATGAAAAAGGAATGATGATGTAGATTTTGTTCTTCCTTTTTTGTGTGGCTCTGAAACATTCTCTTGGAAGTCATAATAGGTATTAGTTAATATTATTTTCTTCAGTCCTCTCATGGAGCTGTAGATTGGGTTGTCATTCAAACTTCTTTCTGACTCTATAGAGAACTACAGATCCTCTCCCATTCTGTCCAAGACAGGAGGCTTAGCCTGATAACTTGCTTTGATTATTTCATTGGCCAAATGTGTCATTTCCTATCAGAATCTTTGAGGCAGTATGTTTCTCTATTATCTGTTTTTTCTTCTGTAAGGTATTGCATGATTTATCTACCAGTGTCTCAGAGAGATGGTGGCAGCCAGTTCACACTGAGTGTTTCGCATGAGGCGGAGACAGGATTTTGTGGTTGCAAGCCACTGAGGAGTGGCTTGCTTATTACTGCAGCAAGACTTAAACTACGCAGACTGTATAGTTGGCTAAATTCAATGTGAGAAACTCTTTAGAGCCTTCCTATATATTTACAATTTTCTAAGTCTGTGAGATGGAAGCGTCTGACTCAGGTGATAGTTTTGATTGTTACTCTAGGCCAGTGATGGCAAACTTTTTAGCTTTCAGTGACACAGCTGACTGCAGCACACATGCCATTGGTTCGCCACCACTGCTCTAGTACTATGCTGACCGGTATACTGGCACCTATCTCTGTGTGACTATTGAATACTTGAAACAGGCAGACAGGGTGAAAGCATGAAATATGCATGGAGTTTGTAAGTTACTACAAAACAGTGTGAAATATCTCAATTTTTATACTGATCACATGTTGAAGAGATAATGGTTTGAACTTGTTGGGTTAGAATAAAATACTGACCTCATTAGTTCAATGTATTTTAAATGTGACTACCAACATTTTCAAATGTAATGTGTAGATCATAATAGATTTTTGTTAGACAGCTCTTTTATAGGCTATAAAGCCAAACAGACTTTGATTTCTGTGTTATCTCTCTCAACATCTTCCTGTGACCTTGTAGATCATGCTCCCTGCAAGATCTTACCCACAAGACAAGAATAGCACTAGTTTCCTAAGAATATTAGAAAAGACAATGAAAGCAATTTTGTCATCCACAGTAAATGCCCTTCTTCCCTTAAACCAGTAAGGGTGAAGTTTTGAGGTTTCCTTTTGAGTTATAATTTTATGGTTACTACAGGAAGGGATAATTCATTTTTATAACTTTCATTTTCTTTTGAGATGTGAAGCCTTGAGAGTCATGAGTGAAAACACTGACTGGGCCAAAGTCTTGCTCCAATTATCTTCTGTATTAGTTAGCTTTCCTGTTATTGGACATAATTCCTGACACATCTTACAAAAGGACAGGTTTAATTTGCCTCATGTCATAAGAGGAATCAGTCCATGGTCGGTTGGTTGCAAGGCAGAAATATCATGATGGAAGGGTAAGGTGGAACAAAACTGTTTAGTTCATGGTGTTCAGGAAACAGAGCAAGGAAACAGTTACTGAAAGGAAGAAGATTCAGACATAGAACCCAAAGCCATACCTCTATATCTTATCTAGACACACTTGGAAATGTGCTCCATTCCCCCCCCAGGCAGTTCCCCAAATCATTTAAGTCTACTGTCAAATTTAACTGTCACAACTGGAGAGGTAGTTTGCTGTGTATATACCTTGGTTTCTCTAGAAGAAAGTAAGTGGTTTTGAATTCCTGTTCTCCCTGATTTCATTAGTCACATATTTAGAAAATACAAATGTCTTAGGTACTGTAACAGATTATATTGGGATGTTCCTTTTGAAATCATTCACCTTTACTGATTCTTTTGACACAATACATTTGGGGTACATTGAAAGTAACTTCCCCATGGACCTAAATTACTTTTCTTAATGAATCTGAACAAAGATGCCAGGTGAGTTTATTTTGCCTGGTGTCTGATTCATGTGACAGACCAAGCCATTTCAAAAATGTCTGTCTTATAGGTTTAAGACTTTCTCTATAAAGAATTCCCTCCCAACTTAGTTACATATTCAGATTCATCCCTCTGTATTTGCTTTACACATATTTAGAATTCTTTTGAGAGCCCTTTGCATATGTTAATAGTGGTCTCAGTTTTAAAACATTAGCATCATAATCCTGTTGATCAGACAGCTGCAACATGGGCTGTAATGCTTGATGCTGTGAGGAGCAAATAATGAATCTGTAAGCACCATGCTTACAACCCAAGTTCCAGATAGCACTGCTCTGTGGGGCAATCTTACCATCTTCCAAAGAGGTTTTCTCTCTATTTCCATCAGCAGGGTATACACATAAAAATTGGAGATTGGATCCAGGCTTTGTAGGAAAATCCAGGGTTGAGGAACTGTGACATGTTTTCCCAACATTGCCAGCAAGGTAGCTGATAACTACTGAACACATACAGGGTACCATGCTGAGCACTTCTCTGAACTTCTAAACTCCCTCTATTCCTGTTAGTTCATCTTACTGTTTGGAACCCCCAAACAGTAGGCTAGTGTGCTAGTGTGTCCTCTTAAATGTCCAGAGACTTAGCTTCTTTCCCTCTTGCTTTTTGTCAGTCAGTTTTGTGGCTCATAGTTCATAAAGGCTGCTTGAACCCCTACCATTATGTCCACATGCCTGTCAACAGAAAAGAAGAGTCATCTTCAGTAGAAAAGAAGATAGAAGGACTTTTGCCTACATGTGATTGTCAAGTGCTTAATCACATGGTTACATCAAGCTCTTAGGGAGACTGGGAAATGCTTTCTTTATTCTGAGTAACTATATTCCTGCTGAAAATGAGAGGCTCTATTCATAAGGAAGAGGGAGGGAGCAATTACGGAGGTAGACAACTAGTTTTTCTTCTGTATTCTTTTATCTAACAATCATTAAATAGAAACGTTTGTGGCCTTTGCATTATAATGCTATACTGAAATAGTCCTTGCCCCTAAACAAATGTAGGAGGTGATATTGCCTCTGTTTTTCAAATAAGAAGCTGAAGTCCAGGCATTTGTCTGTCTGTTACATCAAGGTCATAATTATAATAATAATAACTATTATTTTGAACATTTTAAAATTTTTAAAAAATTTTTATTTAAAGAGGAAACAAACATGTAAAGGGTAGAGATAATACAGAATTTCAGAGAAAAGATAAACAATAAGAAATCACTAGTTGATAAATTACATATTGTCCTCTTAGAAATAGTTGTTCAAGTTACAAAATTAAAGCATACAAAGTAGATCATCAAACAGTGAGAGTGTAAACGGCTACGCATACATGAGTCTCTACATGTATTTCTATCCTTTCTGTATTAGAGGGAAAAACAAAACATAGCAAGACAAAACAAAACAAATTCCTATAAAAACATGAAACCAAAGAGTCATATAAAACCACAGTACAAGGTGATCTACAATGATTGCTGTATTAGTTCTTATTATCTTCAATAGAATTGCCTATATCATCAGGCATAAATGAATAGAGCAGTATAATTGAATATAGCAGTACTTAACAATATTAGTAAAAAATAAAACATTGTAGACAATATAAAACTTCAAAGGCAGGTAATAATCAAACCAGAATGGATATTCTAGTGAATCATGTCATCTTAAGTGCAGTTGCCTATACTCTCAGACTTGATACTATCAATCATAACAGATTTGAATAAAATCTATCAATACAAAACAGTGATCCAACAAATCAGATTTGATTACAATCAGTTATGGTAAAACAGTGTAGGTTTTACAGAGCTTTAGATCGACTTAATAGGAAATTAAGGATGATTACCATACTATATCCTGTTATTTTCGGGATTACTGTTTGTACCCTCAAATCTAGTACAGGTAGAATGACTGGAACAGAATATAATACATCTAAGCAGAGTGGTGTGAGTAATGTGGGTTTTTAAATCCTGGTGCAGTATTAACATTATAGCATATCAAGGCCATCTAGGTTAGAGATTATAGCCAACCTACTCTGCCTCATTTCTGCTATGCTGTTTTTCTGCCTGTTTGTCTACTTTTCTCCTTCATTCTACTGCCTACCCCACTCATTGAGGCCTTTCTGCCACTGTTCCTAAAATCCTGGTATTTTTTTTCTCTCTCTCTAGAATGTCCTTCAGTATTCTCTGTAGAGTTGGATTGGTGGTTACAAACGCACCCAGTTCCTCTTTGTCATGGAAGGATCTTGTTTCTGCATTAATTTCTAGTGACAATTTTGCAGGGTACATCAATCTGGGCTGGAGGTTATTTTCTTTCAGGGCTTGGAATATTTCACTTCAAGCTCTTCTTGATCTGATGGTCTGTGTGGAGAAGTCAGCCGTGATCCTGATGGGCTTACCTTTATAGGTAATCTGTTTCTTTTCTCTGACAGCTTTTAATATTCTATTTTTATATTGAATTTCTGGTATCTTGATTATTATATGTCTGGGTGTAGATCTGTTTTGGTTGTAGGTGGCTGGGGTTCTGTATGCCTCACATAACCGAATGTCATTTTCTTTTCCCATGCTTGGGAAGTTTTCCTTAATTATTTCCGTAAATAGCCTTTGTAATTCTCCTGTATGTATTCCTGCTTCTTCGTTCACATTTCTTATTCTTAAATTGTAGATTCTCTTATCATCTTCTAGCCTTTGTATTGTTACTGCCTGTTTCCTTGTTATTTTTAAGAGATCTTTCCTTTCATAATCACACATTGCAAACTTGTCTTCAAGTTTTGATAGTCTATCCTTAGTTTCTTTTAAGGCGTTTTGCCAGCTTTCAATGGAATTGTTAATTTCCTGATAGTCTCTTTGAATCTGCTTCATGTATTCTATATTTTCTTTATATTCTTTACCAAATGTTTCTCTCCTTTTTTTTGTGTTCCTCCCTTCTACCGTCTGTATCTTCCTGAGAGATGCTCCCTGAGAGCATTGCTTTTATTACTCTACTCATATCTTGCTTTACCTGATTTAATATTTCAGTTTTGAGCTTGTCTACAAGGTCCCAAAGATATCTTTTAATGTCCATTGAAGCCATGCCTGCTGTTGCGTGTTTGCTGCCCTCAGTCTCCCTTGTTTTTCCCTCTCCTGGATCAGGGCTCTCAGGGTTCTGGGCTGGGGGCCTCTTCTTGCCTCTCTCTCCTGTCATGGTCCAGGCTTCCTCCACATAGGTCACAATGAAGGTCCCAGCCTCCTTTCCTGTTGGCCACGCCTCCTCTGAAGCTCACTTGCGAGGGTCCTCCTCCCTCCCCTGACTGCTCTTATCACTGAGGTGCAAGCAGCGGCTTCCTAAGCCTGCCCCTCCCCACTGGGCCAACCAAACTACAGAGGCCTTCCTCCGGTTAGTGCTTGCTAGGTGCAGAGAATCCATTTGGGATGGCTCATTGGGTCCCAGCCAGGGGCACGGCCCAGTCCAAGCAAATCCCACGAATCTGCTTTGGGGAGGGAGGAATTAACTGAAGTCACTGTTGCTCCCAGTTCAGGCTCCTCCTACCAGATTCCAACATGTCGCCCATTTGATCACGCCCTTCCTGTGTGTGTGTGGGTGTCCCAATCCCAGCACTGACCGTGGATTAATGAAAGTCTCTTTGCTGGCTTCGCTCTCCGTCGGGCTCACCAACCCTCAACTTCAGCGCTGCTCTGCTTTCTGTGAGTTGTGGTGGGAATGAGTTTGGGCGGCTCTGCCGGCCTTGGCAGATTCAGGTTGGTGCAAATTCAGTCCGCTGCAAAATTGGGTCACAGCGAAAACACTGTGTCCAGCTGTTCCAGTGGTAGTCCCAATGTATTTGATGAGCTTTTTATGTTTTAATTTCTTCCTGTGTCAAGAGGATCCATCTCCCTCTGTCTGGGTCTCTCCAGGGTGTTTTATTCTGGCGTATGAGTTGTTTCTCCCAGGAGGCTCTGTTTTTTGTTGCTCACTGATCGGCCATCTTGTCTTCCTCCTATTTTGAACATTTTATATACATATGTTCATTGATTTTGGTTCCTCTGAAACCAGACAACATTCTCTACTATACCCTTTATCTTCGGTGGAAATGTTGGAATACTTGTCCAAGGCCACAAGCTACTTAAGAAGGACAGGGTGGCCAGAGGACTCAGTCTGTGGTAATAGTTCCACACTACACCAGAAGCATGTGCATTTATTTTTCTGTCTTAGTTTCCTGCTGTGGCTGTAACAAATGGGTCCATATTTAGATTCCAGAGACACTTCCCTTTTCTTGATCTAATGGGTTTTTAGGTCAAAATTCCTGTGGGCCTGGCTAATTCTCCACCCCACGTTCTACACATTTGAAGTCACAGGATCTGTAATCCAGGAACATCCTCTTATTTTAAAATTAACTGAATAATGACTTACTTCTACTGGAAAAATCCTTTTTGCTATGAAGTTTAATATATTCATAGCTTCAGGGTATTAGGGCATGGACAGTTTTGGAGGCAACCATTATTCGATCTACCATAGACTATGGCTCAATAAGATAAACCCTTTGCATTGCAGCCAGGGACACATGTGCCAGAGAGAAGAAATGAGTATCACCAAACAATATGTACTGATCCTATTCTATTTTATTACTTCATTTTTAAGATATGGTGGTCATGACCCAGCAAATTGATTTCATGACCCATAGCTTTAAAAAACACTAAAAAATCTTCTCCATTTCTATTGCAATTTTCTTAATCTGATCATAGTCTTTTCTTGTCTGGATTTTTATGGGATAAGAGCCTCCCAAAGGCTGAGCAAGATTTCTCAGTTTTCCCCTCCTAATGTTCCTCTCAGCTCCCACCAACCTCTTCACCAAATACCCTTCCTACATTTGTGCTTCCTCTTGCCTGATGTCTGCATTCATGAAACTAAGCTACAAGCTCTGGGTCGTACTCTTTGAGATATCCATTGAGAGTCCCAAAGCCATAGCAAAGACTGTAAATTTAAAGATGGCACATTGGTGTAACTGTCAGACACTGTCACTGTCTGAAACTGAAGTATTGAGAAGGGCTGGGAAATCCTACCCAGCACAGGCAGAAAGCCATAGGCATAAATTAGTGATATCTGCTGTGGAGATAGGTGGAGAGATAGATGACCCTGTCGCTAGGCATTTGCTGTCCTCAGGCTTAGTAAGTGTTGTCACAACTGCTCCTCTAATGAGTGGAAAAATATCCTGAAAGTACAAAAGCAGAAGTCAGAAAAACCAAGCAGGAATGGTTTGAAATTTCAGGAAGAAAAATGTCTCCTCTATTTGTATGGAGAACGAGATAAACAATATATAGTAATTTGTAGGAGACAAGAGAAATAATAGTTTTTGTCACTTGGGAATATAGAACTCTGAAGGATACAAATCACTTTGTTGAACTAAAAGAATTTTTAGTTCATTAAAGCCTATTTCTGCATTCCATCCCTGGCATCACAAAACTAAACTTCATCATCTTGAGAGGTCTTTGTATTGTTTTTTTTTGGTTATTTTTCTGTTTTTTCAGAGTTCAGAAGCCCAGATGCCTGTAAGGTGGAGAGAGGGTCTAGCGTCAAGCTTCCTAGCATCAAACTCTAGCTTTGTCACTTACAATGAGCTTGGTTTTGAGCAAGTTACTTAATCTTGGAAGGACTTCATCTGTGTTTATATGTTGTTGACATCTGTTGGTGCCACAAACTCAGCTAGGGGACACTTTGTTATGTGATGCCTATAGATAATACCTCCTCCCTTGTAGGGTCTTCTGAAGGAATAAGAAAGACAATGTGTCAAGAACACATCAATGTTGAGTCAGTGAGAAGCAGAAATAGATATTGCTTAGTCAGGATCAAGGGCTCTTGGTTGTCCTCTCATTGCTTAAGTGGAAAATGTTTCTTTCCTCCCAGAAGACAGGTCAGATACCAACTTCATTTGCTGTTTCTCAGTGTCTAACAGTGAACAGACTTGCAGTGACATTCTATGCTTTCACCCTTATCCCAGTCTCTTCTGCCCATAGTGACCAGGTAGATCTTTAAAATACTTGTGTTAGGCCATGTTGAGTGTTGGTCAGACTCTCTAGAGAATGATCTATAGGGTTCTGTATGATTGGGCTTCCTTATGGTCACTCCTGACACTGCCATCTACCACACCCTCTTCTTCAGCACATGGTTCTCCCAGGAGTTCCTTGGACCTGGCAAATAGTCTTGCCTTAGCCTTTGTAGTATCTGTCTCACTTTCTAGAATGTCCTTGCCATAGATTCCCTCATGGTTTGTGCCTTCAAGTCATTTAGGACTTTGTTCAGATATCACCTTCAGGGGTTCTCCCAACCACTTTATGTAAAATAGAGCCCCTTTACCTGTCATTACTGTTCTCTTGTTTTTCTTCTAAAAATTGGGTCATTTCTTCACGTGTTGGATTTTTGCATAGCTATTGTTTGTGTGTCTGCCCATTTAGAATGAATGCTCCATTAGGGGAAGGACTCAACTGGTTTTGTTCATATCCATATCCACTCTGTCTAAAACTGCACATTGTAGGACCTAAGTAATTTATGGAATGAAGGGGTAAATAAAATGGATTTAAAAGAGGTCTGACTGTGCCAGTCATTGTATTTCACTTTAATATATATAAACTGGGCAAAATTAGACATGGTTGGATTTTTGTTATTACTGAGAAAGACATATGTACAAGAATATAATTTCCCAAGGACACAAAGAACAATATAATAAAAGATCTAGAGAGTGTTCTGGGGATAATACAGAGGGTTCTATCTAGTCTAGAGCTTTCCAGAGGAAAGGGTCCTATAGTGGTCAGATTTTATAGAGGAGCAGAACTGACAGAATTTATATATTATGATAAAAATGTACTTATTAGATTGATTTACACCATCAGAGAGAATATACTCCACAGTGATTGTCTGCATGCTATTGAGCCAGAGAAACCAGTAACTGGTCAGTATCAGGATCTAAAAGCTTCAGAAAAAGAAAGACCAAATGATACAGCCATAATAAAAAGGTGAAATACTGGAAGCTCCATGGAGAGTTGCTGGTGTGAAACACCACTGAAAACCAAGGAGGCTGCAGGCCAGAGTCTCATGTCCACAGGCAATGGTAGCAGCGAAGGACACCTAATCAAGCAGAATCGAGCTTATGTGGCTGTCTGGCTTACTTTTTCTTCTGCTTTCATCCCATCTGGGCTCATAGCCTGAAGGATGGCACCCCCACACTCAGAGCAGGTCTTCCCTCCTCATGAACACATCCAAGCACACATGGAAGGGAACATTACTAATTTCCTAGGCATGTCTCAAGCCAGGGTCTTGAACACCATGAACATCATGGATCTTTACCCTAAAACTGGAAGGATCAAAAGGACTTGGGCTGGATAAAGGAATGTGTCAAGGATGGGGGAGAGGGTTTCCAGACTGAACTGGAGATTTCCCAATTATTGTAATCCTAAATATTGAGTATAGTTATCCAAGTATTGTAATTCCTTTTCCAGTTTTCCTCACAATCCAAAAAGTTATATTTGTAATCCCATTGAGATGTTATTGGAATCCCAGCAAGTTAATTCCAATCTACCACCTCTAATGCAACCCACAGGGAGAGTAAAGACACCAAGACATATTCTAAGTTAAGGGCAGCCAAGAGGTCCTAAATCCAATCCCTGTGAGGATGTGCAGACAAAGCCCCTGATCTTAGGCCTCTCCCAGAGCTCATTATCTTGTGAAGAAGGGGAGTGGCTCGAGGCTGAGTGACAGTGAGTAAATCTGAGCTGGTTAGCCAGGTAGGGAGAAAAGCATCTCTGCAAAATGCAGAGATAAAGATATGCAACTTTTGTTTTAGGAAGCTGTTGCTTTGTTTTCTGATACATAAATTTTTGTGCCCCGGGGAGTCATAACCTCTTTAACTTGAGGCTCATATCCAGTTGACGTTCCCTGAGCTGATGGCGCTACCATCCCACTGTGCTCATATCTTTTAAAGAGAGCACTATGTGAGGAAACAGAGACTGTCTGATGGCACTAGAGATTACATATCAGTACCTCTCCATTAGCCTTCTTTGCAATGCTTAGGGCCAATTGAAGAGAGAAGGAAATATTTTAGCCATCTCTGTACATATCAGTGTAAGGAAATAAGTCTCCATATAATCAAAGTTGTAGCAATTGTTCTGCATTCAAGGGGAGTCACTCCAGTTGTCTCCCACACCAATCACCAAAGACTTTTTTGACTTAAGAAATCCAGGGAGCTACTTGATAAATTGTAGCAGGTACCCTGCATGGGCTCTAATACCTCCATGTGGTACAGATTTGGGGGTCACTGATTTTGTTGAGGAGAAATCACTTTGAGGCAGTATTTGAGTGTGGAGTTGGATATTTTCTTCATTTTTCGAGGGGATTTAGGAGTCGAGCAGGATGAAAGACCAAGACCACCTAGCCACCTGCTACTGTGCTAACTATAGGAGTTTCTCAGGCTGTCTGGAGGGCATGATAGTGTGTGACTGACTAAGACTAGGCCAACTGAGGTATGGTGACTTCCTTCTTGTCTGCTTAGGTTATTTGCTAAGAGGGAAGCCAGCCACGATGTTATGGGGACCCTCACATCACCACTGGAAATGCCCACGAAAAGAGGGACAGAGGCTTCCTCTAACATTAAGCAGAATGTGAGTGAACTGTCTTGGAGACAATCCTCTTGTCCTGGTATACCCTTCAGAGGACTGCAGCCTGAGCTGATAGCTTAGATGGAGCCTCATGACGTATTCCAAGCCAAACCCACTAAGATGGACTCCAATTCCTGATTCACACAAACTGCGGGACAGTAAATATTTGCTTTAAGCTGCTAAGTTTTAGGGTGATTTGACACAGAATAAAAGATAACCTACCCATAATTACACTCCTGTTATTGTTATTTCTCTCTTATCCCAGCATCTGAATATCTTGGTGTTATCAACTGATTGCACTAAGTAGTGACAGAAATGGGGGAAAACAAACCCTTCTGAACAGTTTTGTGATACTGACAATGGCCCTGTGTGTTCATTTCTATACCCCTGAATTGTTACCATTGCTCAGCACTGTGTGTGTGTCAGGCATCTCACTGTAAGCTTTTGGATGTGTTACTATATTTCGTCCTCTTATCATCCCTTCCCAGTTGCTATCATTTCTCCTTATTTTAGAGTGAGAAAACAGGTTCAGGAATATTAAGTGTGTTGGCTTTCCATCATAATAATGAAATACCTGAGACAATTTAGAAAGGAAATGTTTATTTTGGTTCACAGTCTCAGAGGTCCCAGTCTATGATCCATTGACCCCATTATTTTGGGTCTGGTGAGGCAGTATATCATGGCAGGAGCTGGTGGAGTGGCAAAACTGGGTACATGGTAAACCAGAGAGTAGAGTGAGGTAGGGGCCAGGGTCCCCTCATCTCTGTCAAGGACACACCTCCTGAGACCTAAGGATCTCCTACAAAGTCCTGCCTCCTAAAGTTTCCACTATATCCCAAGAGCTCTATCCTGGGACCAAGCCTTTAACATATAGGCATTCAGCCTCCAAAGTATAGCAGTAAACTTACAAAGATCTAAGTAAGACCATATAGCTTATCTAGGTGAAGCTGCTATCATAGTAACTACTCTTTTAACTCTACTCTGCGGAGACTTGTGAAGATGAGAGAGAGCTATGAGTGGTAAGGGTGTTACTCAGGCTCTCCTTAACTCTGATGTGAATGCACATCACTGGGGATTTTGGTAAAATTTAGCACTGGTTGAGCAGGTAGGGCTGGAGCCTGGGGTTGGCATATATAACATTCCCTAGGAGGCCATATTCCCACACCTGACTCAAGACCATACCTTGGTAAGCACTGAGATGGGGAGACTTGAGATGTGATACAACACTACCAAGGGGATTCTCAGGCCTCAGGTCCCTCTTTGAAAGCTTTGGAGATCAGATTTCTTTGAGCACTAAGTGCTGACAAAGCTGTAAAAGGATTGGCACTGGGGAGTTTTGCTTCATTTTGGAAGCAGTTAGCCAACTAATCTGGTTTAATCATCACAGGAAAATGCAAACAGAAAGAAGGCACACAGCCCTTGTATTTCAGCCTGCCAGACCTCTGGACTAGGGGCTTTCGCTGATACTACAGGAAGGATTTATATGTGGAATAAATATTCTTAAATCTTTATAAGGTGCCTAAAATATTTATGGTTGTTTTAGTTTGGTTTGCATGCCATATTGCACTCTTACATTAAGGAGTTTTTACACCATCAAGCTTTCCCATTAATCATTTCAGCCTGTTCCCAGCTATCTTAACTGAGAGGAGATCTATTACATTCAGCAACCGGAGCCAAATGATCTCATTTCTCCTTTGGCTGTTTCATCGAATGGTTCATAAACCTATGGCTATTATTGTATTAGGAAGACACATTGTAGTTCTCTTGTGTCATGTTGACATGTTTATGTTTCTTTTTCTTAAGAGAAATCATGATTAAAATGGAATATTGTTTCACAGAGGGCATTTTATAAACAATTTTGGCCTGATGAAATTAAAACAGGGGAACATCCAGTCTCTAGCAAATGCTGAACTGGTTGAATCAATGTCACTGAAAGATTAAAACCATCTTGCTCCTCTCTTCTTTATACATGGAATGATTTTAAGGAACTGTTAAAGAATATCAATTTTTTTTAGGGAGAATCATTCTTCTGGGAAGACAAAGTTGTGCTGCTTTTTCAGAAGGGATTTAGCAGTATTTGATGGCGTTGCTTCCCTGTCAACCAAGTGTGTACATATTCTGGATGGTTCAGAGTCCAATTTAACTCTTGAGATTTTGCTCTCACACAAGGTAAAACCTTAAGGCTTAAAATGACAGATACTATTTTGAATTAATGGTAAAGGATGGAGAAAAAGCAAAATTTGCCTCAAGTAAATGTTGGCTTCCATTCATTTCTTTGTAGTGGGTGTGTTGTGTTGGGGTTCTTTTTAGCAGGAGGAGAAATTGACACAATCACATTTGTATTTAACCCATATTTAGACTTCCTTATAAGAGACACCACTACTACTAATATGGGCTGGCCTGTCACTCTTAAACTCCTGCCACACCCCCACCCCTGTTGCTGGGGTTGGAACCCAGGACCTCATGTATGCCAGGCAAACACTCAACCACTGAGCTGCATCTCCAGCCCCCATCCATTTCTTTAATCATAAGATAGCTTAACTATTAGGAGAAGGCAAATCTTTGTTCTATTTTTATTATGAAAATCATCTTCATTTTTACGACGTACCTTTGATTCTAGGAAATGTTCAAGGTGATAAGGCTTTTGGAAGAAATATAGGTTCTCTTCTAAGAAGAGAATCTATAGAGAAAATCTCTATAAGCTTGGAAGTCATTTTTGCAGACAATGGCGTGTTCTTGTCCTGACTAGCAGGATATGTTACTTGCACATGTGCCCTGATGGTGGTTTTCATGTGAATCTCTCTTAGCTTTTGGCTGTCACTTTGTATTTTTTCAGAGTGGTAAACACCACCTGTGTAACCCTCTACCATATAAATCTGATTAATTGCTCCGGTACCCCAAAAGACATGTTAGCAATTATGGAGGGAAACTTGCATGCACTCAAAATGAGTCCCAATCAAGTTAAGTGGGCTGAGTTACAAACCCTGAGAACTCTGCCGTCCTTCCATTGTCAAGACCACTTTTATGAGCTCAAGATGTAAGATTCTGTGTTTCTGTTTCTTGTTTTTCTTACTACTTCAATTTTGTTCACAATTCCTACTGCAAAAGTAAGCTGGTAAGGAGAACAGACTGAGGACTAGAATTCATTATTGCCAACCAGAATGCAAAACCAAGCCTAAGTTTTGTTTTGCAGGTTGACGGGCCCCAAAATGGACCATTAAAAATACATGAATGCAGATGGCTGAATGCAAGAAAGTCACAGCTGTTCATCCCAATTCTATTCGCAGCCACATGTCCTCAGCTGAGGTATCTCAAGCTTTAAGCTAAAGGGCACCTTGGGGGGTGTGTCATTTTGATATAATCACCTCTTACCTCTGCCCTTTCTTGCTCCGCTCCCCCCTGCCAGTATTACAAGGCTTGAAACTGGGCCAGGCTGATCCCGCAGGACCATGATTATTTTGTGATAACAGCACTCCCTGGAGTGGTCTTATTGCCATTATAAAACGTGTTTATTGTGCAGAAAGCCCGTATTTTTGGTGTGGGCAGTGAAGGCTACTGAGAGGGAAGCGCAGCTGAGGTTATGATTCACATTAATTAATCTCGTGCTTTTGACATCTCATTAGCCAATCAGAGTGATCTTGAAATAGAAGGAGAGAAGCCGCGCACTCCATGGAGGCCCCTGTGCCGCCTGCTGCACAGGGCTACAAACTTCTCTTGAGTTCTCCCTGCTGCATTGCTGGGGAAGATGGCATGCTGCAAACCGTGCCCTCTGGTGAGCCCATTTGTGGGTCTGCTTGGCCCTTGCAATGTTTCTGAAGCCAGCAGGCTATCTGTCGGTCATTTTCTCTCTGAGAGAAGACTTTGTAGGTAAATGGTGGGGGCAGCCAGAAATCAAGTAGAGCCTACCAGGAATATGAGGACATTTGCAGGCTGACAGCTGGGGAGCTGTGATGTTTCACACACTCTCCAGAGGGCACTTAACAGAACTGTTTGTCAAGTCAGCACCCTGGGTCTCCAGCTCCTGGCTGGAGCTGGGAGGTACAGAAAGGAGCCCAGTTGTCCCTCTCTAGCACAGACCATGGATTTCACCCTGTTCCTGCCTGGTGAGATAGCAGTGGTTGCTCTGCACCTCCACAGGGGTGTAGTGTGAGAGAGATCAGCAAGGAGGGGTGAGCCAGGTGACAGAAATAGCTACGAAAACTCAGGGAGGTCTGTCTCTAAAATACAGCCTTTTATATTTACTTCTGGGGTATAACTCTCCCTGCTTATGGATAAGTGATGGTCGGTTTACCAGACCCTGTTTATTCAACATTAGCCTATTGGGTGTCATGGGCCCCTTTAGGCCTTCAGAGCAAACTTAGGTTCATTTATTAGAACACTGTTTACTGCCAGGCATACACCTGTAATCCCAGCATTCTGGGATGCTGAGACAGGAGAGTTGCAAATTCAAGCCCAGCCTTGTAGCTTAATGACTTAAATCCTCAAAATTAAAAAATTAAAAATAAAGGGCTGGGCTATAACTTGGTACAGAAACCTTGGGTTCAACCCATAGCACTACAAAAAAAGAAAAAAAAACCAGAAAACAAAACCAAAAACATTGTTTACAATTCATTTAATAACTAGTCATTATGCTATAGAGTAGATGTCCAGAACTTGTCTTGAAACTGAAAGTTTGTACCCTCTGACCATCATCTCCCTAATTTCCCCCAGCTCTGATGTGTTCACCTTCCTACTTTTTCTTTATGAGTTCAGTGTCTTTAGATTTCATTTGTAAGTGAGATTTATGGTTAGTAATGCACACTTGAAATTTGCTGAGAGCAGATAGCTCATCAAAAAATACTATGAAATGATGGCTACACTAATTACCTTTTGTGCTAATCGTTTCCCAATGTATATAAAAATCACATTATTTTAATATAATTACTTAAGAATTTGTGAATATTGTGGGGTACTGACATGAACACAGGGGGAAGGGCCACTGCCCGGACAAGCATCCAGTAGAGAGTATTGCTTTTAGGGCATGAATCAGTGCCCAGGCCACCGTGCTGGGTACAGTAGGCAAATGTAGCACAATCAGATGTGTTTGTGTACCTAAACAGAGAAACTTTGGCAAAAATGCAGTATCAAGCATAAAAAGTGGTCCACCATGTGGGGCACTTGCCAGGCTTGGGGCTCACAGGGCCAAAGGGGCGCTGGGTGAGTCGTTGAGGGAGTGGAAAGTGAACGTGGAGGCCTGGGATGTTACTGCTCACTACTGTAGGCTTATAAGCACTGCACACTTATACTAAAATTATTAAAAAGCTCTTTAATAATAAAATTAACCTCAGTTTACTGCATCTTTTTTACTTTCTAAATTTTGAACTTTCTCACAATAACACTTCGCTGAAGATTTACACATTGTACAGCTATACAAAATATTTTCTTTGTATTTTTATACATTTTCTATTTTTTACTTCACAAATTTGTTTGCTGAGATGCACACATCCATTAGTCTAGGTCTCTGCAGGGTCAGGATCATCAACATCACTGTCTTCTTCCATATCCTGTCCCCCTGGAAGGGAGTCAGGGCAGTAACACACATGGAGCTGTCACCTTCTATGAAAACAAGGCTGCCTTCTGCGGACCTCCTGAAGGTCCTGCCTGGAGCTATTTTACAGCAAATTTTTAAAAATATGTAAGTAAGTGGAGTACACTCTAAAATAACTATAAAGGTATAGTAAATACATAAATGCTAACATACTGCTTATCATCACAATCAAGCATTATGTATTCTGTGTAGTTGCATGTACTATACTTTTGTACACCCAGCAGTGCCCTAGATTGGGTTATACCAGCATTGCCATAGACTATGAGTAAAATGCCTTGTGCTAGGACCTTACAGTCATTGTGATGTTACCAGGCAACAGGCATTGTTTAGCTCCATTATAATCTTGTGGGTCCACCATCATATACACAGTCCATTGTTGACCAACATTGTTCAATGCATGACTATATGTGTAATTTCCATTTATTATATCTCAAAGTTGGAAAAATTTTATTAACATAAGATCATAAAGGAAACCAATTACATTGACAGTTATCAAAATATTTTTTTAAACTTAATATAGGATCAGTGTGGCTCTTTAACATATTCATTAATCATAGCTAATGGTCTAATAGCTAATTTCAAATTAGAAATTTGTATAAGTAATATATTTACAGTATAGCCATAATAACTTTAAAAGTGGTTTGGAATTTGAAATTTTTATTAATGGCAAAATCCTAGGTCTATATTTCTTCTCTAGTTGGAGCACATGTTTGCTTTTTGTTAGATATCAGTGAAATGGAGGCGAAGTTTGTTTCCCACCTACAATGAGAGACAACTGAATATTTTTCTTCACACCCAAATTAGAGACTGTGGTCAAGGGGAACAGTGAACGTCCTCTGCTTAGGCTTGAGTGAAAGCAGAGATGGGGGAGATTCTGGGGCTCAGGAAATGCTCCATGAAGAGGTGACTTTTGGGCTGAAGAATGAAAGACAGCTCCCAAGGAACAACATGGGGACAGGATGTTAGCAGGGCTTGGGCTCCTGCTCTTTTCTCAACATTGCAGTTTTGTGGCCGGTCCCTCACCGGCACAGCAATGCTCCTAGGCACAATCTGCAGGTCCATAACGCGGGCATTGCTCCTCCCTTTTAAGATAGCAAAACATATGAAGGAAACTTAAATGCATATTGCTAAATGAAAGAAGCTCGTCTGGTGAGGCTACATAATATACAGTGTCAACAGAGGGACAATCTAGGCCTCAGTGTCCTAACATAATACCTAGAACTCTGTGTTAGTATTTGATTTTCACAGTATGTTTTGTTTGACTCATTGTTTTACAAATGACCGTATAGAAATCATTCCAGTAATATGAAGATTGTTCAAAATCAAGAAATCACTGAAATAAAATATATGGTCATACTGATAATGTATTTAATAGATATTAACAATTTCAGCAAGTATTTCTAATAAAAAGAGTAACTGAACTAAAAATAACCTATTTTCCTCTTTGGGAAATAGATCTAGAATTCTTTATATTTTAGCTTTATGTTTTGGAATAATTTTGTGCTTATAATAGCTGGGAAAAATATGTAGAATTCACATACATATACCTCATGTGTTACTATCTCCAAAAGTAGATGTAGGGAGATAGTAAAAAGATTAGTGATTGCCAAGTGATATAGAGGAGGTGGAGCATGGAGGATGTTTTTAGGTCAGTAAAACTACTCTGTGGCACCATGCTAGTGGCTATGCATCATTATACATTTATCCAAATCCACAGAATGCACAACACTTTAACTGAGCCTCGTGTAAATGAGTGGTCCGCAACATTTTTTGGCACCAAGGACTAGTTTTATGGAAGACATTCTTTCCACGGGCAGGGGAGTGTGGGGAGGTGGTTTGTGGATGATTCCCATGAGTGCGTGACCTAAATCTATTGAAGGCACAGTTCACATTCCTATCCGAATCTCAGGCTGTCACTGATCTGACAGGAGCTGGAGTTCCACCCATAATGCTAAGGATAGGGAGTGGCTGGAAATACAGACGGAACTTAGTTCCAGTTCCTAACGAGAACCCCTGATGTAAACAGTGAACGTTGGGTGGTAGGATGTGACAGTGCAGGTTCATCTACCCTAACAATGTGCCCCCTCCACAGGGCTATTGATAGAAGAAGAGGCTGTGCTTATCGAAACTGCTTGTATTTTCAGCTCAGTTTTGCTGAGAACTGCATAAAATGTTCTTTAAAAATAGTCTATTTAAATGGGAAAAAACTTTTTAAAGAAAAATACAGAGTCTGTTCTAGATTAAATGAGAATAAGAAAATGTGTCTGGTAATGGAATATTTGATCCTGAGTTGGATCTTGGAACAGAAAAAAGATACTGGTAGGACAAATGGCAAAGACAGAAGGTCCTGAGACTAGATAATAACATCATATCAGTGTTAATTCCCGACCTTGTTAGTAGTGTTGAGGTGAATGAACCATATGGGAGAGGTTAGCATTCGGAGAAAATGGGTATAAGGTATATGTAAATTCTTTATACTTTTTCCCCCCAGCTATTTAAAGCTCAAAATTACTCCAAAAAAATCATTCCAAAACACAAAAGTAAAAACATAAAAAATAAAGAATGCTAAGTTTGTTTTGAGGAAAGTAGGTTATTTTTATTTTAGTTACTGTTTTTATTAGGCATACTTCCTGAAATTATCAATGCCTATTGAATTATAATATGATCATATATTTTCTTTTAATGACTTCTTGATATTGAGCCACCTTCATATTCTTGGAATAATTCCTACCTGGCCTTTTGAAAAACAATATGAAAACCCAACATGGAGATCGAGTTCTGAGTATTGTTGACTGAGGACTCTGAGTCCGGGACCAACCTCTAGTAGAAGAAATGACCAATGTCACCAAAGTTTATATGTCACCAAATATTTATGCCAAAGTGAGGCTTTCTGTGAAAGAAAAAAGAGTTAGAAACTGAGTAACATCTTCTGTGGCTGTTTTAATTCTTTGTGATTTGAGATCCCATGTGGAGGAACCATCTTCCCCACAGTGGTGAATGGTGTATCAGGCAACCAGCCTTGTCCTGCAGAGGAAGTGAGATGGAGACACTGTTTCCAAGATTAAAGAATAATCTCATTTCACAAAATGCAGGCATGTGGTTTATGTCAGCCAACTGATACCAACTAAGTGTTACTTAGGCTTTCCCTGTTTTATTTCTTCAATCCAACTATTCTCTTTGATCCTGATTTGGGCTGTCTTGGCAGGCAGCTGGCATGCCTGGGTGAGTCCTCATTCCCTACACAGTCCTCTACCTTTGTCTAGTGCCCTGTGTGTCTGCAGGTCAAGCTGTGCTCCACCTTACATTGGTCCCCCAAGTGCTGTTAGTCAGTGACCAGGTCCCCCAGGAGCAAATCATTTGCTGAGAAAATAGCATGACATACAGTGTTGGTCATTTATGGATTTATGGACATGTTCCCATAACTTTCTCACCACATTCTCTTACACTTCCACAGGTTTAGCCAAGAAATTCTGTTGGGCCCATAGCAGAGTTTCTAGGCTCAGCATGATTGACATGTAGCAATACAGGATTATTCTGTGTTGGATGGGGCCTGTCCTGTGCATTGCAGGATGTTTAGCAATGTCCTTGGTCTCTATCCTCTGACTGCCAATAGTATCTCCTGCTCACTACCCATTTCATAAATGTGTGACATCATAATGTCTCCAGACATTGCCAAATGCTCCCTCTGTGTGTGTGTGGAGGGTCACTCCACCTGCTTACTCCCTACTGAGGATCACTCCCTAAAATCATGACATTTTTTTGGTCTGTTTTTATAAAGAGACCCTCAGACACTAGGCTTAGCAATCACAGTTTCCTTCCCATTCAGTCACTTCCCACCCCACCCGTGACACTGCTCATCCCTGCAGGGGTTTGGCTGGTGCTGGTGAGGTGGCCTGGTCTTACCCTGCTGAGCTCCAAGGTCCCCATTCCAGGACACATTGCAGTCCCTGGCTGATGGTAACACTGAGTTTGTGGAGGAGTGAATCTGACAGGCCATAGGAGCCATTGTCATAAGTTTTTCTTGGGACGTAGCTGAAGTGTAGGGAGGAATTCAGAATGGTGTGTGGGACAGACAATGGAGCAAGAAGCAGCTCATCCAGGAAGCTGAGAATGAGACAGTGGGGATTCAGGAAGCTGAGAATTCAGACAGTGGGGATGTAGCCCTTGTCTACTCTGGGAAGACAGTGCGATGATGTAGTTTTACATTCTTTCTCCATTCGGTTGTTATGACAACTTTCTCAGGCAGGTGTTGTGATCCTGGTTGTCTCCATGAGAACACTAAGGGAGATAATGTAAAGCAAAGTCATACAGGTCCATTATCCATCACCAAGAAGCTGTGCAAGCTTTAGAAACCCAGGCCATTCTCTGTTCCTCATTTCTAAAATTAGGGGCTCAAAACTCTACCAACAAACCAGGTGGCCTAAAGCAGCAGGATTTTCTTCCTTCAGAGTTCTGAGGGCTGTGAGTCTGAAGCCAAGGTGCTGACGGGGCCACGGTTCCTACAAAGACTTCAGGGGAGAATATTTCTTTGCCTCTTCCAGTTTTTGGTGACTCCAGATTTTCTTTGACTTTGGCTGCCTGGCTCCATGCCCTGCCTTGTCTTAAGTGATGCTGTCTTCTACGGATCTCCTCCTCTTCTGTCACTTCTAAGACGTTTACTGGACTCGTAGTCCACCTTGATTATCCATGGTGATCTCAAGTTCCTTCATAATACCTGCACACTCTTTTTCTAATAAGGTTGACTTTTTTAAGGTTCTGGGTTTAAGCTTGGAACCATGGTTTTAAGGCCCTCTACTGACTCTAGCCATCCCTACAATGTCATTCCATTCTGCCCTGCACTGGGATGGATGTAGGCAGGGAGACAGGAAGCTTGAGAGACATGGTACAGGAAAGAAAGAACCTGCCTGTACCATTTCTGACTGTTGTCACCCAGTTCCACTGATACCGAAGTGCCAGTCCCAGCACTCAGTTACCAGACATCTCTTTTGTCTTCTGATCCCTAGAGAAAGAGTTTCTTGCAAAAGGAATCCTGGTGCTGCCATAATGGGTGGATC
Source organism: Hydrochoerus hydrochaeris (assembly GCA_004027455.1). NCBI lineage: Eukaryota > Metazoa > Chordata > Mammalia > Rodentia > Hydrochaeridae > Hydrochoerus > Hydrochoerus hydrochaeris. The sequence continues at coordinate 152,936 of PVLA01003174.1, forward strand.
ATTGCAAAGCTCTCCCTTGGTTTTCAGTTGTATTTCCTGTGCTGTCCCTTCAGAAATAAACCAAGTTATCATTCAGAAAATGCCTGCTGATATCCTCAGATTTGCATATCCCAGATGAGGCTGCAAAGCCATTTATCTCTCAAGAGCAGCCTGCTGTGGTCTCTTTTATTTTTTTATGGGATTGTCCTTAAATGGCTGATTAGTTTGGGGTGATTTATAAATGCTTCCAGCTTGGCAATTTCCCCCTTAATGATTGGACAGATTTGTGCCTGGCTTTAAGCAGCCTTGGCTTTTTGTTGTTTTAGTGCATCTGCCTCCTTCCCCACCCCTCAACCCCCACCCCTCCTTCCCTCTGTGGCTTCAGTTTCTTCATAATTCAGCTTAATCCCTCACCAAGTTTTCCTGTAGTTTAGCCTTGCGGATCTTTGGCTATGTTAGTTAGTACAAACTAACATGTACAAATAATTTCTTCTTCTACATTCCCTTCTTCAGGGACAAGAGATAATTATGCTAACCTTGGACCAAGTTATTTATTCTTTTTGGGTCTGGCTTTACTCATTTGAAGATGGGGAAAATGATACAGGTCTGACTTGGGCTGAGAAAGATTAGCTAATGCTAAGAAACTTCTTGGGGCAATTCTCTGGTCATAGCCCTTTATAAATGCTGGCTGCTGCACTTTCGGTTTTCATGCTCTGATGAGAGGCAAACATGAAAGGCAGATACATGGGTGCTAAATTTGTGCTCTTGAACCCTTGTGATTTACTCATAATTACTCATGTTCATGCTCTTTTCAAGTGTTATGGTTCAGATCTAGAATCTCTCCCAAAACTATACTGCACTCAGAGGCCAGTCTTTTGGGGGATTAATTGGATCATGGTGACATTGTACTCATTGGTGGGTGAATCTTGGATGGGCTTAGTAGCTGAGCATGCTGTTAGGAGGTGGGGTCTTGTCTGAAGAGGTGAGTCATGGGGGTGTGAGCCAGAAGAGGCTATCTCCCCACCATGGTGCTTCCCTTCTCTCTCTGCTTCCTAGATGCTGTGATGTGAGCAGGTTTTTTCCTTCTAGACCTTTCTGTGTTTGAGCTTACCAAGCATGGACTGAAACTTTTGAAACTATGGGTCAATATAAATCTCTCTTTAAGTTGTGCATGTGGCCTGTTATGGCTCACTAACAAGGAAAGTGACTAAGACAGTAGGGAAGCTTTTCTATTGGAGGTCCAGCTTTCACTTTTCTAACACTCACATGTTGGGAAACTCCTTTGTTCTGTTTTGTTCTGTTCTGTTCTATTTATCTTAATTTTCTTTATGTTTTTTTTTATTTTTAAGAGTATAAAACCAAGCAAAACGGAATAAAGCCCGAAACTAAACAATGTGGTATAGGATTTCAAAACAAGATAATAGGAAAGCAACAATGTCTACCATAATGCCTCTCATTATCTTTGAAATAGCTGCCTATGCCATCAGATATAATAAAATCAAACAAGACAAAACAGAATAAAACCAAGCCATACAAAACAATGATACAGGGCTTTAAGATAATAGGGAATAATGATGGCTACCACCTTCAGAAGGAGGCCCCCCCCATGGATGTTATATTTTGCATTGTTATCCTCTAAATAGATGCTCAGACTACCAGCTTTAGGCCTGCAAAGTCAGTGAAACACAACCATACAAGCATTAAGTTGTATTTTACTTCAGTAGCTATCATCACAGCCTGTGTTTCTCAAGATTAGCTGGTTGCTTGTGGGGTGGGGGGGGACACCTTGGCTCTTCTTGTCTCCCAGCCCACATGCTGGAAGGGACTGGCACCTGGTTCACCTCCCCGTGGTCCATGCATGGTGCTGACTCACAGGAAGTGACTGGCTTCTTGTTCTTCTCCTCAAGGTCTGTGAATGGCACTGACTCACAGGAAGTGGCTGGCTTCCTATTCTCTTCTACAGCCTGCAAATGGTGCCAACTCACAGGAAGAGGCTGGCGTCTGGTTCTCCTCCCCATGGCCAGTATATGGCCTTTATCTTAACTTTCAGTCTCACTAAGTAATATATGTATAACAAATGTCACTTTCCTGTTCCGGGGTTTTCCTTTCAAAGACAAATAACTTTTATCACTCTTTGCTATTCTATCACTGAAAGGACAACAGTTTGAGACAGATACTTTTTTTTTTTTTTCTGGTGCTGGGAATTGAACTCAGGATCTTATGCTTGCCAGGCAGCCACTGTGCCACTGAGCCAAATCTCCAGCTCTATTCTTTGCTATTTCTTATGTGTTGTTTAATTCTATATTTTAAGGAAGTGTACCATTGGCTCTTCATATCCATAAGTTCTGCATCCATGAATTAAATCAACTGTATTTCAAAATATTCAGAAAAATTATATCTGTCGTGAGGATGTACAGACTTATTTCTTGTCATTAACATTACAGCTATTTTATAGCATTTCCATTGTTTTAGGTATTAGAAGTAATCTAGAAGTGACCTGAGTTATACAGGAGCGTGGATACAGGTTGCATGTACATATTGTACCACTTTACATAAGGGACTTGAATGTGAATGGATCTGATATCTGTGGAGTCTTAGAACCCATCTCCTTTGGCTACCAAGAGACAATTGGATTTTATTGTTTTTGGGGATGGGATTTACTTTAGACAATTTGTTTGTTTTTCCTAAAACAGAAGATGACAGATTTGCTTTCTTGCATATCCTTCCATACAGACACTATTGAACTTGCAGGCAGGCTTCCCTTCTCTACATTGTACCATTATCATTGCTCTGTAATTTTTGGTTAAATTACTCCTCTGTGTATTTATATTGTTTTCATTATATAAATATTGTTCACTACTGATTTATGGAGTATACTACAGTTAAATTTTTCTTGCCTCTACAGCCTTTTGTTTTTCCTGGAGTTAATTATTGCTTTGAATTTTTGTTTTAATTTGCTTAATTTTTAGTGTCTCTGTCAATTTTTTTTCAAGCATTCTTATAAAGCTGTAAGATCTTTTTTCAACACATGACAAAACATCAGGTATTGGCTTTATTTTTGGAGGGGCATTCTTTCTTTCCCATCTTTCCCATCTGGGCTGGTTGTCCTATAAGCCAACTGTAGGATTATCTCTCAGGGCTCCTTCTCACTATCGAAAAGGAATTTCCCTTTGCCTCTTGTGATTGGTACTCTTTCACCTGAATCTCTTAGAAATTACTCTTGGTTTCTTCATTTTAGCAGTGAAAATTTTCTAATATCTTGCTAAGAAAGGATACATGCAATATAAAAATATTGCCTTTACATGTCTGAAAATATAGAGATATGTTATTTTATTTTGAACTCTGGACTAGTCCTCTACTTTTATTTATTTTCTTATATTTCTCATATCTTTTCTGTTATCTTTTGATTTTTTAAAATTATTTTTACCATGCCTTACACTGGGTTGTTCTTACAATTGTATTTTAAATTTCTAGATATTCATTGTTAGTCTCAAAATGTTTCCTCCTATAGAATCCTGTTGTCACATGGATGTAATAACTTTTTAATTTTTAAAAAAATACAGTGATTATGGTATTTAGAAATTACATTGGTTCCTGAACCATCTTTTTTTCTACTGAGTTCCTCCTCTCCCCCATTTCCCAGTTACTACTATTTATTATGAGGTTTTGGTCTTCTGTTTTAGAAGATTTATTCACATTTCTAATTACCTTTGATTGCTTATTTACATTTTAAGAATAGAGAAAAAGGTGCTTGAAAATTGACTATGTGTGTTCAGGGTGTTTTGAAGTACATGTACATGTCTAGGGATATGTTTTTGGTATATTTGTGCTATGTGTGTGATCATGTGATATGTGTGGAATATGTTTTGGGGTGATGAATTTGGAATATGTGCATATATATGTTTTTGAAGTAAATGTGCATGCATGGTATATGTGGTACAGAATGTGTGTGTGTCACTGATACGTGATTGTGGTAGGTTAGGCTTCATTGTAAGGGAAATAAGGTACAATATGGCCATTTTGTCATGATACTCCTCACATGTCAGTGTCTAGAAGTTTTCTTCTTGGCCTCAGTGAGTGTAAACTCAGCTCCCAGGATGAGTTCGGTATCACACAGGCAGAAGGGACAAGTGGTTTCATCCTCTAGCACGCAGACTTTTATTCCATCTCCAATATCTCGGCGGGGGCGGGGGTGCTCACCTTAATCTTAGCTGTGCCCTGAGTTTTTATGTTTGGGAAAAAATAAAGTGGTTTTGTATCTCCAGACATAAAACCCATATTAATTCTTGCGGTCAGAGTGAGACCTATCCAGCTGTGAAGTGCTATGGGAGCATGACAGTTTCTTCTCATGGACTTTGAGCTAATTTTCCTCTTGTTAACTTTGTCCTTTGTTCCCACCTTTAGAGATATTCTGGTGCCTCCAATTCCTGAATCTTCCTGGGATTCAGCAGGACACACTGACTTTCTTTTGGCTCCCCACTGCCCACACACGTTCACATGTCAGCGTTCTGCTCAGAAAAAGTTTGTTGATGCCTTTCAACTATTGCTATCTTATCTCCTGTTCTCTTTGTCCTTTTGAGTTTATATCTTTTTGTACCTTTCCTGACACTTTAATGGGGGTTTGAAAAGAGGTAGAAATAACTGCATGTGTTCAGTCAGTGCTTTCCAGAAGTCTCAGTTACACTTTGTTAGCTTGTCCTAAGATTTCCCCGCCTCTAAGCAGTGTAGAGGCAACTGTTCTGTTTCTTTTTCTTTCTTTTTTTTTTGAGGTTCTATGCATTAGGTAGAGCTATACATATGTGTTTCCTTCAACACGTGTTGACTGAGCACTTTCCATGTACTAAACCATGTTTCTAAATGGAGAGGAAGATAGTACAGTTCACAGGCAACATCTCTGTTTTGCCTGACTGCTAGAGGATTTTGTGGGACTGGGGGACAGAATGACAAACTGTGAGCAAATACATAAAGCCAGCAGTGTGAGATGATTTTAAGTGCTATGTGAAAAAGTTATGCAGGGTCTAGTCTAGACTAGGTCCTGGCGGGTGTGGGGGGAGCCTCCTAGAAAGGGGACATTTATTATGTTGACCTCTAAGTAACCAGAAGGAGTCAGCTGAGCCAAACCCAGGAGAAAGTCAGCACATACCCGGAGAGCAACTGGAGCAAAACCTCCAGGTAGACACTTAGAGCATTTGATAGCTGTGGATGAGGATGTACGGTTAGGACCTTGAGAGGGGAGGGCAGTGTTAGAAGAGGTTGAGACTTTGGGCCAGGTACAGTGTTTGAATCTGAAATGCTGCCCTAAGACCTCAATATGTTTTAATTTTGGTGGAGGAAGTAGGGTGTTTAAGTGCAAACATTAAAATTCACTCCGGACTTGTGAGTAGAATTGATAATAGCAGATGTATTTTGGTATCATGATCAGCAGATAGTTTGCTGGAGTTTTCCACGGGCCAGGCAGCTAAGACAGCAGACTTATTTTCTCATGGTTCTGGAGGCTGGGAATTGGAGATCAAGGTGTTGATATGGAGTTGGTTGTGGCGAAGGCTCTCTCCTTGGTTTGCAGATGCCTCTTTCTCACTGTGACCTTTCCTCTGTGTGTACTCCTGGTGCCTCTTCCTCTTTTTGTAAGGATACCAGTCCTAAATTAGTTCTGTATCCTCACAACTTCATTTAACCTTACCTCTTTAAAAATTCCATCTCCAAAAACAGTATTACTGAGGTTAGAGCTTCAATCTGCGAATTTTATCGAGAGGGTTCAGTCTATAAGAGGAGCTAGCATGCAAGGCTTGTCATAGACTGTTTACAAAACCTGGAGACAGGTGCTAGTGGTTTGTGCAGATAGGAAGGGGGCCAGATGGGGTTTTCTGGGTTCCAGAAAAGACAGGAACTACAGTTGTGTTGGATATGGGAAGAGAAGACTCAAAGGTGATATTGGAATTTGGAATTTCTTTGAGAGACCCAGAGGAGTAAGTTTACAGAAAAAAGCAATTGGCAGCACTATTCTAGAATGCTAATTTTTAAATACAAGTTTTTATGTTAAAGTATTAACTACAGACCCCCACCGGCTGGGATGTTTTACCAAGTGATCACATTCCTGAAAACATGAGTCTTCCCAGCACAGATGTGTGAGGTGGAGATGTCTCTTAGATAACCAGGTAGGGAAAGTACAGCAGGACAAGGTGCAGGTAAAAATTTGGGAGCTGCTTGGCCAGTCATGGCATCGAAAGCCATGGAGCAGATCAGTGATGGTGAACTTTTTAGGGCTTCCAATGTTGCAAACAGCCCGCTGTGGCACACATACCATAGGTTTGCCACTACTGGACTAGATGGCATTCACCAAAAAGAGATTATGGTTAGAACTTGCAAGATTTTCCATCCTGAACCATGGATGATTTCCACAGTGGGACTTGAGCTAGGGGGAAGAATCACAAGGGAAAATGAACAGGAGCCCACAGGCAGGAGCCACAGTGGCGACATGCTGGGCCAGAATGCAAGATTCGGTTCGGAGGAGAGAATGCTGATGTGTGCTTGGCCTGGGTGAATGAGAGTCCCAGGTAACACTGAGGACTGTTTTCAACTATGGGAAGGGAAGATACCCAAAAACGGAAGTGAGATGACCTGAGAGCTGGTGCAGAGGGCAGCAGATGGATACTGTGGACTCTACAAGAGGCTGTGGTTTAAGCAAAGATAAAGCGTTTCACACAAGTCTGTGTGCTATTGGCATGGTTCAGGAAAAGGCATGGTAAGAGAGGATGGTTCTAAGTCCTAGGGAAAGGGAAGGACTCAGAGGTGTACTTCAAATAATAAGAACAAAGTGTAGGCAGAGAAGGCTGATCTTACTGAAGGCTGGTGGGTGGGCATGGTGAGGGCTCACATCTCCTTACGTGGATTTTCTTCTTGAAATATCAGGGCAGGGCATTGCCTAGAAAAGGGGCAAAAAGGCTTTGAAGCTCTTGGTGACCTGCTGAGATTTGGGTATATGATCGCAAATGAGGCCAGTCAGCTGGATGGCTATACCTATACCTTAGAATTTTGCATGTTCAAATGCTCCAGCACCAGCATTGATCAGGTGATTTTAAAACACAAATGACATTACTTAAGACCAGGAACAACTTTCTCGGGAGTAGGAAAAGCTGCCTGCAGACACAGAGCTTGTCACTGGAGGAGCTGGGGTTGCACTCATTCCTCATGCAGTGCTTGTGTGGAGATGGAATGTGAGCACGGAGAGAGGACAGGCATCTTCCTAAAGTTTGGTGCTTTTTAGTTTTTAATCTGAAAAGTGCCACTCTTGATTTCCAGTAGGATGCAGAACCCAAAAGTACAGGTGTGGGAAGCTGAATGGATGTTCTAGGTCTGATTCACTTTGCCCAGACCATCCTACCACAGGACAGAGCCTTCTCTCGGTCGTATTTTCTCATTTATGTGCTCAGTAGAGAAGTCAGCATAGCAGAGGAGTGGGCAGCTCTGGCTCCTGGGTCAGCTCCTTGCCCCTACCATGGCTTCAACCAGAGTCACAGGAACTGATCCAAGCAAATTTAAATATACTTTAAACCAGCTCTGTCCTACCTTATAATTACCCATCCCTCTGTGTTCTGCTATAGGGCATTGTCTGCACACTTTGTTTTGCTATAGGGCATTGTCTCACCCAGTGTGTGAGTGTGTGTGTGTGTGTGCACGCACGTGTGCCTCTGCACACATACATGCACATATCCCTGGAGCCAGTCTTAAACCAGTCTGGTATCTGGGCTGTCCCAGCCCTCCTGCCTCTCTGCGTAACTCTGGGGGTCTTAAACTGCTCAGGCGGTCCCAGGGGAATGGCCCCCTGATGCTAATGGGAATGCCTGTGACAAGTTACCTTTGTGCTGGTGGTTTTTCTTCTTTGTCTTTCTTTTTGTTTTTGGCCTCAATTTCTGTTATTTGTTGAGGGGTTGCCTTTTAAATAAGCCATTGTCCCTAAGTCCTTGTCGCATGCTATTCTTTCAGGGAAACTAAAGACAGCCAGTCACTTGGGCAATGATTCATTTAGGGCAGTTCTATGGAACTAAAGAAAAGAAAAAATTCTAGGTGGGAGAACTGAATTTGACAAGAGACAGACTGAGGAAATAAAAACCCAAGCTGTAGTATAGCTTAGGATTTATGAGCTTGGGCTTTAAATTCAGACAGACCTGAGGGCTGGTGGGCTGTCCTCACATCTAGATGTGACCTTGGACAAGTTTTTTCACCTCTCGGAGACTCCCATTTCTGCATTTAAGGAATAGCCATGATAAGTCAGTCCTCCAATTGAGATGCATCTAAGAAGTCTAGTGCTTGCTAAGGGTGCAAATCCCAGGCTCCACACACTGACTGGCACAGAGAAATGGGGATGTGTCTCTACCTGCATCACTGGGTCCCTGACCTAGGGTGTCTGTGCAAGTACTTTGAGACATGCAGTCCTGGAGCACAGTCCAGTGGGACAGAGCACAGTACCCTGCTGCATGCGGAGTGAGCCCTCAACAAATAGCGCAGAGTGTGATGACAGCTATAATAATCACTCCTAAGGCACCACTTGTGATTACCATGCTCAGCTGATTGCTTTCAACTTTCCTTCTCCAGCAAGGAATAGGAATTTCAGGAGTAGAGAGTGTGTGGCAGCCACTCTAGGAGGCAGCAGGGACCCTGGCAGCCAGTCCCCAGCCTGCAGGCCAAAGCAAGCATGTCACCAAGCTGAGCGGCAGGGAAAGGAGCCCCATGTCTCCTTCCAACCAGTGGAGTGGGGGCAACAGCTCTCTTTCCAAGGTGTGCTTGGAATAGCTCTTAGCACAATATTTATCTCACCATGTAAACCAATCTAGCTAGTTAGAAAAACAAGTTTTATTGCATTCTTAGGCGCTGCACTTAGCTGGCTAGTCTCTTTAAAACCATCTGTGTCTGATGGTAGAAATAATTTATCAGCATAAAGAATGGGCAAATTGGATTAAGAAATCACTGTGTGCCGAGAAAATGGACAGAATAAATTTAGAAAGGGAGGGGAGGAGAGGAGACAAAAAACATATCAGGGAGAGTGGAGGTGGCCAAGCCCAGCATAGGACCAACTTCAGAGTCCAACTTCTTTACCATACTAGCTGTGTGATTTGCCTAAATTGTTTGATTTCTCTGTTCCTCAATTTGTGTACAAGACAGAGAATTAAATGAGTGAATATGCACAGTAACAAAGTCCTTGCAATGGCACCCAAAGTAGTAGAGTTCAGTAATACTAAATTATAATGTAAGAGAATGATGAAAAAATTGGGTTGTGGAGTTTATCTGACTGGGACTAGGGTGAAGTGAGGTACCCACTTGCACTGAGATTTAAATAGCTGCCCAAAAGCTCAGTAGCCAAGATGAAGAGTATTTTCATATTTCTGAACCTTAAAATTTATGATGACATAATAACCAAATTGTAAAGAAAGGCACACTCTAAGTCCGCACCTGCACCAGACTGCCTCACTACCCCTAATCTGGTCCTGGACTGCCAATAAAACTTTATTGGCAAAAAGCAGATGGCCAGCACAGTGGCTGTGGTCTGATGACCTGATTTTTAAAACTTACCGCACTGAAGCCAGGTGTGGTTTTGCATTCCTGTAGTCCCAGCACTTTGGGAAGCTGAGGCAGGAGAAGTGAAGGTTCAAGCTCATCTTATGCAACTTAATAACTTAATGAGACCTTAAAACAAAAGTATAAAGGGCCTGGGGGTGTAGTTCGGCACATGAATCCTGGGTTCAAGCCCCAGTGCTGAATTAAAAAAAAAAATTTTTTTTTGCATTGCAATATTTATCCCGATTACTAAAATTTTTACCCTCTCAAATTTTACTGCCCCCGTTAATGCCTCCCTTGCTTAACTCTATTCCCAGCTCCGTGTGTTTTCTTTCTCTAAGAATTTCAGAGAAATCTGAAATCATATACTGTAGTGACCTCAGAGTTCTGTGAGGCAGTTGGGAGTTTTTCCCTGAGCCAGAGGAAGCAGAATATCAATCAATTAAGTGTGTGGCACTTTGGGGGTGGGGTGAGGTTTCAGGAACTGCTTAAGGTCACCTTCAGGCTAAACTCCCAGCCCAGAAGAAAAATCTGGCTTGACATCCTCTCTTTCCACCCACAAAGTATCTTTCTGAAATTAAGCTAAATGCAGGGGGAAAGGAAGGGTGAAAGGGGTAGAGGCCTCAAGATGGAAAATTCCCTGACTGTGAGTCGTTGCCTCTTTCTTTGTTGTTTTAACCTTCTCTGTGCTCTTCAAAAGGAGGCATTTGTCAGTGACGCTATCAACTTTAGTGCCCTCTGCATTTATGGCTCTGGATTTAATAGCAAAGACATAAACATATACTTTTCATCCATTTTCACTGTTGCTCACTCAGCTCAGACAACAGCTAGGATTATCATAGCCCTTCTGAGGGAGCTATTATGGGGCCTGTGGTTTATCCTTGCCCTAGCTAAGCCATAAAGAACAGTGCCTCAGTGTACAGGGACACCATTAGCATGCCCAATCATTATCCGGGGCCCCCACCCTACCCTATTTGTTAAGATTAATCCCTTTACAAACCTTAAAATCAACTCGTTTTTACATCTCCCCTGGCAGTTGTTTATACATTGCAGTGGGTGTATTCAAAACACAGGCTGGAAACTGACCTTTCTAGAGGGCAGGTGTATAGGACTTGCCTTGAACTTGCGGCTCTTCTATCTTTGGCTGGACCCTCTGCTCTTTTGCTTTGTAGGCACAGCTGCTCTTACTCCAGAGGCAGGAAGGAAACACATGCTCCCTCCAGTCCTGCTGCCAGCAGCCAGTGTGATGTGAGCCAAGCCACTCAGCTGGCCTGGACCTAGAGCCCATTGCCAGGCACGAGGAGCTGTGACATCAACAGTGATCTCTTTCAGGAGAAGGCCTGGAAGTCAGAATCCAGGACAAGCTAAAGGCAGGCAAGGGTGTGATTACACAGCCCAAATGGGCAGCCTGGAGTTGTACTTGCAGATTTTATAGCCAGGAAAAACATCCACAACTTGGAGTCCTTCACTCCAAGTTAAAATGGGAATGTTCGCACTGGCATGAAGTGGAATATATAAGGGACTCAGAGGAACAGGGAAAGAGGCATCAACACACACACTGGGTGTGGTGGCTCACACCTGTGATTCCAGTTACTCAGGAGGCTTTGGCAGGAGGATTGCAAGTTTGAATTCAGCCCGGGTAACTTGGTAGACCCTGTCTCAAAATGAAAAATAAAAAGGGCTGGGGATGTAGCTTGTGGTACAGCACTTACCTGACATGCATAAGGTATATTTAATCTCCAGTACTGCAGTATAACACACACACACACACACACACACACACACACAATCTCTCCTGTGCAAGCATTCTATTATAAGTAGGCAATTCTGACAAAGCCAAGGCAGTGTTCATTTGCAGTTCTTTCTTTGCTCCTCTTTGGCATGAAGGTTTATTTTCTTGCCTTAATGTGTTTTGTGACATCTTGGAGGGTATAAAAACTATTCAGAAGTTTTTTTTTAAGTACTAAGTTTATTAGACTTACATTCTAGTTTTTCTGCAAACTTTTAATGCCAATTTATAAATCTCATTATCTTGTTTGCAAATATTACACTTTAACTAAATCCCATTAAAGGAGGCTTTGTTTACCATTTGAGTTTATTTATTAAACTTAATTAAGTCTCTTAAAATATTTTATATAACATTTATTAGTTGACTATACTCAATTTCCTTATTAAGTTCTGTTTACTTTAGTTGTAGGAGTTTTCAAAACTTGCCATGCTTTGGTAATTCTTTTAAATGCATTGAATTAAACCATGTCAATATGGTGACTATTAAGGTCTGTTAAATACTGAAGTATTATTTTATAATAGGTGGCAACTTAAGTATTGCTAAGTCAGTCAAATATACATTTCAAACTTGAATTTATAGAGATGATGAGTTAACCCTATCAGGCAAACTTCTCTTTAAAAAATGAGAGAAGAAATGAGTGAAATATTTTTCTCTAATGCAAAAATATTATGTAGTTTTGCTCTTCACAAATATCCTTTACTTAGTTATAAATCCTTATTTAAAAGTCTAATCTAGGAAACAAATATCATATCACAAGCTTGGAAGCTAATTTTTCATGTGCATTTGAATTCATTCTATTAGATTTTTAAAATTTCACAGCGGCCAGAGATTCTCCCTGCAATGGAGATTAGATTCATACCACAGCCACCTACAAACAACTACATCATAGTTCGTCTATACCAGGGTCATACAGATCTATTTTGGATGTATTGAATTTGCATTTCTTTGGCTTTTATGGTGTTTGAACTTTTGCACTTAAAATCACATGTGGTTTTCTGTTTTGTAAATTCATATTCTTACTGGTATTAAAATTATATGACTGAGTTCTATACAGAAAAAAGCTGTATTTGAGTCTTGAATAATGTTGTAGGTTGAATTGTATCTCCTCAAATCATATGTTAATATCTTAAATTTTGGTACCTCAAAATTGACTATTTGGAGAATGGGGTCTTTATGAGGTAATCAAATATTATAGAATGAGTTGTAATTGTGAGTGGTGTCTTCATAAAAAGAGGGAAGCTTGGATACAGAGAAAGACGTGCACAGAAGAAATTTGCTGTGAGCAGGTCCAGTGACATTGGAGTCAGAACTGGAGCACTACATTTTCAGGCCAAGGGACCCCCACACTACTGGAAGCTAGGAGGGGCTTCCCTGGCACCTCAGAGGGACATGGCCCTGCCAGCAGCTGGAGTTTAAACATCTGGCCTCCAGAACACTGAAACAATACGTTCCCAAGATTTTAAGCTACTCATCTTGTGGTACACCCTTGTGGCTCCCCTAGTATAGCCTCCAAGTACTAAGGAGGTCATTTCTATAATAGTTTCTTTTTGCCAATTGGAAGGCATGTACCTCAACTCTAGGGTGCATGGCCTTCACTAGTTGGGTAAGTTTTTACCTCATGGCAGTGGCACTTGTGGTTCTGCCTGGTAGATTCTTGCCCTCAGTTCTTGTGGCCATCCTCTCTAATGTCACCTCCTTCTAGAGGCCATCCTTGGCCACCCAATCTCAACTATCAGTGTCCACTGTCATTCTCACCTGCTTTATGAACATCTTAGATCTCAGATCATGGTCTGAGAGATTCGGATCTAAATTCAATCTGCATATCTCTAACCATGTACTAAAATAAAAATGGATCAAAGATCTACATATTAAAACAGAAACAATATTTTGAAAGATAAGGTAAGTAAAAATCTTAAAGGCATAGGTACAGGCAAAGACTTTCTGAACAGAACACCAATTGCACAAAAAATAGCATCAAGAATCAACAAATGAGATCAAATTCTAAAAAGCTTCTATGCAGCAAAGAAAACAACTAACACGGTAAAGAGACAACCTACAGCATGGAAACTTTTTGGCCAGCTGTTTCTCAGAGGACTATCAATCTAGAACAGTGCTGATGAATCTATAATATGCATGCCACAGTGGGCAACTGGTGCTCTAAAAGGCATGCCATCACTGATCTATAACATGTAGAGATCTCAAGAAATTAGATCCCTCAAAATAAAAGACCCATTAGAAAAATGGGCAATTGAAATGAGTAGCCACTTCTCAGAAAAAGTACAAAAGACCAATAAACAATGAAAAAATATTCATCTCTGGACATTAGAGAAATACAGATTTAAAAAACACTGAACTTTCCTTTTACCTCAGAAAGAATGACTATCATTAAGAACCCTTCTACATCCTTGAAGGTAGTGTAAGCTTTTAACCACTATGGAAATCAATATGAAGATGCCTCAAAAAATTATAACTAGAAAATTCCATTCAACTCAGCTTTTCCCCTTCTGGGTATCTCCTGAAAGAGTTAAAGACAAAAAAAATCACAGTGATACAGGCGTATGCATGTTTACAGCAGCACAATTCATAATAGCTAAATATTGGAAGTGGTCTGAATGTCCATCAACAGATAAATGGATAAAGAAAATGTGGCATTTATACACAATGGAGTACTGCTCTATTAGAAAGAAGGATAAACTTGACCTACTCTTAGGTAAATATATAGATCTTGAGACGATAATGTTAAGTGAAACAGATTAGACACACAATCTAAAATATCACAATTTCTCTTATATGAAATTTAGACAGCAAAATAAAAGATAACAAGAAACAGTACATATGTACTGCAAACATTATGTAGTACTAATAAAAGTTTTAAAAAGCATTTCCCTCAGTCAGCGAGTCCTTGGGATAGTGGATCTGGCTGCTGGCTTCAGAGCAGGCTCTGATGTGCCTTGCTTCTTGCTGTGTGTGTGTGTGTGTGACTTAGAACTTGTCACACAGTCTTGCAGAGACACAGGATCCTAACCTGAGCAAAGGCACACAGTCAGAGGACTTCCTAGAGCCAGTTGGGATTCAAAATCTCCCTTCAGTGCCTGGCACATAGCAGGTGCTCAGTAAGTGCGGAGAAATTGCTACTGCTGTCTCTCAGTTCTACCCTATTCCTAAGCACTTTGCATTACTATTTTATGTTGCATTTGCTGCCTGTGGGAGCTACATTCAAAGAAGGATGGAGTAGAGGAGAGAGCACTAGTTATTAGCAAGAGGACTGGGATTTTCCTCTTTGAGTTTTCTATAATACTCTGTATGACCTGAAGCATCACTCCATCCCATTAAGCTGTTTCTTTAAAGAGAAGGCTCACCTGAGAAAGCCTCCATCCCCCATTCTATGACTGCATGGTCCAAGGACTAGATAAAATTCACATGACTGTCCAGTTATGACTTCCAGGGAGAGGAAAGTTATCTGTGTGCCCTAGGATAAAGGGATCTTTGGGCACTAATAACAAACAGTTCTTTCTATGCTTTCAGATCTTGTTGCACTAGCTGACAGTCCTGCACAGGCTCTTATCAACAATTTATGGTCACCTAATGCCATGCTTTTATCAGCAAAGCTAAACACATTTTAAGCTCTTTGACTCTTTCTGATCGGAATAATTGCTTACTTTTACTGCCTAACAAATCTTTAAGGGCTGTGTGATTCTTTACTGTGGGAGAACTAGAAGATCGTTCTGGAAGACTCCAGATGTTTCTGCTCCAAGTGGGGACCTGTTAAATGAAAATGGCAATGACAAACTTTGCCCTTCTTTGTAGGGTACTAATGGTTCTGGCTGGCTAGGTTTTGGCCAGTTTTGCTTTCTCTTCCTATGTCTCTGAAAAGCTATCCACCATTCAAAGTTCACCACCAGCATTTCCCAACTCTGGTGTGACTGGGTGTGTGAAAAGCAACACAAAGCAAAGAAAGCTTACGATGGAATGAAATCGGTGGGGTTTGTCTTTGAGACATGTAAAGAATCTTACATTAAGCTATCTAAAATGTCAGATAGTCAAGAACTATTTCTCACTTATGTAGCCCAATGTCTCTATATTATCTTTAGAATATAGGATTCTTGTGATAACATCTTGCTTAGCATCTTGGTGAAATATTTTGAAAATATTCTAATTGTGCTCTTGATCCTTTCAGCAGAGCTGACTCTCCCCTGTCGCCTCTCTCTAGTGGGACTCTTACACAGAGCTATGGGTTTGACCACCACCTGCCAGACCCAGGACAACTGCCTGAATCCCCCTTGCCCGGTTTTCCTCATTGTCTCATCTCCATTCACAGCTTGTGCCACTTTCCTGGTCTCCCTGAGATAAATTCTTGCTTCTGCTTCTTAGGCTTTGGTGTGGCTGGTTCATACTTCCAGCCCAGCTGTGAGGGAGGCAGAACCTCCTTGTACCCTACCCCTTCCTGTCCAGCAGGCTTGAGGCTGGCCAGGTGGCCAAGCAGCTGTTCTGACCCCCTGCTATCTTCTCCTCTGAAGTGTGGGCCTCTGCTTCCTGTCAGGGGATCTGACCCTCCCAGTCTCCACTTCAGCAGGCCCAACTATCATCTCCCACATATTGGTCTTGAGGTGGTGCCTGTACTCAACATTTTGAAACTGGCTCTTATTTTATGTTTGTTTGTTTTATTGTTTTTCTGAGACAAGGTTTTGCTATGGAGCTCAGAGTGGCCTGAAACTTATTATGTAGTCCAAGCTAGGCTTTGTGATTCTCCTGCCTGAGCCTCCTAAGTGCTGGTATGGCAGACATGTGCCATTATGCTTGGCTCTTATTTTGCTTTTTAAGTATGTGCTAAAAAAATCAGGCCATGCACTATTTGAGAGAAATCAAGATGACAGGAAGCAGAATAAACAGAGACCAAGACAGACATTGTATGGTGGCCTTTATTAGTCTGCCAGGGCTGCTGAAAGAAACAGTATGACTTAGACAAGAGAAATGCATTTTCTGACAATGAACGGTCCCAGATCAGGGCATCAGCAGGACTGGTTCCTTTGGATGTTGTGAGGAAGGAGAATCTCTTCCATGCGTTGCTCCTCACTTCTGGTGTTTTGCTGATAATTTTGTTATTTTGTGGCTTATTGAAGTGTCCCCTCAATTTCCACCTTCATCTTCACAGTGGTGTCCTCTCTGTGAATGTCTGTTGCCAAAATTACCCTTTATATAAGGACATCAGCCGTACTGGACTGGAGCACATTTGAATGATTTCATTTTACTCTGATCATCACTGTAGAGACTCTATATCCAAATGATGATACATTGCGAGGCACTAGGAGCTATGTCTCCAACATAAGAATTTGGGGAGACATCATGCAACCCATAACATTGAGTTCTAGAAAGCCCCAGAATAGCAGCAGTACAATGGCATGGCCCACTCATGATGGACAGCCAGAAGGGACTATTTATAGTGCCTCGATGTGACTTATGGGGTCCCAGATCATGTCTCCATTGTACCAGAATCACTGTATGGTTTAGATAACATTTGAAAAATATCACCTACTCTGTAGCAATGGTGGTATTTTCAGGAAGTAAAGTCATTTCAAGGGTGGCATAGAATGAAATGGTGGATGTTGCCCACATTAAGAGTTCTTCCTGTTCTAAGACCTTGGGTTTGGGACATCAGTTTTTTCTTGCCTTCAGACTCAAATTGAAATGTAGCTCCTCCTGATTCTTGAACATGTAGGCTTTGGAACTGGGCTCATGATTGTGTTAGCTGTTCGGTTGCTGGGGTAAAATACCTGATACCCGTAACTTCAAGAAGAAGAAGAGCATTAATTTGGCTCACAGTTCAGGGGATTCAGTCTGTGGTTGACTGGTTCCAAAGCAGAAACATCCTAGTGACTGGGCATGGTAGAGGAAAGTTGCTCACCCTATGGACAGTCAGAAAACACAGAGAAAAGTGAGGAACCAGGGAGGGATATATACCTTCCAAGACACGCCCCCAGTGACCCACCTCTTCCAACCAGAACTTACCTCCTAACATCACATTTAGTTGTACATTCAATAAATCTATCCAGAGTAGTGTAGCACCCCTGTGATCCAATCACTTTCCAAAGCCCCACCTCTGAACACATGGAACTTTTGAGGAGCCATTCGAGGCCTAAACTATAACACATATGATATTTATTGTTTGGCCCTTTATAGAAAAGTTCACTGACCTCCCTCCCCCATCTAAGTTCCCATCCTCTGGTATAAATGAAAATATTGTGGGGATCTCAAGTATATAAATATATTTTTTGTTCATTATAATATTAGGATATCCCTATTGGTATTTTGTAGGTGTTTTTTAACATTAAGGGAATTTTCCCAGTGGTATGACTGTGAACAAAGCTTGCATCTTTTTTATAGAGGCTGGTAAATGCAGGTGAGGCATCCGGCTGCCTCTCCCCTATTTCTTTGGCTGGCTGGCTTCATGGGACACCCAGACTTGATCTTTATCTTAAAAATGAGCAAGAAATGGCTGTAACTTGGCTCCAACTCTCTGATTCTGGCTCCAGGAGGCTTGAATCACCATAGCTGAGTTTGTCACAGCTTTCTCTCCTATATTGTCTTTCATCCCCTTTTATGGCACCATTTTGAATTTGTCTTGGCGCAGTGTTTGTTTATTGTCCTGAAATGTGGAAGGCTTTTGCTAGTTTCAGAGTAAATCCTTGCAAGTCACGGCCCTTGCATGCAAACCTGGTTTTCCTCCTCTTGCTCAGTGGGAGACACCTGGGGTGCCCTGGGTCCAAGGTCACAGAGAGTTCATTCCATTGGAGAACAGGCAGCCCCTGTAAATGATAGCCTCACCTACAGCACGACCCTGCTTGGTGGTTTCACATGCATAGCCAAGTAAGAAAAACAATTGTGCTTAGAGAAGAGGGAGGTTTTTAACCAGCTTGTTAAGCTAAGAGGGTGCTGACCTTTGTGTTTCCTTGAGAGTTAAGGTACCAGATTCCAAAGTCGAAGATGAGGCTCTTGAACCACAAAATGAGATTCATCAAACAGCCTATTTTGGTTTTTTTTTTTGTTTGTTTGTTTGTTTTGTTTTTGAGACAGGGTCTCACTATGCAGTTCAGGCTGGCCTTGAGCTCACTTTGTAGCTCAGGCAGGTCTCAAACTTGCAATGATCCTCCTGCCTCAACCTCCTAAGTGCTGGGATTACAGGCATGAGCCACCACACCTGGCTGAGGGCAGCCTGGTTTTGAAGAAAGCACTTTCCTACCCCAGGGCCTTCATGCTTTTTCTGTAAGTCAGCCTGGAACATTCTTGCCCACACTGAGTGGGGCTGGCTCTTCCTCGAACTCTTGTTAGTCTCCTTAAACACTGGGGTTGTCTCTGATAGTTCAGTTTAAAGTATACTATCTTACCCCAATTGCTCATTCATTTAACATTTTATGAAGTGTGCAGTATACCTAAGAATAGTTCCAAGGACTGTGAAGGTACAGTGAGTGGAGAAAATGGTTTAAAATCTCTGCTTATCTGTGGTGTTTCTCAACTTTTGATGAGTATGTGAGCCGCGTGAGAGCAACTAAGACAGATTACTCAGCCCCTTCCACTAAGGTCTGAATCAGTAGATCTGGGGCAGAGTCAGAGAGCCTGCATTTTAACATTATCTCAGGTGACGGTGCTGTCCCAGGGACCCCACTTTGGGAACCACTCATGTAATGATAGTGTGCTTCTCGGGCATGCCTGGGGTTGTTTCCTTATCCCAATTTAAAATCCCTATTTATTTGTTCTTTTTTACTGTGTCTTTCCTTCTGTCTCCCTTGCCCACATTGGTCATATCGGCAGGAAGACCACCTCTGCCTCATTCCCATCGTATCCAGGTGCCCAGCACATAGCGGATTCTCTGTATGTTCTCAAAGGTATGCAGCAGGGATGGCTGGCAGCATGTTGGCAGAAGGGGCAGGAGGAACTAGGGTCAGTGAATTGTCTGCAGGGGCGACCTCAGTGCTCCTGCTGATCACCGTAGAGCAAATGAAGTCCCATGCCATGGGTAGAAAAGCTTCCAGATCAAGCAAGTGAGAGAGGAAGTGGATGAGTCTGTGCCTGTGGTATCCACGTGTGTGGTATGGGGGATGGGAGGGAGCATTTTGCAATGACCCTATGGCATTTAAACATCTGGGCAACTTTTTTGTTTATTTGGAATGAAGATTAATGCCAGAGGTTTTACACTGAACTGCATCTCCAACTTTTTTCATTTTTTATTTTGAGTTAGGGTCAATCTCTAAGTCATCCAGGCTAGTTCCAACTTGTGATCCTCCTGCCTCAGCCTCCCAGAGTGCAGGAGTTACAGATGTACACCACTATGGATGGCACGTGTCAGCAATTTTTAAAAGGAGTACCCAGAATTTGGGGTAAAGGACAACTCCTGGTGGGGACTCCCTGACCGTCTGTGTGATTAGTTGAGAGTTGACACACACAGCTCTGCGCTATGGGAATCTTAGCACGAGGATGAGAAGAAGGCAGACAGTTACACTTTCTGTCTAGAGACAGACACACCCTGCCCCTGCCAGTTCCAGCAAAGCCTACAGAATCATATGAGCATCTTAAGGAACTTCCTAAAACATGTTTTGATGATCTGATGCCACTTGTAGTTGATGATTCTTCTAAGAGATCCCAAAGTGGCCTGAACAGTCTCCAGGTACAGGAGGCCCCAGGTTAATAGCAGGACTCTCAGCACCAATGAAGGGTGCCAGCCCCGCATTCCCCTCAGATCCACTTGATCTCACATCAGATCCAGGATGCGCAAACTCTGAGCAGCCTGGGATTGCAAATATAATGCACTCACGTGGTCATTTCAGGGGTATCTGTAGTGCTCAGCAATGCTTGAAATAACCTACTTCCTGGAAGACCAAAGGGAATTTGGTTTAAGTTAAAAGCAAGAATTTTTAAAATTATGATTTTATACAATGAAATTTGGTGCTGTAACCATTTTAAGTGCTTATTTCAGTGGCAGTGACTACATTCAAATATCCTACAACTAATGCCACTGTATTTCCAAAACATTTCCATTCCCCCAAACAGCAACTTGATTTAGTACAGTAACTCTGTAGCCCTCTGCTCTCATCCTGGTAATAGCTTTCCAACTTAATGTATGAATTTGCTTGTTCTAGACATTTCATGTAACTACAATTGTGTCTTAATTGTCACTTAATGTCTAAGTGAAATAAACAGCACAATATTTTTAGGGTTTATCCATGCTTTGACATGTTTTAACAACTTTATCCCTTCTTTATGGCTGAATAGTATTCCATTGTATGATTTTTCATGAAATTATTTATCCATTAAAATATTTTTTTTGTCCATATAATTCCTGAGGGGAGCACGAGCTATTTCCACTTTTTGGTTAATAGGAATAATGCTGTGATAACTCTGGTGTATTTGTTCAAATCTCTGCATTCAGTTCATTTGGGTATATACTCAGATAATTGCTGAATCATTTGGCAATCTATGTATACTTTATGTATTTTCTTTAGTGTTAGGCATTGAACCCAGGGCTCTGCACATGATAGTAAGCCCTGATCCACTGTGCTCCATCCCTAGCCCTCTCTGTTATATTTTTAAGGAACCGTCAAACTTTTCCACCACAATTGTGGCAGTTTTACATTCCAGCCAGTATTGTAGGAGGACTGTAGTTTTGTTGTACCTTTCATCACTTTTTAATTTGCCTTTTCAAAAATAGGCCTTGTAGTGGGTATAACATGGTGTCTTCTGATTTTGACTTTCATACCCTAGTGATGAGTGATGTAGAGAATGCTTTCACATGTTTGCTTACCTTCAGTAATATTGTCTTCGGAGAAATATCTATGAGAGTCCTTTGCTTATTTTTGAACTGGGCTACCATTTTGTTCTTGTGTTGGCTTAAAGTGGGCCTAGAGTTCATTAAGGCTGGAGTTCTTTGTATACACTTTACAATAGACTCTTACCAGGTATATTATTTGTTTGTTTTCTCCCATTTCATAGCTTTTTTTTTTTTTTTACTTTCTATATTCTTTGGTGCACAGAATTAAAGTCCAATTTATCTATTGTTTTCTTTTGCATGTTTTGGTATTGTCTCTAAGAATCCAATGTCACATTCAAGGTCGTCATAAAGATGGTATGAGGCTTTTAAATCAGGAGAGCAAGTCATTGTGATTTATGATGCTTTTGCTTCAAACAGACCATTGGCTCTGTGTGTCCCTTACATTGTATGCAAAATTGAGTGCATTCTATGTAGCTCCCTTTGGCACTTTAAATGGTCACTGTGGCAAAAATATCAAGGAAGCATGGTGGTGTCATAGGAATTACTAGCTTATTGTTCAGGGGCTCTGACTGGTGGTGTCCCCCAAAGTACTTCAGAAAAGTGTATGTCTCTGCTCACAGTATGGCAAGACCTTGGACATAAGGATTGGGTTTGCTGGTACACTTGCTGTCCTTTTAGGTCTTTCTGCTCCATGTGTCTCAAGCACAGTAAGCCTTACATTTGAATCATGAACTTTCACAGATACACCTGTACAAGAGTCACAGATGTATTATACAAGACTCACTTTGTCAGATTATGAACGAATCTGCTTTACAAATAGTGTCACAGAATGGGACTCATTTTTTAGTTGGAAATTTACTTTATTCACTAAGTCTTGGGGGTTTTAAGAAATGTAATTTTTGGCTTTATTTTTAAATGAAAAAGTATATAGCAAAGTATATGCTGCTTTTGGAATTACTAAATGAAAAAATAAACTCCATATCCTGTTTATAAATTGTCCCCATTGTTCATAAGGAAAACATGGTCCTCATACCTTATGCAGGTATTAAAGAAGTGATTCTGGTAAGAATGAGGGGAAAGTAAGAGAGTTGATGGACTAGATAATAATAATAACAAATCTCCTGCTTAAAAAGCCTGGGTCCAAAAGGAGCCAGAAGGTTTAGCTCTGATTTAAAAACTTTGTCAAATGTAACTCTGCAAAAGTACCACTTCCAATATTGATGGCGATGGCTTGAAATCTGGAAAGAGAGCATGCCCACGTGCTTAAGGCAGCAAGATTCCCTTTGAAGCTGACAGTTTCCAAGAGTAGGAGTGACAATGGAGGTGGCTCTCAGTCTCCTGTTCCCATCAGACACTCATTTCCTCGAGTCACAAGAACTAACACACAACAGGGCAGCTTTGGTTTCTTAGATATTTTCAAAACCCACATTCCATGTCTTAAACTTCTTGCTTCTCAGAAATTGGAAAAGCCTAAATTTTAAATAAGGATTCATTTAGCCCTCATTGTGCTATATGTGATTCTAGTTTATTGGCTCTGAGCAACTACTTTATACCTAAATACACTTTATGGTATGGTATGGTATAGTATGGTATGGTACCACTTTATGGTATGTTATGTTATGGTACCACTTTATGGAGGTGGTATTTAGAGCCTCTGGAAGCTTGTGGCCTTGGCTTATGAGGCTTTGGAGATCAGTTATGGCAGGAAGATCAGAATGGATGGCAGCAGGAGGTCAGAAAAACTCCCTTCTTAATGTGGAGCCACCTATACTATTTTACACAGCAAGGACCCATTGAGGAAAGGTATTTAGGGGCAGAGGTAAACAGACAAGTGGTGTGACCCTGAAGCACTTGAACTGCCTTTTTCTTTATGCAGGCAATGGGACTGTTATGACTTTTCTTTATGCAGGCAGTGGGACAGTTTAGACGTCTCCCCCAATCCTCATGCAGTCATAGGTGGAGCGGTGTGTGATGGATTCATTGTGCGATGCTAGGAGTAAGGGTTGGTGATTACTAAATCAGCCCACTAATTGGTTTGGCACTGCCTAATCCTGGTAGCCTGGATACAATATAAGGGGCAGAAAGAGGCGTGTCTTGTCTCTTGCTTGCTTTGCTACCTTTTGCCCACCATGAACTGTCTGTCTTTTGCAATGCCTGTCTGCCACGCCACCTTGCCTGGAAGCCAGCTGATTATGACTGAAAGCGCTACAAACTGTGAGTGAAATAAAACCCACAGTCCCTTTAACCCTAGGTGTTGGGTATTTTGTTTCAGCAATGAGAGAAAAGTAACTAAAACAGGGACCATTTCATTAATCACGTGCCCTGGCCATGATGCAAAAATTGATAGGGAGCTGGTAGCCGGGAGGGAGGCGAGAGGAGACTCGTTAAGGCGCTGCTCTGTGTGTTTCATGGTGGGTGATGGAAAACACAGCCTTGGATAAGGAACTATGTTCTTTCCAGTAGTCACTTTGGTTAATGTGTTGACTAAGCCTGCTAAGTGGTGCTGTCTACAGTAGCTTAGAGGTAGGAAGTATCACAGCAATAAGCACATTTAACTCTGACCTGGAAAAAGGCAGGAGACAATGGTCATCCAAAGTAACCAGACAATGGGTATCTGCTAAAATATATGAGTCCCTCCCGTGGCTAGAGTCCATGAGCCCTGTCTTAGGGAGACTATTTCCCACTATAGCAATTAAGTGGGGTCAGAAACTGGTGTCATTTTTTTTCCCACAGCCACATACCACACAACACTTGGTAGCTTTGATACACCTTGTTTTCTATTCTGCAAAATAAAATCTCACTTAGAGGCTCTGTGGTTAGGGGAATTAGTACATATAAGAAATTTAGTGTAATTTCCAGCATGTAAGAGGCAGCCAATACTATGGATATTTATGCTCAAGCTGGCATTTTGACTGCTTCAAAACGGTCTCTTCTCTCCATCTCCTCACACATCATTCTCTCTATTCTTTCCTCCATAGCCTTCTAGCTCAAGCCACATTCATTGCCTCTTTATGATTGTTATTTCAAATAAGCCACCTTTGCCTTTGCATGTGCTGTCTCCTGTGCCTGGACTGGAACCACTGTCTTTGCCTAGTTAATTCACTTTCCTTTCAGATCAACTGTAATTTAAGACACTCCTGAAATACGTGGCATTGGCTGGCTGGCAGCCCCTTTTTTCGAATTTGCTGGCGTTTTACAAGAATTATTTGTGTGTGATTGCATTACTGTTTTCTTTCCACTGGATACTTAGGTCATTGGAAACTCACCATTGCCCAAACTAAGCATCCACACAGTAACTCCTGGCTGAAGGAGTCCATGCCAACTTCTAAGTTGGCTCCCTGCAGCACAGGGTGGTCCTGATTCCTCATAGATGAGCCTGCCAAATCAAGCCCGTCACATCTGGGATGGCAGCTGAAGAGGCAGACTAAATAAATGCACAATTCAATTTAAACCTAGTACTGTATATTCTTGAGAGACTGTGATGAGGTTTAGCGAGTTAGTTCCATTTGGCTTTTGAGAATTTTGGCAGGACTCACTAAAGTGTGAGCAAGTTTAAATTTTCAATTGCTCCATGGAAAGAAGGATCATTAGTTCTCCATTTTTCATTTTCGAACAATACTGAGGGCACCGAGGTCAGCCTTCTGCCACTGAGAGGGAAAACCACATTATAGGCAAATCAAATGCCCCGGCAGACCAGGCCCTTTCAGCATTAGTTACAACTGGAAGCTAAAGAAAAATGGATCATTTATGTAGAAAAGCCAGTCTGAATGAAACCCACAGAACCACACTTCTGTAACTGCTTTAAGGGAATTCACATTTAATCAAAATCGAAGACTCCAGCATTTGCCATGAGAATTCTAGCATTTTATCTCATTTTGGTGATTTCTTTTTAATTAGTTGATGGTTCACAGAAATCCTAAAATGCTAAAATAACTGGGGAACAGAAATAAAAGTGGGAGTTGCAATCCCTTATGGCAGAATTGTGCTTCTTTCTTGGTTTCAGGCAATTTTGCTAACAAGTAACCTGTAACCTACTTCTGAAGGCTACAAGCAGATAATTATTTGGTCATTTTCATACTTCAGTTTATAATCCTAATTAGTTCTCCAACTGATATTCTCTAGGCGATGTGTAGTCTACCTCATCATATTTGTGATTCTCCCTATTTGGGATCTCCCATTTTCATTTAAAAGATGAAAAGCTTAATTTATGCCCCACTTTCCTATATTTTTATGCATTGTCATGTGTTCTTGCCCAGAGAGTCAGACTGTTTAGTAATTGAGAACTCAAAGGGAACTGAGTAAAAGACCTGCTATTTTGAAGCAATTTTTTATTTTAATCATAAATACATTACAAATAGCAACATAATCTGAGCACACTTTGCATTGTTTTTTGAGGAACAGATGGAGGAACAGAGGTGACTGGTAAAGGGCTTGGCATCAGGTAATACAAAATTCAAATCACATCTCTATTCTTCAGGCAGAGTTCTTAGTGTGAGTCTAAAATCTTGATAAAGTCACCTTCCTCTCACAAGTAACCCAAGAATTTAATAAGAGGATGTTAAGTGTTTATCACATGCATGCTTAGTGTTCTCTGTATTAGCAATGTCTAGTGGAAGTATAATGTGAACCATGTACTAATCCAAATTCAAGGTAAAAAAAAGTGAAATTAGGAAAATCATTTCAAAATGTATAAAACATCAATATATTCTTTTAAAAATACAAACCCTTTGGACTAACCCTATTTTACGTGCTTAATAGCCATATGTGCCTACTGGCTATTGTATTAGATAGGTATCTCTAGAAGGTCAATACATTCTCATTTCCTTCCCCTTGATTTCTAGAAATAGTTTAAGCCAGTCATCCATCAAGGTAGGTGTCTGCTGTAGAGAGACACAGGAAACTGTACTCACATCTCCTAAATTTGTGAGAAAAGTTACTAGCGCAATGAATGGAAGAGTGGCCAGTTGGATTTTAATTGTCTCAAACACTATGATTCTAAAAGGAAAAAATTTATTCCCTTGACATTTGGGCATTCAAATTGAAGTGTTATATAGCTGATAAAATTGGAAAATAAACATGCTGAGTTATTATATTTAGTTGTTTTAAATTTGGGATGCTTATACCATTGGAAAAGATCCATGAATGGACTTTGGAGGCATATGAAGCCTCCAAAATTATATGTAATTTGTTCATTTGTAGGTCCATTTCTTTTTCCTTAAAGAGAGAATCTGTATCTTCCAGAGAATGCTTAAGTGAGGCTAGAAAATGAATTGTAGCATTGGTTCCAGCAGATCTCTGGGTTCGTGGCATCCAGTGTTTCACTTCAGTGACAACAGAAGCTATAAAGTTTCCCTTCACTACTGCCCAGGAAAATCCTTCAAGTCAACAGCCAGCTCAGTGAGGCTTGCACCGTGAGTCACTTGGGGAGCTTAGGTGTGTTGGAGAAATGGCGGATTCATGTTTCCTGGCTTATGCTCACTCTGGGGCATCCAGTGGTGAAATGTGTTGATTTTTTGGTTGAGGGAACAGGATTGAGCGCCTCCAAGTTCACTGTGCCTGTGCATGCTATCTCCCTCCTGAGTATGGGGTGTTTGGAGATGAAAGACCAGATGCTGGGTGCTGAACTCAAAACCCACTTTGGTTATTAATGAACTTCACCATATTTCTGTGCTGCCTATCTAGGCAACTACTTCTTGATAGTGATGGTTTTTAAGGCCTCTTCCAAGGTTTTTTTTTTTTAATTTGCTATGTTAGATTTGAGAAACCTCATTACATTGCAATTGTTTCTCTGCCTTTTGGTTAAGATCAAATGTAGATTACACTGTAAGTTATGACCAAGCTTATATAGATGATAAAGTGATTTAAAAATAAATTGGGACTAAAGGATATAGAATTGGATTTGATGTGTTATTTTCCTCTACTTTTTCGTAAGGGCACAAGTTGACCCCTAAGTCCAGAGGCACATGGAGAACCTAGGGCAGAAACCTCTGCTCAGTTGAGGGGCCACAGCTGTTTAGGTGGGAACTCTTTGTTCTTGTGACATGTTTGCCCCACTTACCTTAAATAAGAACACACATAGAGAAGAAAGCTATTGTCCCAAATAATGGATTCTTGTATATGCCCTGTGGCAATTTGTAATTCATCTGACTGGTGTTTGTTCCCTGGGCAGTGTTAAGTATGCAGCTGAGCTTATGAGGTTAAGAGTGCTAGAGGTGGGGAGCTTTTCTGGGGAGCTGAGCATCTCATCCTAAGTTGAATTTGGGTAATATTAGGACACCATGGCCTTAACAGTCTACTGTGCAAAAACTTCACTGTGGAGTGTTCATTAGAATACGTGGCAGATGTAATTATCTTAGTATTGCCTGGTTTTGAAAGAGGTAATGAACAGATATCTTAGTAGCAAACAATGAGTATTTCAGGGTTTTATTTTCATTAACTCATTTTATTATACATGTGACTGCTTATGGGTCTTAAGATTGTAGTCCCAAAGCGTCTTTGGGAGAAAAATCTATGTCTGAGATACCTAAAATACCTTGCTTTCACAAAGTTTCAGTTAAAGTAGTAAGCCACATGTCTGGCATAAAGACAAATGAAAAATGATACTCCCTTCCTAGCCTTTATTTTTTAATATTTATTGTAACTGAAATTGTAACTGGGGAATGATTTGCAGAAAATTCACTACTTAGAATCCTGGCAGTGACAGCCTTTAAAAGACCAATTCTGAAGTCCGCCCACTTTGGTGACTCACCCTTAAGATTGCCTGATTTGTAGACTCATATTAGAAATGGAAAGGTGGACCTTGCCACCCAGAGCTGCTAATTCCTGACAAGCATTAATGGTTGCAATAAACCAAAGACATTTCATTGTAAACATGACCCTGCCGATAAACTTGCTCAGGACTCTTGCGGATGGCTATCAGGCCAGGTTGCTTGGACCCATCAGGCCATCAGCAGGCAGGATTATATGCTGCACTTGACTTGTTATTCTTTGCTAGACCTTGGTTTTACATCTGTCATTGGGCTCCAGGCTGAATGAAAAACTGGAGAGATACTTAAAATCCTTCTGAGGTAGAAGGTAATACAACCAAGGGCAAAAATCAACACTGCAAAAAGCTTTTATTTTATAAGCACCACTGCAAAATGAGGAATCACATTGAAAACATATCAAATAAAAATAATTTATTTTAACTTCATTTAATGTTTGTAACTAATCATGATTTCATGAACTTGCTTGTGTAAGTCTGTACCTTCAAATCTACAAAGCAAAAATTTACTACAATGAGCACTTAAAATTCCACAAACCGTCTCCACCAAGAACTCTCCTGTACGTGCATATTCTTCCAACAGGCTGCAATATTTGCAATCATGCTTTCAACTTCCATAAAGCTGTGTGGTATTTTGCTTTCTCTTAAAACCTTTACACTCTCTTGGGAACTTTAATGAGAAAAATGTTAAAATGTATATTCCAACTCAACACTGCTGGTTTGGTTATGCTTAGTAAGTCATTAACCACAGAGTTGGGTGGTTTTGAGTTGAAACCTAGACCTACATAATATATTAATGGTCACTCCTAGGAAACACATTCAGAGAAGTATTATAAAATAGGGTTCCATTAAAAATACATACTGGCAGTTGTATTTGTGTTTTAGGCAGGAAAAAAAGTGTGCTTAACCTTTTAAAATATGAATATAGTTTAAACAATTACTCTGTGAAAGGTGCTTAATCAGAGATTTTTTCTGAAATTTAAACACTTTATGTAAAAGGTAACAAGTAAAAAAGTACAATTGCTATTTGAAAAAAGCTGTTTGCTAATATTGCCTTCCAAGACAGTAAGGGTGTATCTTACCTCCACTTTAAGCGGAGCGGTGACACCCTAAGTTGTAGGGGTGGCCAATTTGGACTATAAACATGATGACTGTGTTTATCTTATATACAGAAACTTGCCGCATTGAACGAGGCAGGAATCTCTACCCTAATGGCAGTGGTCTCTCTTATGTACATAATGCAGAAGTGAAAATTATACAGTAGTCACCGATAAGAAGGAATTGTATACTCTAGTGCCATCCGGGGATTTTGTACCGTGCGTTAAGAGTTCTTGAATAGTCATCCAATTGTCAAAGATTTTTTTATTCCTCTTCTTCATCATCTTTTTGTGGCTCAGTTCCAGGATGTTCATCTCCTTCCTGTCGGCGGCCCCTTGCTGCTCCTTCAGACCGTCCAGCCTGCTCTGCATCATGAACTCGCGCCTGCGCCTCTGCTCCTTGGCCTTCACCAGGTGCTGCTTCCGCTCCTCCTTGCTCCAGTAGCGCCCCATCTTCATCTCGCTCACGGCGTCGTCGTCCGTGGTCATGCCGCTGCGCTCCTCGCGGATCCTGAGCGCGCGCTCCCTCAGCAGGCGGTCGCGCACTGGCCTCTTGGTGATGTAGCGCGTGCCGTCGCTGCGGACCTTCACCTTCCACTCCATCCTGGGCTCCAGGGGCTCGGAAGAGGCCAGGTCCTTGCACATGCTCACCAGGCTCATGTGGCTC
This sequence comes from Hydrochoerus hydrochaeris, assembly GCA_004027455.1. Classification (NCBI taxonomy): domain Eukaryota; kingdom Metazoa; phylum Chordata; class Mammalia; order Rodentia; family Hydrochaeridae; genus Hydrochoerus; species Hydrochoerus hydrochaeris. Next base: position 182,543 of record PVLA01003174.1, read on the forward strand.
TGCGCGTACTCCACGGCGGACTTCTGCTGGATCAGCTGCATGTAGCTCTGGTAGTGCTGCGCGTGGGCCGGGATGTGTGCGTGCTTGTACGGGCAGTGCGGGGAGGACGACAGGTAGGCGCTGCCCAGCTCCGGGCTGCCTACGGGGCTCCGGCCGCCCTCGCTGGCTCGGCGCTCTCTGCTCTCCAGGGGCCGGCTGGGGTCCAGCTCTTTGGACGGAGGGCTGTAGTTCGGGGTCCCGACCGCGGGGTCTTCGGTGATGGCGAGCAGGTCCTTAGCGGAGGGCCCCACGGCCCCAGCCCCTGCGCTGCCGGAGCGGCTGGGGCCCTCTGCCGCCCTCCGCAAGGAGTTGTCAGGGGAGACGTCCAGGGTGAGCGGGGTGCTCCGGCAGCTCTCCCCGGTGTTGTAGGCGCTTGAGCTGTCCTTGTCGGACCTCTCGGGCAGCTCGGTGATGTCCGACAGCTCGTGGCGACGCACGTCGAGGCTGGTGCCGTAGCTGCGGAAGCCGCCGTGCTGCGGCAGCCAGGGCTCGCGGTGCGGCGCCTTGAGCTGCGGCGCCTTGTGCGCGCGCACGATGCTCAGACACTCCAGCTCGATGCTGCGCAGCTCCCGGTTGAGCAGCTCCAGCTCCTGGTCCACGCTCTCGGGGTCGCTCTTAGCGGCGTCCGGAGCGCTGCCGGGGCAGGACAGGCTGTAGGGGCCGGCGCCCTCCACCCGGCACTTGAGCTCCAGCAGCTCGCGGAAGCGCTCGCACTCGTCCACCGGGATGCCCAGGCAGTCCACTTCGGTGCAGTCGGCCGAGACGAAGGACTCACTGCTGAAGGGCAGGTCCCCGCTGCCCAGCGTGTCCTGGCTGCACGTCAGCTTCCTGTGGCCTGCCAGTGGGCTGCTGGACGCCGCGGCATCGTCCCCGTTGTTCTCCTGCTCCGAGCTCTCCTCATTGCGGGTGCTCTCATCGGTCCGCCCCACCCCGCTGTCCTTCTCATGCTGGTTAGACAGGACGGTGGCTGTGTCTGTGGTCCCGCCATCTTCCTCGTGCTTCTTCTGTAAAGGAGAAAATGATAGGTCAGCGTGAGGGAATCCTGAGAAGCAAGTGCCCATGCCTGACCTTTCGGGGTGGAGACGAAATATTTCCAGGGCAGAGGAACAACATCTGAGGGCAGGACAAGGAAGGTCCTGGACCTGGGAATTGGCCAGCTCGACTTGTTTATCCAGGTACCGTAACCTGGGCAGTCCCTTATCCTGGTTCCTATCCTCCTCCTCCTTTCAGCAAAATGGGGACAATGATGTTTATCTCCATGAATGAGTCTATGAACCAGTACAGGGATTAGGAAGCATAAAAAGCTCTTATACAAGGATCCAAAAAATGGGTAGCCGTGACTGTGACAATGGTAGTGGAACAGGAGGGAACTACAGGGCTCTCAGAAGCTCAGGCTAAACGGAGGAAAATGCTGTACATTTAAAAACAGGACTTAATTTTCTCTGATCTATGTCAATGCTGGACTTGTGTTTTCCTAACACAGAGTCAGAGTCAGTTCAGCTTTAAAAGCCTGGCCAGGGAGACTATCAGCTTGCATCATCCTCTTGCTCAAATAAGAAAAGCACTTAAGTTGTTTTCCCCATCTTCCAGGTGGGTGAGTTTCTGATGGACTTTAGCATCATGAAGGGAGATGGAGGGAGCAGAGTTACCTCAGTGCAGCAGGGTGCAGGCTGCGGCCAGCCCTGGGTGTTACCTGATGGAGCACGCTGGCTGTGAACTGCATGGCTTGGTGATGCTGTTCCTCTAGCATGTCCATGTGTAGGTCATCGAGAAAGTCATTCCTGTCATCGTCCATCCAGCCCTCGTCCAGCTACCAGGGGAGCAGGAGCCAAAACATATCTTAGGGAGTCTACTTTTCTTCTCCCAATTCCTCTCTAGGAAGGGCATCACCTTGGTGGAAAATGTTTCTAGGGTTTCCTTCAGGTGTCATCAAAAGGCAACTTGTCCATTATTTTGCTTAGGTCAGAAAACTATCCCATCCTCATATTAAAGAGACTCTGACCTTACGCTATGGCAGGCAAGTGTCTAGTGCCACTTGTGCAGGACAGTCAGATAGATCTGGCTGTGCCTCTGTGTGCTGGCCCTCAAAGTTCAGTGAAACCATGGTCAATGTAGAAAAAGAGTTATTTTTATTATTTGGCAGTGCTGGGGATGAAACTGAGGGCCACATGTATGTTAGGCAGGTGTTCTACCACTCATTCACATCCAAACCCTGGAAAGAATTCTGACCAGAAAAGTGTGATACATAGCTCTTTGGTGTGGGAAAGGATACAACATTTTTTATCAAATATTTTTAAAAATCTGAGATTAAAGTTTTGGTAAGTCACCAAATTTCCTAGGCTGGGATTGAATTTACAGTGCTCCTGCCTCAGCCTCCCAGAGTACTGCGATTACAAGAATACACCACTATGCCTGCTAGGACATCAATTTTATAAGGGCTTTATGCTTTTTTACCCTTCAAAAAGAAGACAGACTATTTGGGAGATGGTAGAACCACGGATTATAGATTACCATCTTGTGTTGTTAAAAAATAGTTTAATGAAATGCAATCAAGTCTGTTTATGTATTGTATAAGTTCGATTTGGAACCAAAGTTAGAGTCTAGTAGTTACCACAGATACAAGTGAGCTGCTTATTATCTTGGCCCTTTTAAGAAAAATCCAGGTGGTCATGATGCTACCATCTGTAGGAGTCCACACCCTTTGTGTCACACCCCTGGATTATTTTTCATCTGAGTTTTCTACCTAAGGAGATCTCTGTTTCCTAGAAAGTTTGTCATTCACAGTAGTTTCTGAGTCAGATCACGCAGGCCTATCATCCTCCACCAAGGATTCTGTGGTTAACTCTGGAGCTTCTGGGGCTGTCAGTCTCCAGGAAAGAATGGCCTGTGTGTAATATGTCCTGCATAGGGCTGGGCACTGGTGAGTAATCACTAAATATTAGTTATTCTTTACCAGTCAATGTTTCTATTTCACCCTCTGCTATTTCAAGTGGGACCTGCAAAGATATAGACCCTGTAAAGTCAAATGCCTTGGCACTTATGTCCCAGGCTGGGTTTTCCATGCTGTTACCTTTCTTTTCTTTCATTAAGATCTCTGCATTAATGATCCTGCGGGGCTGGCAGTGGAGTTGCCAGGGTGGGTGCCAGCATCACGCTTAAGTAGTTAAATCATCAAATGTGTTCTCAGTCATAGCGAGTTTAATTACCTTCCAGGGTACAAAGTGGCTTCAAGTTCAGATTCCATTCTCCAGCAGTGCTCTGCAAGGGTTACGACTGGGGATTTGATTTTAGAAATAACAGATGTAGTTTCAAAACAGACTCACCTGGAGTTCAGGCCTTGCAATCAGCAGTGAAAAGTTCTTATTTTCTTCACTGGTCAAAAGAGCCACAGCCTCTTCGCGGTTCTGTACCTCTATCCCATTAATCTAAGGGGGACAAAGGTGGGTAGACAACAGCATGATGAGATTGTGCAAAACATTCTATCTTATTTCAGGCCTATATCTGTCACCCACTCAGGGCTGGGAGATAGAACTTTGCTGTAGCTGAAAAGGAATGCTGATTTTAGGAAGGAAAACCCTTGCTCAGGCTGATGTAGTTTTTCTGATCTCTGAAAGAGTCCCACTGTGTATGTAGCTCACGAGCTGATTGTGATACAGAGTACTCCAGAAGATGACAATGAGAAAAATGCTACTGTTGTGCAGAGGGCACACTAAGCAATTTAATCAGACATCACACTCCGGCAGCAGTATAAATGGGATGTACAAAAGCATTAGTATAGCTGTTTTCAGATAATATAGGGGGGGAAAAAGCCACGATAGGTCTCATGAAAACATCAGGGAGATGGAGGGCAGAGCAAGAAATGCAATTATACATGGTGCTTTGTGTCGCCAGTTTGACACTTTAACTTCTTTATGTTCACTGGAGGTCAAGCGGATAACTTTCATGTGGGATTTCTGCTCAACATGTCCCAGCAACATTGAGTTGTCCAAGTCTTAGTCTCAGGGCTGATGGGTCCTTCAGGGCATGTCACAATGGTCCCACTGGCTTGGCAGTTGAACCGCCACCTGATTTTGCCACCATATATGGCAGAGACCAAGAGGTCTCACCAGGGGAGACTACCTGTTGACATATGTGACCCCTCACCATAGGAATTAGCACTGTTGTGATACAATGGAGGGTTACGGCTACAACCCAAGTGGGTCTGTAAGGTGTCTCTTAGTACTTTCCTTCTTAGTCGTAAAAAACTAATGGAAGACTATGGCACCATCATCAACAATGAAAAGGCCTCCTGACCCCACAAGAGAGAAGACATGGGTCACTTTCCCAGGGAGGAACCTCAAACATTGGAGGGTCTGGCTTCAGGCTGGGCAAACAGAATAAGCACTGGAAGAAGGAAATTAAAATTATGCATGGTGATGTATGCAACAAGAAACATAAACACAGCAGATTAGAAACAAAGTACAAGTGAGAAGAAACAGGAAGGTTAAGCCTTGTGGGGTGCAATAAAGTGAAGCATCTCAATTTCTGAGCAATTCTATCCAAGAGAGAAATAAAATGGTCCCATCCTGCCTTGAAAGAACAACAGTGCTCAAGGGATAGAATTGATTTCATGGCATGGCTAAATGTTGTTCTGAAATTTGAGACTTCTCAATCAATTTTTGCTAAAATTTGCCAATAATGTTCCCTTTTTAAGGACAAGCTCTACCTTGAGGTGCTTGATCCTAGATGAATCTTTCAGGGAACCCCGATCTCAGTGAGACCATGTCTTTGGCACCCCCAGAATGAACAGACACGAGGTACACTGGCTCATCTCCTGCAAGGCCGTCTTTCTAGGGGGCAGGTTTGAGGCAGTTTGCTTGTATTACTATTCCCTGTGCATCTGATTCTCCTGTCCCCTCACTCATTAATTTACCTGGCCTCACTGTACCCCTGACTCCTCACTATACCCCTGACTCTGTCAGCCCTGTTTATTCTCTTGCAGCTGTTGTTAGAATGAGCCTGCTCTTTGGTGGGTGGGAGTGGACCTACCTGGATGATGCGGTCTCCTTCACGGATGCGTCCGTCCTTGGCTGCAATGCTGTTAGGGTCAATCTGAAACACATGGCAGACATCTCGGCATGAACTTAGACACACATGAAAATAAATGGCACTTTCCAAAGGTCATGTCAAGCACAAGAGTCATGCTTATCCTGGTGTTTCTGCTTTGTACAGATATAAACAAGATGCAGGTTCGTGCAAAAACAGACAAGCTTCCATGTGCTTCAAAGCCCTTTCCAGGGCTTGTTCTTAGGTCACTGCTGGCAGCCTTGCTACACAGCCCTGTGTAGGAGACACAGCTGATTCTTTCTGGTGTGCACAGTATTTAAAATCCATTCAGTGCTGCAGAAGGAATTAAGGCTACTCATTGTCATGTTGACCAGCATCCATGGCTTATTTCATACCAAATACTTAATTTAGAATAATACCTATAAAAATAATTGAGAGAATGAGAATGGGAGGGACATCCTAAAATACAACCATGTAAAACACAAAGCTTAGTAGGTGATATGCATTCAATGGGATAATAAAATCTGAAAGACCAACGTTCATCCCTGAGACAGTTTATTTCCTGCTAAAGTTGGGCTTCTGCACTTGCAAGAATGGGTGTGCCTGACAAAGCATCCATATTGAAAGCAGCTGCTTTGCAGTCTCTCTCCCAGGAAATCAAAACAGCTTTACTCTGAGAAGTTCATACAAATTACATTTTACATACATGAACTCAATTATATACACTCCACTAAAAGCAATACAGAGAGAGAGAGACAGACAGCCAGACAGAGACAGAGAGAGACAGAGGAGGGAGGGAGGGAGGGAGGGAGAGGGAGAGACTTTAAAAATGTGATTTTTGTCCACCATTCCACTCAATGAACATGAGTTAGGAAATGTGAGCCTGCCGTTCCCTCAGGGTTGAACACACAAAACCATGTAAACGACTCCATTTTATGGTTGATTTGCGGCTCCTCAAGGGTAATTTTGCCTTATGTACCAACAGTAAAGATGTGATACCATGGGGTGTGATGAAGGGGACAAAGTAATTTGTCTGTGTTTTCACAAAAATGAACTAGATTTAGGGTGAGGACATATACAAGGAAAAACAATACCCAACACTTTTGGTACTGATATGCTAGTTTTAAAAATATAGCTTTTGTACCTCACTTATATAAATCCCAATGTCATCCTCGTCATCCGTCCGGTAGCACACGGTGAGGCCCAGCTTGTCCTGGCTGCTTAGTCTGTAGAGATCCACTTCCTGGACAAAGAGAGGTGGCCGGTGAAACTCCAGCAGGGAGATCTGGAAGCATGTCAAGTGCTCGGAAAATTTTTTGTTTAGATGATGAACTGGATTTCTTTGCATTCAACTGTGTAGAGCCAGTTAACTTACTAAACAAAAAGTGATTATGGACATGGGATCAATGCCTGGGGCATTTCTGACCTTTCAGTCAATATAAAGTCATTTTGAAAATAGTTATTCTATTGATCCTCCCAAAGAAAAATTACCCATATTTCACTTAGTGTCAAGACCTCAGGGGTAGGGGTTTTAAGAAGCATTCTTTCATTGTCTGCCATCAACAAGAATATTTCCATACCCTACACCATCCAGGCATTTTGGTATAAATGTTTCTAGGGTATTCTGTAAGATAATTTCACTTTGCATTTCCTTAATAGTCACAGTCACAAAATTTGCAAACAGATTACACATAAATTGATCCAAGAAAGAAGAGTAACACGATAGTATGCAATTAATGCTTTCCACAACAGCTGTGATATTTACAGTGGAGAAATTAGTTTTAACTGCTATTATTGCAAATTAAGTAAGATAAAAGCAAAGTGAGCCTAAATGCAGGACACACAGGACAGGGAATGCTATTGTGCTAATTAGTTTGCACTTCACAATGAAGGAAGAACTTTGAATGAAGGGACATTCTGAGTCCCCAGAGTGTTACTGGGCCAAGTCACACCCCTTCCCGCCCCCAGTCTGTGATGTTTTGTGAAAGTTTCTGCAGTCTTCAGCTGCAGGCCTGTTTGAAAGGCTGCTTGAGAAGTAATCTCGAAGATCTGTTAGCATCAATTTTACAGTTTCATGTGCTTGCCAACTAAAAGGGTGGACAGGCTCTGAGGAAGGGTCTTCATGTCACTGTCTCTGGGGACCATTTTCAAGTAGCCCTCTCCAGGAGGATGCAGTCCTCTTTGCAGAAAAATTCATAGTAATTACATGGCAGCTATTTCTTGGTTCCTCCACCATGAGAGGTAGAGTATCCAATGCCATGGACACTTTCCAAGTAGGAAAACAGCAGGTGAAAAGGTCCTTGGCCAGTGTGGTCAAAGCCAAATATGCAAGGAAGGAAGTGGCAGGCTGAGTGGAACAGGTGGAGCTCCATACACCAGCCTGAGGAGCTTAGCTTAGAGCCCAACATCACTGGGTGGGTCGAAGTTTCTAAGTGATGACCGCTATGGTCTGGTTGGCTTTTAGCCGTCTTGGTGGCTGATCTATGGTGTACAATGTGATGAAGGGTTAGGGCTGGCAGACAGGCAGGCCTGCATGTCTCCTGACTGCCTTTTTCTGTAAGGTTGATCATGGGCTTGCTGTCATTTCTAAGCATCTATTTCATCTCTAGAGTCACTGAGAGGAGACACATGAGCTTTGAGCACAGTGCTTGGCCCAAAGAAAGCCCACAGTAAATGGTAGTGTAGTGATTATGTACACATATACTTATCTGCGGTTACCATGAGTTAGGTCTGTGTGTGTAGATGTATTTCATTGTCATCCGCCATAAGAGGTTTATTCTGATCACTGACATGTTAATTCAATGACTTCCTAATTATAGCTCTAGCAATATGGTAAATTCTCATGATATGACACCCTATTAATTTTAGTTTTATTAGATAGAAATTTCCTTCCCCATTTTTGAGAACTATCCTGAGCATGAGTTGAAGGGTCATGTTTAACTGCGAGGGCAAACTCTTTGTCAATCCTTTGTAGCACACAATTTTCATATCATAAGCAGGTTGGTCATACATTGTCCTCCTATGTTTTAAGCACATGCCAAGGTTTCTCTCTAGGTTTGTGTTTCTCTGAATTTCGATCAAAGGGAAGACTTTGTTGGTTTTGGCACTAGCAATTAGTCTGAATCAGCAAGATTTCCTATTTGCTGATGTCTCACAAGAGCAGCTCAAATGCTGCCCATGAGCCCTGTGTGGTGCTGCAGGAGCTGAGAATGGGCCCACATTGCACACGTAGCAGAGAGAAATCACTAAGAAGAGGGTAGGAAATGAGAAAGGTAGTAAATGCTGTGATACTGCTTTGAACAGAATGAAATGAATGAGACATGGTCTCTGTGAGTGACTGGCTGAAAGGTAGATATCACTTAAGGAGGTAGAAAAGGTACCATAGTACTGCTGAGCTTTATTTTAGTACCATCAAAGATGTACTTTGTGGTAATGACAGCTAAATATGGAAAATAGGGGAAGCATTTAGAAACTTCAATAGCAGTTGGGTCAATGTCACAACAACCAAGGGCATGATTAATAGACTTGTTTCACTGGAAAAGATGCAGACCAGGAATTACTGAATGGTATGTATTTGGGGTGAATTAAATACCCATTCACGGTAGAAGCACAGATTGCTCAGCAACTGGCTGAAAACACACCAGTTATCCTGGTCCTTCTGTCTTCTAGCACAGACAGCACAACTCTCTACAATGCATTTTTGTATCTGAGGGCTCTATTTTCAAGCCTCAGAAAGCAAAAAGACTGGAAATCATGTCTTGGAAGAGAACTACATAATGTCCTATGAGTTTTCAAGTAGAAAAAAGAAAAACTCATAAGGAATATGACTGCTGACACCTTGTTATACAGAAAAGGGTTAGATCTGGCCTCATACCAAAAAGGCAGGTGTAGAAACCACAAGTTGATTTTGATAAATCCACTTTGTACTTGGTTTTTTTGGTCAATATGTTGATTGATAGAGATCTGGAGGACCATTAAGCTATAAAGTTGATGTTAGTCCATACACTACTGGGGGTACACTTCTTGTTCTGTTCTTTTTCTTTCTCACTCTTCCAATTTCCTCTAAGTATCTGTGTTCCTTTTCTAATCAAGGAGAAAACTTTGTTAGATGAAATTTGGGGCTGAAACAGAAAATATCCCAAAACATTTACTGATTTAAAATATTTTCATCTGAATCATGGATAATTAAACCAAGGACCACTTACGCATTCTCAAACACTTTATATGCTTCATGAAGCCCATATGTGGTTAGAAAATTAATACAGGTGAGCATCCTGAACTGTAAATGCTCTAAAATCTGCAACTTTTGAGCACTAATACAATGTCACAAGTGGAAAATTCCACACCTGACGTTTATGTAATGGCAGTTAAAATGTAGGAGAACTGAAAATAATATATTTTTGGACTGAGCTATTTATGAAACATATATGAATTTGTTGCATCCTCAAGATATATCTTTTCCACTGCCACTCAGTTGCTTGTGAAGCAAATCTTTAGGACTTGATCTTTGAAATAGATATGAGCAGCAGAGTCATTCTAATTAAAGATGGTACTCAGGGCAGTTTTCCATCTTGGAAGTGGTCTATTTTTTTAAAAGAATGAGGGCTCTTGGATAAACCAGTGTTAGTGAAGCATATAACAAGTAATAAGCAAATGGCATTCTTGAGTTTAGGAATGTATTTGTTATTGATGTTGGATGTGACTGTGTGGGCTATAATATTTTCTTGCTTTACCTGAACCTTATGAACTTGAAACAAAAGCCAGAAAAATGTCATTTAAAAGGCAAGGGCACAATTTGAGTTCCATTCAGTGTCTCCAGAATGGTTCAGCATCTCAGAAGAAGCTGGTTGCTAATGTTAAGCACATGGTATTAGGCTTCTAGGAACTCTTGGGAAGCAGAAATGTAAGAGCTACCATCGTGTTTGACTTTGTACCAATTCATGGTTACCCTGGTTGAGAAATGAGACTCAGGCATTGTCTATTGTCTACCATGGTGCTCAACAAAACTGAATGGATAAGCTGGAGATTTTAGAACACAATCAAGGTCTGTATGAAAAATGACCCTAGTTTTGTCATTTATGAGCAATGTGACTTGGGAAAACCACTATTTTTTTTTCCCTGAAAACAGCTTTACTACTGAGATGAGCATGACGATATGCCAAGTTCAATAGCCAGGCTGAAATCTGCTTCTTGTTATTCTCCAAGACTTGGGACTCCATTTGTATATATGAAAAACACTTAATTTTAACAAATGTCTCAGCCATTCTGCAGTTTTAAAACAAGGCCCAATGTTTGGGAACTCAGTGGAAATGAAATTCCTCAAATTTACAGGGTGGTTTGTAAATTCTCAACATTTCTTTCTGCCTCAGATCCAGCCTTACACAGTTGAGCATATCGCTGAAAACATAGAGGTTATCAATACATATCTGTCTGTGATGATGGAGATAAGGTTTCAAAGAAGACCATTAATCAAACTGCTATGAATAATGCATTAGCATTATCTGGATTACAGCCACCCCCATTGCTGGTATCCTGCTGCTTACTGGGCTAGATGGACTGTTTGATAAAAATGAACAGCTAAACCTGACATTTTAGATGAAACTGCCATGATATTCCAATTAAGAATATTAAGCAAGCTATTCCATGTTGGCAATTCAGGCTCTCTGTTTCAGCATCAGCCACTTTAATCAAGAGGGATGCTAATATAAATCCGCATGGTTTACCTGCCTCCAAGAAGCCTGGCCACTGACACATTACTGGTCCAGGATCTCTGTGCATACTTTTGAATGATCTCAAGTTTCTATATATATGTGTGATGCTATGGGATGTAATTGTGTCCCTAAAAAGACTGAATTTCTTCTTAAGGACCTTAAATTTGAAACTTTCTTTCTTCAGTGAATATTAGGTACCCAAACATTGGGTTCTTCTTACATGGCAGACAGTTTAAGTACAAAAATGGAAGAGCCTAGCTCTTTTGGAGCTTGCCATATAGCTGTGGAGAGAGACAGTAAGTCGATAATCATGGTATGGGCATGGAAAGTGGCTGACGAAGTGTTTCTGGAGAAAACTGTGCTCCACACAAATCTAGGGAAAATGTCATTCAGGCTGAGATTAGGAGCACTTGTGAAGGTTCCAGTTTGTAAGTGGCACCATGTTGGAGACCACTACGAAGCGGCTCTGAGCAGGATTTAAAATTAACTAGTTTGCTTTCTATGTTTATCTGTGAGTCTGTCCTAGGCCTCGGCCCCTTGCCTGGTGACAAGAGCTGATTCATAGTAAGTGAACCTTTATGAATCACTGGTCCTGGCTGAGGCCTGTAGTGGCCTGTGAGGCCAGAGATACCTCAAAAGGCGTGACAAGGCCACAGCTGTGGACACTTGGCTCAAACATCAATTAAGTAGATACAGACTGCAGCTGCAGAAATTACTCCTACAATCTCACTCCTAGCATGTCTTCATGATAAGACAGTTCTCCTAAATTGACATGATTCTTTACTTGGAGACGTCCTTGAAGTGACTCCCACTGTCCTTCTCATTGCCTGAGCTTTCCTCAGTTTCCCTGTGCTTTGTTTTGGACCTAGTAAAAATGGGTGGTCCAGAGAAGTCTCTGTCTTAGCCCTCAGAGTGTCAGCTAAAGGGTTTTGACACTCCTGGAGCCCTAAAATGACACTGCTTCTTTCATTTTATTTAAGCCTTTCCCATACACTTGTTTGGGAGATTGGGGATCTAGGTCAGGACCTGAGCAGCACAGAAAATGGTAAAGATCCGGATTATACTGGAAGGGTTGAGGGGAGGCTGGCTTGGGCAGGGCAGGGCTGACCAGGATAGGTTCCCCAAAGGAGCCATTGCCCTGTGCCTCCAAATCTTGCCAGATTGGCCTGGACTGCCCACATTACCTCTGAGACAATCCTGATTCCATTTGACCTACTTACTTCCATTTGTCACTCTCAGAAACCATGTTTGGGGATCATTTTAGACACCCCTGTTGAAACAAAACCTCCCCTTTCTTTTCTGGTTTCACAATAACACCATCACAACACAGTGCAGATGACAGCAGTTTCCCAGCCTGGATAGGCTGCTACTGTTGAATCACTGGGGAAATTAAAACAATAGATTAAGGAAAAGACTATATTCTTATGTCTGTTGTCTTTCTTAATTGCCTACAGGAATACCTAGAGCAGGTGTTTAGTACCTGAAAATTTATGTGTAATTATTTGGCTGTTCAACCCTGGGGTATATTTTGGAATAATCCCTTTTATTCTAAGCAGTTTCACAATAACAAGGATTTGACACTTAGCTAAATATGATCATTTTGTGTATTTTAAAAGATACAACATCTGCTTTTCTCTGTAAATTAGCTTTGACAATATCCCAACGTACTCATATATATTTTCCTCATATGTAATATCTGTGGAACTGGTTGTTCTTTCAAAAATGCTGACTTTGGTCTTCTGGTTGAACTTAGGCTGAGCAGTGTGTTGCGACTGGGCCCCTGCTCAAAACCAAACCTGATTCCTCTGAAACCACACCCATCCCTGCAGCAAAACAAGATGGACCCTAGAAGACAGTGTTGTCTGTTCTGAGAAATCCTGTGAGAATCAAGACAGCATGTATCTATGCACTAGTCTGCCTGCAAACCAGGTCTGTTTTAGGAAACCTGGACACAACAGTAGAGTTACTTACTAACCCACCTGAACTGACTAGATGAAATTGTATGGACCTACCTCTGAGACATGGAGATTCCCTGCTGGTGGCTGCAGTGAGCCTCAGGATGACTGTGAATTTTTCGGTCTCTGTTTTTTGCTGCTGTAACAAAGTACCTGAGGCTTTGTATTTATTCAGCTCATGGTTTTGGAGGTGGCAAGAGGCATGTTTCTGGCATGTGCTCAGCCCTGGTCCTGACTCTCTAGCTATAACACTGCAAGGTAGATGGCATTGTGTTGGGAACATATGCAGGAGTGAGAGGTCACATAGTGTTACTGGAAGCAAAAGGCCAAGACTGGACTTCACTTTATAACAACTTGTCCTCAGGATCTCTAACTCATTTCCTAAGAGGAGCATTTGTTCTCTTTGAATCAATATCTCATAAAGACCTACCCTCTCAGTTTCTACCACCTTGAGACTGTGAAACTGGAGCCTCAGCCTTGAGTACAGTTGCTCTTCCACAGCTTCCCAGTGTACATAGGAGACACAACTTAGCTAACAGAAACCACCTGGTAATACCTGAGTAGCTTCTGACAAAAGACCAAACACAAAAGCAGCCTGCCCACCTGGTGCTGACACATGGCACTTGGTGGGAACCATGGTTCCATGGAGCTGGAGCTAGAGATGTCCATACCACCGGGTTTTTCTAGGGTATGATGGTAGTAAAGGCCCCTTAAGGGAAGGCAGGGTGATGACTTCCACTTTTGCATTTCACAGTGCCAAACAAGTAAATGTAATAGATACTTAGAAAAAGCTGATGAGTTGAATGAAAAATAAGATTGCATGTAAAGTCCCATGGTACCAAAGATCTAATTTAAAATACTTCCTGAGGTTTTGAAAAAGTTGGATTTTTGGTCACTGCTTTTATTCATGGAATGTCTCCCAGGGACTTAGTCACTTATTAGCCCATGATAACTTTATTCTTCGGAGACAGTGTAGATGACATCAGTGACTTGGAGGGCTATCTCAGTGCTGTAGTAAGTGAAATGCACAACCAGAGCCCCGCTGATGTGACTGAGAGCAAGAGAACATGGAAACTTGGAAACTGTTACTGGCTCCTGTGGAGCTTCTCTAGGGGCAAAGCTGCTCTGACTGCAATGTGCATGGACCTTGTCACATTGCACACTCTGACTGTGTCGACCTCAGGGCCCAAGATTCTGCAGCTGTCACATCTCCCAGGAGAGACCAGCTGCTAGTCCTGCATCACACTGTGATATCTTGGGAATTGTTTTCCAACAGATACAAGAGCTCTCTGGAAGTTCATACTGAGAAAGTTACTCCCTTCAGGGAGAAAGAATCAGTCTGGGCCACCTTTAACACTTCACACTGGAATGCTAGCCAGTCTTCTCAGAGAGAGAGAAAGTAACAGTCAGTGGTGGCCTCCGCTCCTACCGGTGCTGAACACCAGGATTTGATAACACTGTCTGTGTCTGCTGCATTTAATGATTTGAACTTTCTATTTAAGGTGTTGATACAGTGGTTCAAAATTACATTAGTATAAATAAATTGAGTTGAATTAAAGAGACACAGTCATCAAGTACCTGTTCGGGTGATAGGAAATTATAAAAAACATTTATAAAGCAGAATGGCCTAATACAGAGGTGCTTAATGAATAGTGAATCTCCCCAAATCCTATTTAAACCGCTGTACACAGGAGTAGTTTCCAAGGGGACAAAGGCTTCCGTTAGAGTCTCAAGATATTAAAACTAAGTAACTAATGAACCCACTGCTATAAAGTTAGACTTAAACATCAAAGACTGAAAGTCTGTGCTACTTCATAAATCCAGACTCTGAGATATTTGACAGCTTTTAAAAGACTTCAACTTTGTGACCTTTATAATGACCATCAAAAAACTCCATCATCCCATAAAGATTATTAATTAGCTCTTCTTTTGGCAGAGGACAGTTTCTCCAACAGTGGCCCAGAGAACTACAGTCTGAGAAAATGAGCATGTGCACATTAACTTGGCCAAAGAGGTTCGGGGAACCCGGCTCCTGCATCTGCTCATCTTCCTCAGGGGATTTATTATTGCTAATTCAATAGTCAAGATTCTGAGATGTCCTCTAAGAAGTTTAGTTGTGTTCAATCTGGCATTTCCCAAATAGGACTCCCTTTGGGAAGAAGGTTTATCAGCAACTTAAAAAGCAAGGGTCCTGAGAGCGTCATCAGTTGCTTGTGGAACTAACCTGAACCTAAGGAGACAGGATGTTTTCACTAAAGGGCAGAATCCTATTATTTTTAAAGGACAAGGATAGATTATCTGGAGCAATTACTGGATGACAGGTGTGTTGGGTGGTGGCTAACAGTAGAAAGAGTCAACAGTTTTTATCATTAGAATAATGGCCTTTCCTGTTTAGACCAGGTGAAGTTAGAGAAGAATTTAAATTTTCAACTGAAATATCAAACATGCCTCTAGTGACAAATACTTGAATTTGACCCCATCTGGCTGTCGGTGAGCAGCCAGTTCAGTTAACAGTTGCACACTTTTATTGACCTTCATCCTGTTGATTGAGGACTCTGGGTAATTTTAAAGGAACGCTCTAGGAACATAGCTCTTTTCTACTATTTAGCTGCTTCTGTCACTGCACAAGACCTACTGCTGGTAAGTAACTCATCCTTTTCAGTAGGGTGTCCCAGATCTCACAGTGGTTGGCCCTGAAATTGGATAAAGTGCTAGTTTATCTTGACTGATCTGAGGGTGCCCAAGGGCTTACCTGTTAACCTCAGGTGTCTCTTTAAAAAGATGCTCTATTACCCCATCCCAAAGAGTCAATTTTCAAAAATTATCTTGTTATTTTTTGGAAAACACTTTGAAATATGACACAAAGGTTTTCCAAAAATATACATAACGACAACATGGAATTTGGTGTTTTCTCCATTCTCTATCAATCTCACTAAAAGAAAGAGAACAGTTGCTTATCTAGTGCCTGCTAAATATCTTAAAACTTACAAGACAGTTTGATATGATATAGCATCTATAGCCTTGAGTTATATTTGCCCTTAAATTACACTTAAAGAGAGCTAACAGATTTAATTTCTTCAAAACCAATGTTAGAAATCTTGAAGCTGGAGAAGCAGGAGGCAAACTTTCTTGGTTGGAGGTGGGCTACATTCACTTTAGTAATTTATCAATCTACTGAGAATTTGCCTGTAGGTAAAAAGTGGTGATTATATAAAAGACAGGCAGGCAAGGAGGTTTATAACAGTTACAAAAATATAAAGACTGAATGAATTCAAAGGTTGCGAACAGGACCCCACTGTCCTATCTTTTTCTTTTTTGGGACTTGACTTTTATGCTATTTTGAAGCAAAAGAGGGAAGAAAAAGCTTCTCGAAGGGCAGACTAAAAGTGATTCTTTGATCATTTTCATTAGCATTTGTATCTATGCTTACAGAGCACTTAACAGCTATTCTGTTTGTAATAACAACTCTAAGTTGAGGACAGGCCATTCTTCATACCTCCAGCTCCAGCTCTTCTCTGTCCATCTCCTGGTGGATGTCCCCCATGTAGTCATTTGGGTCGTAGTATTCGTGGGCTGAGGGATGCCTGAAAAAAGAGGCAAGGTCTTTAAAGCCCTGCTACAGTGTCATCCTCTGCTTTAACCACTACTCAGTGCAACCTCGCAGCACTTCTGAGGGTTCAGGAAATCCTAATATTTCCACCAGTTTTATTAAAACTTGTTTCCTTTGGAGGAAGTTAAGTTGGAGGTAAGAGGTGAGGTGGGCTCTATTTTGCCCAGAGTCTTTCCACTATCATGGACTCAAGGTGACTCATTTCTGACTTGGTATCTGGGCAGAGATGGGCCAATAGCTATTGCTTCAGTGTTTTATTTCTATTTCTGGAGAGAAATAGGTTGGACTCAGGCAATACTCAAAGATGTGTGCTGCTGGCCTCTGAGATCAGTTCTGAGGGTGGTGACTGAAATTGTTACGCACATGTCTAGGACAGTGTCTTTTTGAACTTTCTGGCTGGTACCCACAACCAGGAATGCATCTGACAGCACAGCTCAGTATACATAGGAGGTGTAGTGTACTCACACAGGCCTGAACGTGCATGTGTATGCATGCTGTGCACACACACATCCTGCTGAGATACCAGGAACTTGTGTTTCTCTAAGACAACATGTGTAAAATGTGTAAAACACAGTTCACAGGGCTCACTATCTCTTGGAAATGTCATTAATGGACACTCTAAGGCAAAGGCAGTGGGAATTACAGTAGGCTCAGTCAACAGCTCTGCAGGAGCTTAGAGACCACAGAGCCAGATGCAGATGGAAAGCTTCTGCCTGGAAACGTTGGCTGGGGACCCAAACCTTCATGTTCTCAAAGGTCAGACAGCAATCAAGGGGCACTGGCGGTCCCTCCCAGGCACTTAGCTTTGAAACAACACATCAGCCTTGAGTAGTCATTCAAATACGACTTGGCTTTCAATTTTCTGGACCCATCAAGCAAATATACTGCCTGCACTTAAGGGACTTTTAGTCCTGAGGATACTTTTGGAAGGTTTGGGCTTTCAGGCATCGACTTAATGCTCCTGTTCATTCTCAATGCATGTTCTTGTTACTGGCTGACCTTGCAGCCACAACCTGTAGGGGCCTGACCTCTGGACTCTTCTGACATTTCTTAAATTGCCCCTGGGGATAAGTCATGTCATGTTAACTAGACTTAAGAGGAAATTAGGGATTTGTCTTCTAAATGGACTGTCCCTGTGATAGTTCAACATTTTAGAGTTGCAAGTGGCCTTAAAGGCCTCATCAATAAAGTGAGGCAGTTCTGCTCTGTGACATCACATAACTGGTTTGAACGATCACACTCACTGGATGGGCCAGTTGTATCCCAGGATCAGCTGGGACATTATAGAGTGTCATGGCTAGGAGTTGAGGTCCTCTACACTGCCATCCTAACTGTTCAGAGCTGGTGAGTCTGCAATGCCACATCCATTCAGGAGGGATGGCTGACCGCAAGAAGAGAGCCAACAGGTCCCTGCACACTCACACACTGTGCCAGGAGGCCCCATCTTCTCCTTTTATGCACTGTCAGCTGCAGTGGAGTTCACTTTTGTCAAGTCTGGGGAATCAGCCTTGGATTCTTTTGACTCCTAACCACTAAATTTCTTGTGAAGAAAGGCAAACCTTTGCCTAGAATTGGACAGGACCTCAGGAAACATGTGCTCGCTCCAGCTACTGAGTTACTCAGAAAACCAACAGATACCAATCATGCAAAGGCTTTTCCTGCAAAAGGGGAAGATGCCCTTTCACATAATGCAAGTCAATTATCTGAACCCAGTTGGAGCCAAAATGGTAAAAGCCATGTGAAAAGCTATGTCTAACTAGGCCTCTTTAAGCCAGCAACCTGTTTTGGAAAGTTTCTTACTCTTTGTTTTTTCTTATTTTGTGTCTGTTAGGCACAAAATTAGCCATCATTGCCCCTATTTATTATGAACATAACATATGCCATGTTGAGAACTTTCCATGCATTATATCAGGTAATCCTTCAATAATTGATAATATTTTTATGCCCATTTTAATGTAGCACAGGAAAAATAAAGTCCAGGGAAATAAAGAAAATGACTTAAGTTCACTTCTAGAAATTAGTTTGACCATCAGTGTGTTTGACTGGAAGACTCTGAACTATTGTCTCTGGCAGAAAGTAAGCTAAGAGAAGAGCCATTTGTGAAGAAATTAATGCAGTGTGTTGAATCACAGCTGTTATTTAATTGGTACATGCAGCACTGATATGGAGCAGTAACACATTGGCTTAGTGCATGGATGTGGGTTTGAAATGCTACCCAAGGAAGCAGAATCCAGAACCTGCAGGGCTCTTTTTATACTCACAACTTACTTTTTTGTCTATTTAAAGGAACGATCAGTGTTCCCTCCAGTGATAACTACAAAATCCCCAAATTACCATTTGTGGTGATTAAATTTTATTCCAAAACAACTTTTACAACATTTGTAAGTAGTTTTGTCCTTAGAGTATAATTTGAATAACTCTGCTCCTGGGTTATAACAAAGTCATTAATATGTCAGAACCGTTTTGAGCAGGATTCGATTTATTGCCTCTATAAACAATAAAGTTAAACATGGGGAACTTGGAGGAAAATTATAAGATGCATTAATTTTTTCACTATATGGAAGGCAAGATGTCAACTTTGCCACAGTTATTTGCCAGACTCAACATGTTAGGGAGTCAGGATTGGGTTACTTACTCCTCTGGCAGGAGGTAGGGGTCTAGCACAGGCGGGCTGGGAGAGGACATCTTGGACAGGGCCATGATGTGCTCGAAGGTGATATCGGTCTGGGTGCCTGTGTCCACCAACTGTGACTCCGCAGGGAGGGTGAACATTTTGGTCCGAGGTGTTCTCCTTAACACCTGTACCACAATGGGCTCCTTAGCTGTCTTAAAAGCTTCCACAGCCTGGTCATGAGTTGCTCTGGATAAGTCTTTACCGTTGACCTGTTGACAAAGATTTAAGGTTGGATGGGTTACAATTAAGTAGTTACTGGAAAAGCAGACACATGTCTTGAGTGCTTGGGGGAGAAAACAGCCAAATGGAAGATGCAGAGGTGGCAGAGAACTTCAATTCTCTATGTTCTGGTTTCCCAAAGAAAGCCTGGTGGGCAGGGGGTAAGACTGAGGGTATACAGATCTGACATTAAATAATAAATCTCACAGCAGGGAAGTCTTGGCTTCCTAGTGGAATGTATTTAATGCAATTTCATCACTTGCTAATCTTGCCTGTGAAAGAAAAGACCAGCCTCAGGCTTCTAGCCCTTATCAGGCAATCATAGCTAACTAGAAATTAATTACATTGTTATGTTCTCATGGTGTGTATTTTTCCAGTTTTTGTCAGGTGATACTAGTCCTCCTTTTATGGAAGCAATATGCAGTTTCCTCCTAAATTTTATTCATTTGGTTTTCCTTAAAAAGTCCATTGAAAACAGTCAATGACAGTACTCTATGGACTGTAGGTAGATGCAGCAAACATCATAGAGAAGAAATGCAAATAACCTGTGTCTAAGGACCACAGCAGGCTGAATTGCTATTTTTCTTTCCCACTATGTACAGTGCTTTGCAGTTAGTGCTGCAGCACCAAAACCTGTATTTATCCTGAAGTCTACTATATGATTTCAGTAAAGATTCTCCTCACTGTCCTGGGAAGAGGGCAGGTCTGAAAGTATGTGCACCTCTTTCCTCTACAGCTTCTTCTGAGTCTCAGGTGATGACATTAGTTCCTGGTGGGTCAGAACATGGGATGCTATGTCCAGAATTCTGCCAGTGGTACAGTCAATGCTAAATCAACAGAGCTCTACCTGCAGAACCACCTTATACAAGATAAAACAGAAACCAGAATCTTATATCTAGAATGTGAAGTCATTCCATGCATCATGCACATCCAATAATCTATCCTCCTCCTCATTCTCCAGAACAGACAGTATGTGCAGATAGTTCACTGACATTGTATGATCAGGTGTATGAAGCTTGTCAGACTCCAGAATATATTTTTGTTCTCTAAGTATTTGGTTGGCTTTTTAACATCAAATTTAAAATGCTGGTATATAAATGACATTCCACAGAATATATCACTGCATAAGCTCCCTAACCTCTCAGATCTTCTGAAGAGAATACTGCCTTATTCTAACAGCTTCACATGGGAGGTGCTGAGTTTGAATGTGTTAAATTGACGGTCCATTCTTTAAATATGCATGCATTAGCATTTATTTACAAAGGCCAAACTGTGCAAGAAACTGTAGCAGTCCCTGCCTGGCATATAGTTTTCCACTTCCTATTCATGTCATAGCATGCTGACAGTGATTCCATGCTCTTGAGGTGGGTGCTTTGATATCTCTTTGTCCAAGCAGAATAGGAGCACTGACTGTATCACTGTCCCCACCCCCCATCCTTTCCCTAAGAACACCTCTTAGGCTGAAGTATGCTGTGGGTAACTGTTGGGTTGGAAACTAGACATCAGATTTGTTCCTTTAATGAAACCCACATGTGTCACTGGAGGTAATTAATGATTGGGATTCAATCTATTTTAAGTAATTTACTTACATCATGAGGGAGGTGGACAGAAGAAAAATGCTGGGTTATGAAAGGACTCAAGTGTGTAGGTAAATAAGGGAATATCTGTGTCACCAAACATAATCCCTTGCCCTAGAGGATGGAGCCCAGCTGGATTCAACCTACAGCTGTCTTTATGCCTCCGTTTTTGAGAAAAGAATAAAAGGACATAAAAGAATTCTTCTTATGTTTCCAAACCCGATTTCCATTATGGCTCCTTCCTTGCTTAAAGCCCAGAACACTTGGGTTGGGTTGTGAGGTAAGAAGCAGGATGGAGAAAAAGCAACTGAGTAATTCATGCCCAGGCAGAATAGTGAGAGGCACGTTTTCTATTAATGTGTGACACAAGGAGTCAGGTACAGGTGCGAGTAGCCCTTGTCCAAAATGCTAGGCCTCAAAGTATTTAAGATTTTAGATTAAAACTTGTTTTTAAGTATTTGCATATGACTTTTCTTCAGTGTAAAATCTGAAAGCCCAAATGCTCTAAAATCTGAAACTCTTGAGTCACACTGCTCAAAAATTATTGGATTCTAGAGTACTTCAGAATTAGAGATGCTCAATCTGTAATACAGGAATTTACAACAGGAATTTACAACAGTAAATCAGTGCCACCTGTAGCACCCTTAGGAGATGTGGATGTGGTTAATGCTCTTCCATGCTTGAAACTCACTGGGGATGGCTTGTACCAGAGTGTTTACTCACAGTAAACATTAGACATTTTCGGAAGAAAAAAATCAAAACAAAAACAAACTTCCTTTGCATATAACAGGACTTTGCTAAGAGTAAATAAATGTGAGATTTTCCTTCTATGATGCAGTATCTACTCTTCAACTTTTAGTTCTCCTCAAAAGAAACACACAGCTAAGTGAATAGAAGGAAGAGAATCAGACTTTCAGGAGTTTTTCAGTTGAGTCTAACAGGAATTCATCCTGCAAGTCTTTACTTTTACAGACACAAGTCTCTCAGACATCACTCACACAGGTGATGTCAGCTGCCTTGTCCACAAGGATCCCTCCTACCTGCTGCTTCCTGTCTGCTAGGACAGCTCTCGTGTGCCTTCTCTCTGTCAGATCAGGCATCTTTCTCTCTGGAGGACACATGAGGTGGGACTTTGATTGGATTTAGTCTATCAAAAAGCTAAATTTATTCCTTTTGCCTAATGATGCATTTGGGCATGGGGGTGCTATGTAATTCCATCTGACAGGTTGAGATGGGGGAACTGGCAAGGGAACTTGAGATTTAAGTTCATTCTTTAATTTTATTGGTACATGTTTGCAGTACAGAATTATATAGTGTACTAAATGCCCACGACAAACATAACACACCTTAATTCTTTTTTATCCTGTTCTCCTCTTTTCATCTCTTGGTCACCTTTCCTTTTGCAAAAGATCTACATCCCTGTTTCTATTTTCTATCTTTTATTTTGTTTTTAATTAAAAGTTTCTCATATAAA
Organism: Hydrochoerus hydrochaeris; assembly: GCA_004027455.1. Lineage (NCBI taxonomy): Eukaryota > Metazoa > Chordata > Mammalia > Rodentia > Hydrochaeridae > Hydrochoerus > Hydrochoerus hydrochaeris. The sequence continues at coordinate 204,848 of PVLA01003174.1, forward strand.
AAAAAACATTTCAGCTTATGTGTCTGATTAACATTACAGTCTCGAGGTGCATCCATTTTCCTACAAATAACTCAAGTTTATCTTTATAGCAGAATAATACTCCATTGTATATAAATGCCACATTTTCTGTTGCATCTGTTGGTGAACACAGAGACTACTTTCAAGACTTTGCTATTATGACTTGTGGTGCTATAAACACGGGTATGCAGGTGTTATTGTCATTTGACAAGTTTAACTCTTCGTGAGGATACTTAGAAGAAGAATAGCTGGATCAAATGGGATTTGTATGAGGAATCTCCATATTGATTCCTAATAACAACTAGAGGTAGAGTCCCCTTGTTGGACTTGCGGAAAGTGATCCGAATGCATTTCATATATTTGTGACAGTAGCTTGGGACCAGGTATGGAACCACCTTTAGAGATCAAGTTAACACACTGAATAGGGCAAGGCAGAAAAACGGAAGAATTGGGGTCTCTGGTGATATCACTGCATGAGTGAACTAACCAAGTTTAGAATATCTTACTACTGTAAATATTTCTTGTCACATTTGACTATGTGCTTCATATACTTCAAGTCGTTTGATTTAGGTCTTAATTATCCATAGTCCAAAACATCCTAAGCAGTGTAAATGCTACATAGACATATGGTGCAATTAGGCACAATTACATTTTTCAATTTTTCCTAAAGACTTTCTTCTATCTGTATAAAAGAGCTAGTGAAAATGCTTTTTTTGATTAGAGGTGCATCTTAATTAGCTCACTTATTAGTGATGGAAACTACTGATTTCCTTTGATAGATTTTTACAAACCAATGTGAGCACCACTGCCACCATTTGAATGATACTACAAAATGATTTATACAGGACCCACTTGGATCAGTCTAAACCAAGATTTCCAATGGCAAGGAGCTTCCCAGGTCATGTTTCACTCAGTGACAACCTTGGGTGTTATTAATGGCACTGATGTAGTAACATCCTGTCTGGGCTGTTTTTCTCTTATTGCTGAGACAAAATATTAATGCCCAAAATTAAGAAAGGAAAGGCTTATTTAGCTCAGAGTTTGTGGAGGTTTTAGTCTATAATCAGCTGGTTCCAAGGCAGGGTGGCATGGCAGAGGGGCAAAAGTTCAAGGCAGCAGAAAACAGCAAAAGCAACAAGAGTAAAAGGAGTTGGGGAGAGCAAGCCTCTTTTTCTCCTGAATATTGGAAGCAGGATTACCCCCCACCCCCACCCAGGGGTGAGTATAGCACTCCCACCATCTCCCTGCTCTCCTCTTCTAGGGGCTGAGGATGTCTACAGAGTGAGGACCCTGCCCCCCCAGTCACTTATAAATTTCTCAAGTTGACACAATGTATCAACCATTACACACCATAGCATCTTCCTGCTTGTACCCTGGGGGAAAGGGGAGGGGTATGGAACTTTGGGTAACTGAAATGTCCTATAAGCCATTCAAGGATATTATCAGTGCTATGGCTAGTTTCCACAGAAAGGGGTTTCTGACAATTGTGCCTGAAGGGAGTAATTTCAGCAACTTAGTGAGATGCAGATTGCCATCAAACACAATTCAAGTAATAAACTCCACAAACCAAGGGACCTCTTTGTTTCTTACAGCTCAGGGATGGAGTGACAAATATAGCAACTTCAAGATCTGGCCAGAATTAGAATTCTAGTTCTGGGAAATCTAACTGTTCTCCCTTGGTCTGTTTCCTCATCTGCAAAATAAATAAAATTACAGTGTGATGATTCTTTGGGTTATGATAAAGTTTAAGTAAGATAATCTCCTTATACTGCCTGACATACCAGTAATAAAACTATACTAAGATACCAATGCTAGGGGAGATTCTATACCAGAATTGTCATATTATCCCAGAAAAATACATTTTGGAAATCAAAGAAGCAAATTCCAGCCCAGCAAGCTGGTTCTGAGACTTTTGCGTACAGAAAGGCTTCACATTCATGGCACAACTGTTTTCCCAGCTACCAAAATACATAAGAATATTTTTAGTTCTTGATGTGGAATTCTCAGGGATGGAGTGGGGGTTGCAATAGGTAAATTTTATAGGACTTGACCTCTGTCACAAAAGCTCCTTGACAAGGTATTTTAGGGATCATTATATACTCTTAAACGATGATGAGACAAGGCGGAAGTTTACTATCATAGATGATCCATTTTTGCAGCCAAATTTGTTTTGAATTACCTTTTGCTCATAACACTTATTACACTGTCATCTCGGAATCCCATCACTGGGAGACTTAGCGAGGTGATGACTCTGGTGCACGCTGTCAGCCAACCGAGAATGACAACCTTTATTCTCAGGATTAGCATTGCAGCTACATTACACGAAACGGCGCTGATGATGACTGCGATTATAGACAGGATGCGCATCCAGTGACGTTTGGCCCGGTCAAATTAAATATCATTAACTCGCCCAATTGAGCAGATTGCCTTTAAAACACTTTATGCAGCTCTAAAACCAAGTAAATGGAATGTTTTGGAATAAGAAATGCTGATTGCAAACTTTGTCTTTATTATAAATTAAATGCCTAAGTTATTCACCTAAGGCTGTGGGTAGTCTCCAAGGACTGAGGTGCAATTATGGTGAAAATCCAATCAGTTAGTCTCAAAGCAAACAACACTGCCACAAATATGACGTGACACTAAGGAACTTTAGAGAGGTCCTTTAACATGAGGTCTCCCGCCGCAAGCCAGACAATTATGTTGAGGACATAGAATGCATCCTTTCTGGTTGTATTTCAACTTCTGCATTTGAGGTTCTTACGGCTGTCTTTTAAACAGTCAGTCCTGAGAACTAATATGGAGTTGGTGGGTATTCCATTTGGGGGTGAAACTTATTTACTGTGGCGATGTGGTGAGACTAGTTCCCCTCTTGGCTTCTGGAAGAATCTGCTAAAATAAAATGAGCTTTTGGGAGTGACTCAAGAAGTCCAGTGAATGTATGGTGAGGGGCTGAGATTTACAATTCATGAGGAATCTAGCAGACTTGGTCCACCTGCTCTGATAGACACCCAGGCTAGAGATCTCACTGTGCCCGTGACCCAGAAAGATGCCCTGTCTCACCTAGAAGTACCACTGGATGCTATTCTCACAGTGTCACCTTGCAACCCCTATGAGTTCAAACAGTTTTCAAGGTTTTCTGTAACTTGACTGTAAGTAGCACAGAGGGTATTTTAAAATGTAACATTCGGAGATGACACACCATGCGCTCTTCAATTTACATAATGAGTATTTATGGGAGACATTTGGTGTCTGAAGATCGATGTATCACAATCATCTCTGTTTTCCATTACATGTTCGAATGACCCCAGTATAAAACGCTAATGCAATTTTAAATTCAGCCTACTATAAACTGTGCCCATGGCTAAAATCTAACTTTTATAGGATTCATTTAATTAAATATAGGGGCAGTGATTTCATTCTGTAAAATATCACACCTATGTTTTCAAACTAATTAAAACTTAGATTCCACTGGAAGGTATAGAGGATGATAAACCACACAGAAAAGTAAAAGGTTTGGAGCCCTGTTATAGGTTGGAGTAAAAAAAAAATCTGTTTGCATTCAGAAACCTCCTGGGTATCTTAATTTATTTCAAATTTATGTTCTGCTCTAGGGCCTGATAAAGGGAAGGCAACTTGTCTGCAATGTAGGTACGCAGGCGGTTAAGAAGGGATATGAGTCTTAGTGAACAAATGGTGTTTAAGTGTTATACTGCTAAGTACGGTTTTCCCTTTGGAGATTTGCAGTTGTAAACAGACCACATTTACAAAGATTTCAGTTCTTATGTAGTAAAGACTTGAACCTGTACAGGTATCTTGGTTCTAACAGAGACCTCAGTGGAGTGTGTCCATGAGAAATCCTAATTGTATCCTGATGGTATTTCCACTACTGCACAATCCTCCTTTTTGCAAGACTAGATGACACGCACAGATGATTTTGTAGCCTGGGTAATTTTCTTTTTCTTTTTTTTTTTTTCTATTTAGAGAATAAAAGCAAAACAGAAGAGTCTTCCTCGTGTCTAATTTAAGTATCTCACACTTTAAAATTCTTCATCTTTTCTCTAAAAATAGAATATATGTGCCTACCAGCCTCTGAATAATAAAATAGCTTTTATTTAAGACATCACCTAAGAAACTTACATATACTTTTAAAAAGTATTAAAACATTATAAAATGTTTTCTTCTTAAATACCAACCCCTTCTTAATTAGCACACTGGAAGCCTTGATGTTATCACCATGACATTTCATTTTAAGTGACAGCACCCTATATCCATTAAACTTAAGTATATTTAGTGAGTATGCACCTCAAAATTAATGTGCACAATTTTACACCATCTTAAAGCAGGAGCCCAACATAAGATAGGGAATGCATTATGAGCATTTGGAAACAGGGCATTTCTAAAGCCGTATCCCACTATGTTTTCCTTTAGAATTTGTATTCTCTAGAAAAAAAAACACACACATACTTAACATTAAGTATTTCTGATCTTAAATTTATACAGAACCATTTGTCAATATGATCACAACAGTATTAAAGAAAATATCTTCTACTTTATGGAAATCAGAAAGAATGAGGTTCAGAAAGGTCTTGGTGTGTTTGCCAAAGAACATGGTGGCCATGACCCAGTTCTTCTGCCAAGTCAGGGCTCTGAACTGCAGGTGACGAGGTGAGACCTCTTCAAGTGAGAAAAGACAGGACAGGAAGGAGACAAGAAATACCACACTTACAGACCTCAGAGGAAATGCAAATTGCTTCTTTTTCATGGTCAGTTGACTCTGTGTCTGTCTTCCTCTCTCACTTCTCTCTACGCCCACTGTTCAGGTTGTGTAGGCCTTGCAGTGAGCTAAGTGCTCAGGCAAGGGAGTGAAAGGAGTGGTAGGATGGTGAGCTACAGCTGTACCCCCAGAGAAAAGGGATGGAGGTGCCAGAAGGGGTGGTAGAGGTCCAGGTCAGGAGTAAATGGCATGGAAAGGCCTCTGGATGCATGACACAAGCTCTTGGTTGCTCAGGGACCTCATGTCCATACCAGGAATCTGGGCACGGTGTTTTGTTGAGTACGTCCAGACTGAATTATCCCTGGAAGCAGGGATCCGCTACTTGGTGTCCAGTGCTCACCTTGCTGTCTGATGAGTTCTGTGTACACAATTGGTGGTGTGAGGGTTTCTAACCTGTCACCCATAATGCAGTCAAATGTACTTTCTACTCTGTTCAAGATGCCCGTGGCTCTTACCTGCATAGTGATGCAGGCTATGGTCATGATGTAGATGATCACATGCTTTCGTGTGCATCAACTGAATCACTGAATTCTATGACCCATGGGGGTTACCTTGTGCTGTAAAAGCATATATAGCAGATTGGGAGAGAGGGAGGCTTGATTAGGTGTTTGCAAGTATCATACCTAGAACCTCATGAAAACTGTTTTATTCTATAACTTTCATCTCCCTGCTGCAACCTTCCTGTTGGTCTCATAAATGTCTTGTATAAACTTTTATGTATTACGTGTTTTGCTCAGAGACCAAAGTGCTGGCTAACGTAACATGTCTATCTTCCATCCTCTGATTATTAGAGAAGATTTGTAGGAGATTCCTCCACTACAAAATTGTGGCCATGTAAAATTGGAAAGAATGTTAAAAAGTGTGTTTAAATGATGTTTTATGTCACCAGTGACTGTAAGCTTCAAAATTAGGGCAGACCCTCAGGGTTGCAGGAGTTCCGTGCTGAGGGAGGTCCACTGCCACAAAGTTTACCTGGTGGTGCCTTAGTTTACTTATTTGTAAAGTGGTAAGAAGTGGATCACCAGGTTGATCGTAGATTAAGGTTCTGCAGAGAAACTCCTTAGGGGTCATATCCTGGAGCAGAGTGAATGCTCCATTAATGTTAATTACTTACAAACTTCAGCGATTTCACAGTTTATTAGTAAACCCCCTTGGCCAGATGCTGATACAGTGGAGACAAAGGCTCAGTCACATGGGATGAGAGTGGGGGCATTACTGGGACTCTTGGCTGTATACACAGGAGTTTAATTTCCTGTGATGCTATTTAGCAGATGTTTGGCTTTGCATAAATGGCTCCACCTCTGTGTGCCTCAGTGTCCTCAACCAAAAATGGTGAACATTTAGCTACATACCTCATAGGTAGCAACTCTCTGATACAGTTAAAATAGTGCTCTTGGCACAGTGACTGATGCCAGCTGCTGTTACAACTGTACAAACTTGGGTAAGTGACTTAGTCCCTTCCTGTGCCTTGAGGATGTGAAGGTTCACTGCAGAGGGGTCAGTGCCGAGCCGGGCTCATGTCACCACTAGCAGCACCTTTGACAGGGATCACTAGCCCACGTCTGGGCTCCTAAATATTCCCATTGCCAAATTTCAGTAAAAAAACTATTCTGCAAATATGTCGCACAAGAAAACTCATGAAAAACATTTCAGAGTACACTCACGTCTATGGGAGGGAGGCCTTTTCTGGGACCTGGGGCCCATCTTAGATTGTGGCTTTTAGAGCTTCACACACTGAGCGTCTGCTCTGTCAGGCCCTGTGCTAAACGCTATACATGTGTGAATTCATTCTGTCTTCATTCATTGTGAGAAGACCCATGAAGAGACAGGTGAGAGTCTTTGTTTCTCATGAAGGAACTAAATGCCCAAGAAGCTAAGCAGCTTCCTGGAAGGAACACAGATTAGGAAAGTAGAGATGGGCTTTGAAACGGGACCACTAGATTTGAAAGTCCATGTTCCAATCACTGGGCTTCACGGTTGGTGGTGCCTTTTTCTGACCTGAGCCAGGAAGCCTGGGGAGCATGGGAGTCAATAGCTGGTATCCTGATCCCTGGTGTGAGGATGTCATGGAAAGGAGCAGTCATCAGCAGTACGGAGCAGTAGGCCCCAGACAGGGAACTAATGCTCCAGGGAGAACAAAGCTTCTCACCAATGGAGGACATCTTTCTGTACCTGCCATGGGGAGGGTGTGCGGGCTCTGCCACACACACCAGGTGGCCACGTCTCCTGACTCCTCCAGGGTCTCACCTTGGTCATGCCATTGTATTTCTTAAGTAGAGTGAAGGAAACATGCATGTTAGAGCCTCTCTAATTTGTCCTAGCTCCTTCATTGCAGAGCAGGAAGCAGAGGAAATCTAATGTTTCCTGTGGGTCAGTTTCTTACTAAGCTCTTTCATCCCCTTATCACATTTCAGCCTTTGTCCCCCAAATGTCCTACAGGCACTCTGTGAACCTCTGTGCTGGGACACTACTTGAAATAGTTATAATTAGGACAAAGCGCTGTCAGTCATTTGTTACAACAGAAAACAAGGAAGAGCAGGCATTTTTTGATGCCCTTGAATCTTCAAGAGAAATAGGAACTCAGAAAGCAAATTTTGAAAAAAAGTTTATTGGATGTGATGTCCCAAACTCTTTCTGCCTCTCTTTAGATAATGAAATTTCCTCAGTATCCTTAAATGACACAGAGGTCAGGTAAAAGCAATGAACATGAGCCACAAAAACAAACATATAAACAAACAAACAAGAACCCCCCCAACCCTCCCCAAACCAAACAAACCAAAGCTAAAGCTGATTCACATAAAGAGAATTTCCTGGTTTTTGTGCCTCAAAATCTTGGTGTCACCTAAATACCAGGCATTGTTTTTTGTTCTTTGTTTTCTATCCAAAGAAATACAGTTTTGATGTGTGCCACTTAGATCAAAACTGCTTTTGGCTTCCACATAGCTGGTTATCTCAGCTAGTGATTTACAGACCATGTCGTGAGACTTTCACTGAAATGAGTATGATAGGATCCTGGAAATACATGCTGCAAACAGTAAACCATGATCTTAGCAGTTCTCTCTCTCTCTCTCTCTCTCTCTCTCTCTCTCTGTCTCTCTCTCTCTCTCACACACACACACACACACACGCTTGGCTGAAAAGATGATGAGTAGTCAAACTACTACTGAACGTTCAAAGAGCAAGCAATTTTTTTCTTTTATCTTCCTGTAATAGTGGTCAGTTGGCTTATCCATCATCAGTATGACGGAACTTCTCAAAGACCTCCAACTTCTTAAAATCATTTAAAAAAGTTGTACGCCAGGGATAAACTAATAAAAAAATATAGCCAGAATTTGAAAGGTCCCTCAAAGACTAAAGCTATTTGGTGGCAAGAATATTGTCTTTTGCTTCTGAGAATGCATTAATGATGCCTAATATGTGTCAGTTTTATTATCTGTGTACTACGAATTATGCTCAGGCACTTTACATGCAGTCATGTATTTATATAATTGATTTAATAGCTGTTGAGAGTGACTGTGTGCCTCGTGGTGAGAGAAGCCAGAAATGGGAGCTGTCCCTAGGAGGTGACAGTGGGTAAAAAGATGATACTCATAATCCCACTGTGGAGGGAAGGGGCGAGACCTTGCAGGGGGACAGACGGATCCTCCACGGAGTAGAGATGTACAGCACAAACGGGAACAATGAGCAAGAGTTGAATGGGAAGAAGACAGTATTTCAGATACAGGCAAAGGCATGTCCAAAGGTCCTGTGGCAGGAGAAAACCTGGTGCCTATGAGGGGACCTGCCCATATGCATGAGGATCAGGACGAATGGGGCACTGTGTTGAGAATGAAGCGGGTGAGCAGGTTCAGATCTCTTACCCTTGGAGACTATAGATAAGAGCTCAATTTTTAAAAAAAGTTTGTATTGTCTGTATTTAGGGTCTAAAATAGGGTGCTCGTACGTACAGAATGATTACTCCAGTCAAGCAAACTAAAGTGGCCATCAAATACAGTTCCCTTTCACTTTTTCCATTTTTAACTACAGCTAATATTATATTATATATTGGAAATTTGCCAAGAATGTAGAGTTTAGGTTTACACACACACACACACACACACACACACACACACACACACACGCACACACACAAAGAGACTTTAATTTTGAGATAAGAGGAGCGTGGAGAGCCGGCGGGACCCGGAAGACCCTTGTTCAGGCATGTACCTCTTAGAGAGGGGACTCACTGTTGGCTGCTGTGTGTAGATGTGGTGTGGACCTGTCAGTGCAGAGAGGGGCTCAGCAAGGCGAGCCCTCCCTGCCACCCCTGTGCACACTGCATTTTCACAGCAAGCTGAGACCTGAGAGGGCCAGTGACATAGCAGTTTGAGAAACTTCAACTCGGTCTCCAGACACAGCTTCTCTGATTCGTTAGAATACTTGCTGAGCTATGAACATCAAGACAAAATAAATGCAAACTTCAAATTTCACAAACTTGAAATGAACAAGGAGGTTTGGGCTCTGCAGGTACACAGCACTGTGACTGCAGTGGTCACTGTTTCTTGGGGGAATCCTCTTGGGTGCCTGTGCATGTGAGGACCTTGCCACCACCTGTTTTTTGTTTTTGAAGTATGAGAGATTGAACATAGGACCTTTGCACTGAGCTATTTCCATGGCTGCCATCTTTGTAAAAATTAATGTTAAGACAGGGTATCATGCTAAGTCACTAAATTGCCCAAGCCTAGGCTGAACTTGTGCTCCGCCTGCCTCAGCCTCCCAGAGTGCTAGAATCAGCGGTGCACCTTGTCTACCTGTGCTTGTTGCCTCAGTTTAAAGAGCTATTCATTGCTGGAAGCTTTGCTTCCTAAGCCTGTGGAATTGCACACTTTTGTCCATGCTGAGATTAGACTGTTTAAGAGTAACAGTTTATCCTGCTGGTGGGTGAGACGAGCCAGAAAGTCTTGGATTATATTTCTTGGATCAATGGGACACATTCCATATGCTCCTAAAACACTCTGTTCTTCACATGAACTGTCTCATATCATTATTGTTTTAGAGTCATATTTTAAAAATCCAAACCTTTGGAGCTTTAATTTTTGGTATATATCAGTGGTTCAAAGTGATATTGTGATCTGGTAATTTACAGCCTTTGCATTTTGAAGATTTTAATAATCTTTTCCATCTTCTTTCTCCCCATGAGGAAAATGATAGAATTCAAGTCTATAGTAGCAGGCCCAGGCCTCTCAGAGTGATGGATCAAATTCTACTTACTTATGGCAATGCTAAGAGTGATAAAAATATATGGAAAATATTAAATTAAAAAAAACTTATTGCAGTAAAAAAATACATTACCAAGAATGATGGGATAAGTATGTTTGAAAAGTGTGGGGGTCTTAATGGCAATCTGTCTTTTACTGTAATAAAATTTTTAAATTTAAACATTCACTGTGCTTTTGAACATTCCTTGTTGATCATACATTTACAGAGATTGTGACAAATAAAAATATTACAGTGTGTCCTCTTCCCCCTTATCCCCTAGGTCTGGCACCATGTGACTTCTGGCTCTTCCCCAAAGTCAAAATGACCACAAAAGATTAATGTTTTAAATCGATTCAGGTCATTGAGGCAGTCACAACAGCACAACTAATGACCCATATGAAAGAAGACTTCCAGAACTGCCTCAGAAGGTGGCATGAACAATGGGATGAGTGTGTTTGAGGTGACAGGTGATGAAGATTATTTATTTAATGATGCTCTGTGGGTTCTGGGCCAGGTCACTGTTTATCTGGCTGACATACAAAGTAAAAGCACAAAACTTAATTTGTGTTTGTCCTGATACCTGAAGAAATTCTTTATTTTTAAAGAAAAATTATTGTTCATTTTGGTGAGGAAAACTTAGGCTAGGGGAGAAAGTATCTGCCTATTTTCTGCTATGTTAAGATAGTGTTTCTACATTTAAATGAAATGTCTAAGGGAAAAAAATCCTCTATCCTATCAAGTCAAAATCCATTTGTAATGCGTATGACTATTCATTTAGGAGGGCTTGCACACAATAAAAACCTGGATAGATCTTGGCTGAATTGCAAAAATATTCATAGTTTTGTGAGACTTTTCCTTGAGACCAGATACAACTTTTATCAATAGACTGTATACATATTTCAGTGGTGACAACTTAGAATTTAATCACCTAATGGTCACCATGAGAAATTAATGCATAATTCTGGAAAATATTGGCTTTGCAGCAACAAGCAATGAGAGTAAATGGGAATGCCTGAGCCTAGAGACGACACTAGGGAAAGATTTAGAACCATTATGAATCAAAAATAAACTTAAGTTTATACTTCTTTCTCAAAGATTTATAAATGTGGCTTACAAATGGCACAAAAAGAATAATGATGACATCCTAAGATATTTATCACCAGTAAAATAGGAAATCAAATGACTCGTTCACTGGACTTCACAGACATGTAGGATTTTAAAGTATGATCATATTATAATAATTGATCCTTGCATTTTTGTGATTAAATTTTGGAAAATGAGAATGGTGAAATAATGCCTTACTTTAGCAGCAAAGAACATATGGCTTGGAGAAGTCCTATGATAGGTCTGTTGAACTAAGCTGAAACTAAGAAATGATGGTAAAGGAAAGTATGAACTGGGCTAAAAACACAAGGCTCCTTCATATGTACATCAACTGAGCAATGCTGGAAACTAAATGATAAGCTAAATAGTTAACACCTCTCTAAAGAAACCACAGATCCTTTTTTGGCCTCAGTTTCCTCAACTGAAGAATGACCCTGGACTTTTTGTGTGGCAGAAGCCTCATCAGCCTGGACCCTTAGGCCCTCCTGGATTTATCCAGATGCCCCACCTCACTGCCTAGGATTCTTTACAGTCTTTCTAGATACAATCCCATAATCCCCTACCCCAAAGTCCTGTCACGTCCTGGAAGTTGGACCTGAACCCCAGATCCTTCCTTACCCCGTGGAGACTCAGTTAAAACTTCCTAACTTCACTTTCTAGTTCTCAGAGTTAGTCACACCATGGCATCACCCATGTACCCCGCTCTCAGGTCCAGCAGAAGATGCAGGTGAGATGGACACTTTGTGTACGGTTTAGGTCACTAGTCTTTGGTAATGTTTCAGAGAAAGGTGAGGTGGAATAATTCTGGGGGCTGACTATAATCTCCCCTCTAAGATCAAATTATTGAAGAAGTACAGCTGTAATTACTAAAAAGGGTTGCTCTGGTGAAAGGAAGGCGAATGTAACAGTTCATGGGGTCAGACGATAGTGTGTGGACTCAATCCCTATAATAGAAAAACCTACAGCCTTTTCTAAGATGATTTATTAGACATGGCTAGAATTTGCTCGAAACCTACCAGGAGGAAATCATCTGGGAAAGAATTAATGAACCAAACAAAACGCTTGATAATGCAATTAAAGTGTGAGGAAAATGTTGGGGTTTATGAGAGGTGGGGGAGTGCGCATGCATGAGCTGCATTATGTATTTCCCAACCCAAGGCTGGGAAAACAAGGTAACAAATGTTTCCAAGAGTAATCAGAGGGTAGCGGACAATGATGGGAGTGACATTTACAGTTCTGAGGCCACTGGATAGTTAGCGACTGTGCCTAGCTGGGTGGAAATGTGCTTGCAGCTTTGAATCAGCAAAGTGTGGTTGAGTCTGTGAAGAAGCCACGGTGAGATTGCTGACGGCAAAAATATGGATCCAGGCCACTAGAAGCAGCAGACGGCAGCCCCAGGGGCACGGAGTGATGCTTCAGGCAATGGTAAAATTTCCCCTGCTTTTGTCTGGGTCTGGGATTTTTCCTTTAAATCTTTTTTTTTTAGTGGAGTTTGAAATCAACAGTGTACGAATCTCTTCAAGCTTTTCCTGGACTTCATTTCATCGAACGCCATGGATGAGTTCATCACAAAGTGGGTTCTGCATGGTGCCAGGTGCTGAGTGTGTCTAGGGGACATTTCTGGCCGTATACTTGTCCTAACTGTTGTCCTGGGTTTTGTAGACAAATTTTATCTAGTATGACATAAGCTAGATTTTATTTATCTGACTGTATAAGTCTAAATATAGGTGCATTTTATGTTTAGAATTGGAAAACAGATGTTATTAGTTTGGAGAGGATGTGTTTAGTATTTTCATTGTCTTTCCTAAACACTTGTTTCTTTAAATATACACTGCAGAGTCTATACCACTATCTACACAGCACTTTTAGGCTTTCCTAAAGTGTTTTCATATGATCCAGCTGGATGAATATTTTTCAAACCTGGACTGCCCCCTGGTAACAGAGCCTCCTCTGGACATGAGATGACATACAAGATACACGCACATTACAGTATTAATAATGAATGCTTTCCCTCAGAGTCCACTAGCCCTCCTGCCCTGGCCTCAGCCTGGCTGACACAGCCTGGTCTGCATTCCCATGGCTTGGGAAGCCCAGCTTGGTCACCACGACTGGGCAGCAGTCTCCATGTGGTTACACTTGGGCTGGCCACCCACCATGCTGCCACTGGTCCATTTTTATTTACATGCTAACATGGTGAATGTCTCTATTTCTGGGTAGAAAACACCATGAGGACCACTGCAGTATGACAGGGGCTGCACCCACTTGGCATGCAGGAAGTATCCAATGAAGAACATGAACAAATGCCTGAATCTGAGCATTTCTCCAATGTACTGTGTATTTCCACCTTTGCATATTTAAATCTTGACCTTTTGTACTTCTCCTTCTGAAAGCTCTATTCTCCATAGTTTAAAGAAATGACTTAGCACCAATGATACCCAAGGTTGTCCATGTAGGTTGGTCTTTCTGGATCCATAACTGCCTTTTTACCACACACCCTGCCTCCCCTGGCCATCTCCAATGCATAATTTTGGAACCAACTGTGGAAGCTTTGCTGCTTCCACCTCTTCTAGAAACATACAAGTTCCAGCACACTCACACATAGGTACTTTAGCACTCACTCGTGCATTCCCAACAGCCTAGGATGCTGGTGGAAAACTATGTGATCTATGTTTTTAAGACAAAAGATGTTAAGGTATGAATTTTTTTTTTTCTAAGTTAAAACCTCAGTATTCAAGTTTCATTGCAGCGTTGGCCCTCTGTGATAAGTAAGTGGGTTTTGGCTTGCAGTTGGGCACCTGGTCTCTACAAAGTTTCATCATTACTACTCTAGGAAGAAGAGCATATTCCAGTTCTTCAAAAGCAGAGGCTAAGGTTTAGAGACCTTTCCACAACCACAAGATGACCCCAAGTCTCCCCCTTTCAGAAAGGAGGCTCTGAGGGAAGGAAGTCCTCTTAACTAGCCCATGAACATTGCGTGAGTGGCTTTTTGGTCTCCCTTTAAGCATATGGAGTATACTATCGGTATTCAATAAATACTGCCCTTAGGACAACCAATAATTTATACACTGAGATTACTTACAAATCCTTTTCTTGATTTAAAATAAATGCAAGATAAACTTCACTTGAGTGAGGTTCACACTGATATCTCAGTTTAATGTCCAAGTCTGCAAAATTGCCTCCAATTCACAGACAGGAACACTGAACAGTATTTCTTGCTTTGTTCTTTATGTGATGCTTCTGTAGTAGAACCAACCACATACCATGCAGCCTTTACACTAGAGTGTGATTTAATTTCTTATCCCATCTCTCTCTAGATTAAACTCCTGGATGGCAGGGACTTTCCTTTCCATCTTGTGGTTGATGCCAGGAATCCTCAAAGGTGCTCCTGTGTATGTGGAAAGAATCCACACCAGGCTTGTCCTGAAGTTAGACAAACCTGTACTTGATCTTGTCTGTACCACCTATGAGCTGTGTGACCCCAGGTGAATCAGCCAACTTCTCTAACCCTCCACTGAGGAATGTGTTAAATGGGTATAACAAGAGTACCTGTGCTTTGAGGAACTATGTGAGAATTAGCTGGGAGTCTGTATAGAAGACCCATCTGCAGGTATGAATATTGCTGGTAACACCCAATCACTGTTTATTATCTCTCTTATTGTGAGCATGACAAACTCAGTTGCTAGAAATACTCATCTGGGTCTTCACTGTTAATTGCAAAATAAAGATTACGCTGTTGGAATTTTCTTCCCTTTGGATATTTCTTAACCAGTGTTGGATAGAGGGTAAAGTTCGTCCTGATACCTTATGGCTAGTTGAGAAAAGGGATGCCCTGACTTCCTCATTGACTTTTCACTGATAGTTCCCTCCCACTCTTTACCTCTTGAGGAACAGCCACCTCCTTCAAGGTTCCAATACATGGAGGAATTTAAAGAAGAAGTTCAAATTTACTTCTGGAGAGGGAAAGATTAGACAGATACATTGAACAACCCAGACATTAAGTACTGGAAGTTTCCAGATACTTTGCCTAGCACTATACATTGTAGATTTAGAAAGCTGACAGAGAGAAAAATGGAAACAGAGGTATCTCTTGTTAACAAATGATTCCAAAGAAGAACATGTGGATGAATGTGTGGCATATGGTAGCTGGAATGTAAAATGTATAGAATATGCACAACATGTCACTCTTGGCATTTTATTCCTAGATAAAAGGGAACATAATACAGGTGCAAAGTGCCATTGTGACTCTGGGAGGGGTATAACTGTTGGTTTTCATCTCCTGATGCCAAGTGAAACATTCTGATGAAGGATAGTAGTTTCTCTACATTTTTGAGACTCCTCAACTAGAAAACAGCTGCTTGATAAAGTAAAATTGGCTCATAGTCTTCAGTTTTCTTTTATTAAAATTCATGTCACTGCTAATGTTGTGTGCCACAACCACTGACACTTTGGGCATGAGAGGAGATTATTAGCACACAAAGAAGACTGGGAATGTGTCTGTAGTAGAGGAAACTGCTTCACACCCCAGAAGAAACTGCATCTCCCAGGAGTCTGGCAGATTAGTTCTGTTTTCATCAGCTTAGTGCTGTGAAAAGTAAGGCTTTGTCAGTGCTATCTGGCTCATGTGTGTGTATTCACAAAAACAGAAACTTTTGCTTCTGCCGTCTTTAGATAGAAACATGAAAATGCAGGAGACGAGTGTGTAAAAACCCTACTTCTAGCTGGATTCTTTCAGATGGCTTTTCTCCTTTTACAACAAATGCTATTGCTTGAGAGAACTCTTTTACAGATGAGGAATGCTTTATATTACCAAAAAGGGCAACATTTGTACTTTTTAAAGAACTTTATAGTCAGCCAGCTCATCCTTCCCCCAAACCCCATTATTATTTCTGATTCACTTCCCTGCAGAATTTGAAGCAGGGGCGGTTTTTAATGTATGTCTTTGGATTGCCTCTTAACTTTTCATTAAATAGTGGATAACTTAAAATTTCTAAGATGTATTTGTATAACAATAACGAATGATACAATGAACATCTGCAAAACCACACCTTGCCAGCCTGCTCAACAACCTGACTGTCAAGCAGCCAAGGACAAGCAGAGTACCCCAACAACAAGGTGGTGCTAGGGAGGTACCTGCCCCACCAGGCATCGGACCACAGTGTGACCATAACATGCTCTAACAGCTGCTACGCTGGTGATAAAGAATAGACTGATGGATGGGACATAACATATAAGGCAAAAATAGTTCCAGCCATATGAAGAAACTAGCATTCTACCTTGAGGGGAAGAAATGGGTTAGCCTGAAAGTGGTTCTAGAAAATCTGTTAATATAAAAAAAAGACGTCACACTCTAGCATCACACCATATAAATAAGTAGTTTTGACAGCAGAATTATGTAACACTTTACACAGATTTATAAAGTACTTTTGGGAGAAAATAGATGCTTAAGATTTGGAGGTAGAAAGCATACTGCCTGACAGAGAGACACAAAGAAACTGTAAAAAGAGATGTATCTGATGCCATTAAATTAAGAGATGTGGCTTATTGGAAAACAACGTAAATAGAATACAAAGACCAGCCACAATCTGGAAGAAGACATTTGCAAGTGGGTTGGTGTGTTTTAAAAATTGTATAAAGCAACACAGAAAGATGAGAACTCCAATAGAGAAATGAGCAGAAGCTTGAGTGGGTACTTCAGTCATGAAAAGAAAACTAAAAAATGGCCAATGTACACATATACATTATTAATAGGGTAAAACAAATTGAAACTACCATGAGATACAACTTTATAATTACTCCACTTTTGAAATTAAGAAGTTAGAACATTCCAAGTGTGGACAGAGTTATGAAGCAACAAGAAATGCTCTACCATGAAGCCAGAGAACACTTCAGCATTAGTAAAAGACGTGAAAGTAGTAGCTCCTCCAGCCATGTCCACAGATTTGCTCAGGACTCTCCATGGACACTTGAAACCAGAGACAGTATGGAACCAAATAAACTATATTTTTTTAGACACATACCTATGGTAAAGTTTAATTTATAAATTAGGCACAAGAGATGAGCAACAATAAAAAACAATACAATGGGCTAAAACATATGCAAATGTAGTCTTTCTCAAAATACCTTGCTGTACTATAGCCATTTTTCTCTTTGTGCTAATGCCGAAGGGCCTGGGAACTGTATAGAGTTAGGTGACACTGACCTGACAATATTATATACCAAAAGCAGGACCACTGAGCTATCATAATACCAGGTGACTGGAGGCAACCAAAACTGCAGGAAACAAAACCATGGGTTAGGGGGCCCATTGTGTCCACCCATCCATCCAGCCATTAGCCTCAACTCCAGAGCTCCCCCACCCACCATGGTCCAACCTGCTGGTTCCAGATCAGTAGCATCTAAGCTCTAGGACCACAGCAGTCCATGTTTTTAGTAGCCCTCTTGGTGATTTTGTGTGTCTCAGTTATTTTTCTTTTATTGCAGAGACAAAATATCTAACATGCATAGTTAAAGAGGGGAAAGTTTATTTAGCTCACAGTCTGTAGCGGTTTCAGTCCCTAATCACCTGACTACAAGGCAGGGTGGCATGACAGAGGATGTGTCAGAGTTCATGGCGGGTGAAGCTAGCAAAGCAACAAGGGAACCAACAAGCTATCTTGGTAGCTTCTTTCTGCCCCTTTTTATATTTTACCTAGGCTACCAGGATTAGGGTGGTGCCAAACCAACCAGTGGACTGATTTACTCACACATCCTTAATCCCAGCATCACACACTCTAGATTCAGCCACCTCTTACAACACCTCAACCTATGACTATCTGAGGCCTTGGGGGGACATCCAGACAAAGGTCATAACACTGTGCAAGTTCCAGAATGAGAACTACCTCACTTGAGGAATTTTTGTATCCTGAGACCCATAAGAATGCAAGGTAAAAATGAGGTTCCACTCCACATTCTGTCACTTTGACAAGCTGAACACCAAGCACAAAGGAAGCATCCAGTGAAGTGAGAGGATGTCCTTCACACCCATAGAGGAGGTGGAGAGTTGGGGGAGGTGGGTGTGTCCAGAGGGAGGGGGTTACAAAGCCGCTCAGCTGGGGGCAACCTGGCAATACCCCTGCAAGTGTTCATCCTCTGGCACATCTAACCATGTGCAAGAAGACAAGTACTAAAGATTGGCCAATGCCATTTAATTGGCAGATACAGTGAGACTGTAACCTGAAAGGCCCCCAGAAATGGAGGCCATAAATCACAACCTGACACTATGGTGAGGGCTGCCCAGCTCATCATAAGAGAAAGGTCCTCACTCAAACTTAGGTCCTCTGGAATTCTGCGTATTAGGATTCACTTGCACAACAACACCCTTCCTAAGAACATGTTCTCTTCCGGCAGGAATTCTGCTCGTCATCATTTACATTATTGGAAATTAATTAGATACCTTTCCTATTTACTACTGGGAAATCTATAGGAATAGGAAAATTTGGAATTTTGGAGGATATAGGATAATGTTGGAGCCTGGCATAATTTGAAAAATGTAACAAGCCCTTTTCACAGAAAAAAACTTGCATAACTTTCAATTTTCAATTTCCCACTTGTGAGCTTTGTTATAAAGAATATTTGTAAAACGTTTTCCCAGAAAAATAAAAAATAAATTTGTATTAATAGCAGGTTAAGTTTTTGATCTGCCGATAAATGTCTTGGGGTACAATTTCTTTGCTGCCTGCTCACCCAACAGTAACTTAAGAAAGTCTGTCACAAAGCTTATCTGAGTCCTGCCTCTTCCAGGAGTTCACTGGAGGACAGAGGCTCTCAAGTGTCAATGTGCACCATGCCCCACCGCGCCCTCGAGATACTGGTTCAGGGGATCAGAGGAAGGGCCTCTCAGACTCGGCGCTGACTCTTCTGGGTCAGGACCGTACATGGAGAACAAATGACTGAGAGGAAACATCTAGAGATTCCTCAACAGGCAGATGAGCTGTTGTTGTTCCCTCCTGCAAATCAAATCAAAACCAAAGTGCAAAGCTGAAGAACATTGTTCTTCTTCTCTTCCTTCCGGCACTGAGGACTGAACCCAGGGCCTTCATAATGAGCTATATTCTCAGCAATTTAAAACAAATTTTTTTTGAGACATTGTCTCACTAAGCTCCCCAGGCTGAGACTGGACATATGATTCTTTTGCCTCAGTCGTCCAGAGTTGTTGGCATTACAGGCATGTATCACCATGCCTGGCTCCATAGTTTTCCTTTGCTTTTGCACTATTTCCACTGATCCTTACAGTCAACTGTATTTGGAAATTATGTTTGGAAAAAAATTCATCATGGTGGAAGGTGACTGATAGAAAAGAGACCTTTTCCCAAAAGTTTGCCAATGTATATGTGACTCAGCAAGTCTCTGGTGAACAAGTGGGAAAGCAGGGCATTCCAAATTCCAAAGCAGGACACACTCATTCCTGGCATTTCTTGGGGCAGCACTTGGCACTCAGCAGCATAGTCTGACTACATTTCACCCATGTTATGACACCTGTCACATAAATGAAGGTGGTGCTGCTAGAAACTGGCTCTGTGGGCTTTGGAGAGTGAATGCTATGTTCCCTGCTTAATCCCACAGCGGTCGGAGAATGCACAAGGCCCTGGTGTGCCTTTACCCAGAGCTGCTGACAGTGTCTTTTGTCTGCCTCCTGCCACCATTTAACCATGACCTCTCCTGCATTATTAATAAGCACAAGAGAACTCATTTATTAAAGCTGCATTTTTTCACTGTTCCATATGTTTCTTTTTGCCTGCCATGGCAGGTAGGTGACAGGAACACAAGAGAGAGGGGCTGTCTTCTCCCCTGTGACCCTGATGGCAATATGCAGCTGGATCTATGGAAGCCATGAGAGATTTGGGACATGGACTCATTTGTCACTGCTAAAAACCTTCCCAGACCAAAGCAGGGCCCATCTGATACCTTCTTTATTCAGAAGTTAATTTGGTGAACAGGTCCTGGAATGGTTACTAGTTATGGGCCAGGACTGAAAATATCACAGAGAAGAATGCTAAGTCCCTACCTTTATGGGGCTGACATTTTCCAGGGGACAGGGCATAGAGACAGATGATAAGAAAGTAAGTACATGAGTTGTGATTAAGTTTTAGAAAAGGAAGACATAAGCACACAGACAGATCAACAAGGGTGGGAGACTTTCTTTGTTAAAGAGGTCTCCAGGGAGAGGGTCAACTTGGCTATATCCTCAGTGAGGAGTCAGTGAATTACTTTGCAAGAGGGAAGCAGACAGATCCAATGTCCCAAAAAAGGAAGGAATAAGGTAGGTTCAGGGTATGGGGAAAAGCCCTGTAGGACCAGGGCAAATGCGCATGGCATGGGGTTTGTGGCCCCAGTTCCTGACATGCTATAGGTCACAGGGAAGCAGTTGTCTTCTAAGTGCACTGTGGAAACAGGGAGCAGGGGCGAGGCATGGCTCTTAGCACACAGCTGGCTGACTGAACGCATTGACTGACTGAATGAAAAAATGAATGTTGTTCCCCTTTGTTCTCTACACTCTTCATCTGGTTCAAGTCATAGCTGTTCTGTTAAACACCTGGTCCTCTTTCTAGTTCTTTCTTCTTGTTCCCCACTCCCCATAAGCACTACCAAATCCAACACGCTAAATCAATGGTGTGTGGAGGTCAAAGTGGTAACAAGATCTCATTTAGGTTCACAGTATAACTGGGAGGCCAACTTAACATACGACATGGGAACAAGGTGGAGGGAAATACAGGGATACACTGGTGGGCAGGGGATTATGGGAACACTCAGTTTACCGATGTAAGGATGGGCAAGGCATTGTGGGAATGCTCACTGAGGGATACAGTGGTAGGCAAAGCATTGTGGGAATACTCAGTGCAGGGATGCAGTGGTGGGCAGGGCACTGTG
>PVLA01003175.1:0-225775 GCA_004027455.1 Hydrochoerus hydrochaeris
CCTTTGTAATTCACCTGTATGTATTCCTGCTTCTTTGTTCATGTTTCTTATTCTTAAATTGTAGATTCTCTTGTCATCTTCTAGCCTTTGTATTGTTACTGCCTCTTTCCTTGTTATTTTTAAGAGATCTTTCCTTTCATCATCACAACTGCCAACTTGTCTCCAAGTTTTGATAGTCTCTCCTTAGTTTCTTTTAAGGAGTTTTGCCAGCTTTCAATGAGTTTTTAATTTCCTTGTAGTCTCTTTGAATCTGCTTCATGTATTCTATATTGTCTTTGTATTCTTTATTGAATGTTTCTCTCCTTTTTTTGTGTTCCTCCCTTCTTCCATCTGTATCATCCTTAGAGATGCTTCCTGAGAGCATTTCTTTTATTAATCTACTTATATCCTGCTTTACCTGATTTAATATTTCAGTTTTGAGCTCGTCTACAAGGTCCCAAAGATATCTCTTAATGTCCATTGAAGCCATGTCTGATGTTATGTGTTTGCCACCCTCAGTTTCCCTTGTTTTTCCTTCTCCTGGTTCAGTGTTCTCAGGGTTGTGGGCTGGGGGCCTCCTCCTGCCTCTCTCTCCTGTCACGGCCCTGACTTCCTCCACACGGGTTACACTGTAGGTCCCAGCCCCCTTCCCTGTTGGCCACGGTTCCTCCAAAGAACGCTGGTGAGGGACCTCTGCCCTCTCCTGTCTGCTCTTGTCACTGAGGTGTAAGCAGGCTGTGTATGCCTGCCCCTCCCCCCAGGCCAACCAAACTTCTGGGGCCTTTCACCCAGTTAGTGCGTGCTAGGCACAGGGAATCAATTTGGGATGGCTCATTGGGACCCGGCCAGGGTGTGGCCCAGTCCAAGTAAATCCCATGAATCTGCTCTGAGGAGGGAGCAACCAGCTGAAGTCACTGTCACTCCCAGTTCAGGCTCCTCCTGCCCAATTCCAATATGTCGCCCATTTGGTCGCTCCCTTCCCATGTGGGAGAGGTCTCATTCCCACCACTGACCGTGGATTAATGAAAGTCCCTTTGCTGGCTTCGCTCTCCGTTGGGCTCACCAACCCCCGACTTCAGCACTGAAGTTCTTCCTGTGAGTGGCGGCAGGAACAAGTTTGGGTGGCTCTGCCTGCTGGTGCAGATTCAAGCTGGTGCACACTTGCTGGGTCACCATGAAAACACTGTGTCCCGTAATTTTCAGCTGTTTCAGTTGAAGTCCCAAAGTATTTGATGAACTTTTTTATGTTTTAATTTCTTCCTGTGTCAAGAGGATCCATCTCCCTCTGTCTGGGTCTCTCCAGGGTGTTTTATTCTGGCGTATGAGTTGTTTCTCCCAGGAGGCTTTGTATTTTGTTGCTCACTGATCGGCCATCTTGTCTTCTTTCTCAGATTTTTATGCATGATAAATTTTAGATTAACATTTATTAGTTTTTAACTATTGATGATTATAAATATAATCACAACATTCAACCACCTAGGTGAATACTTTAAAAATTATAATGACTTAAAATTTGAGTAGTACAAAAAACTATTAAAATTATTTGTAAATATCTCCTCCTCAAATCCTTTCCTCCCAGTCTTTTATGCAGCTTTCCAGAAATGTTTTCAATGTACAGGCTTAAGTTGATCTTTTAAATATAGCATTTCAAGTTAATACTATAATTTATTATTTTGTTGAATAATATACTCATTCCATTTCATGAATATATATTAATGTCCCGTGTTAGGTATTGTTGTAGTCACTAAAGTTACAACATAAACAAAATCTTGTCTGTCATGAAGTTGTGTGACTGGGTATCTGAGAAATAAAATAAATCAATAAATCTTTAATATGTTAGGTGTTGGCAGGTAAGGAGATAAATTAAGCAGATAAAAGAGGTGGAGAGTTAGATGTTGTCATTTTTGACAGGGGAGCCAAAACAGTTTCAAAGAAAAGAGGGCACACAAGGAAAGCCTGCAGAGTATGAGTGAGGGGTACAAGTATTTGGAGGGACTATAACAACAGGTGGACCCGGCTCCAGGAAAAGCATTTGTTTTGTAAAGCCAAGAGGCAGTTTTTTCCCTTGTAAATCAAGTGATATAAAGAAAAAGAGATAGTTCAATTTAAACTAATAATGTATTGATAAGGATGATTTATAGAATGAAAGTTCTCAGTTTAATCATGCTGCCAAAAAATGAGGTCCAGATCCAGACTGAGGAAGCTTCCACCTGTCATAGGAAACACCTTGGTAACCCAGGAAATCTCTGGTTTCAAATTCTTCCTTTTCAATTGGTTCTGAAGTTGCCACAAGATGTACCCAGGATTGGTTGGGAAAAAAGTGCACTTTCCTTCTCTTCCAGAAGAACCATCTCTGGGATCTCCCTGTGGAAGTGGTCCTTGCCACCACCTTCCTAGAGAACAGGGAACTATGCTTGAGCCTCAGAGCGCAGGTTTCCCTAGCTTGTATCTGATTACATTGGTCCCCTCTGACGCTAAAACAATGTACTAAATTCTACTTCCAGGAATAAGAGTCAAGGAACCTCTCTCTGGCCAATATGGGCATAAGAGCATATGAAAACAGGTTGGTAAATTGCTGTGAAAACATTTTGTGCTTGCCTAGCATATATGAAGCCCTAGGCTTGATCTTCAGGACAGGAACAACAACAAAAAGTTTTGTGTGCTTCTGCTGAACTTAAATTCAAGTTGATTTGCAGAAATTATTGACAGTAGAAGCTGGTGGCTTCATCCCAGACTTCTTACCTTGTCTGGTCCTTCCCCTCCTCCTTGCCCCACTGTAGAGACAGGCATTGCTTTGCTGCCTCTGAGACATAATGCAGAACATGTTCAAAGGAGGCAGTAGGCTTTTGTAAAAAAAAAAAAATGCTAGAGTCCTATAAAAATATCTGTGTTTTTTGAGAATAGTTTTCTTGCTGATTTGACTGCATCCAAATCTGACATGTTTTGACCCTTTCTAAAATGATTTGATTTGAGGGGAAAAATTGTTACTGACTGGGAGGGAGAGAAAGCAAAGACTTTGAGTAAAAAATTATTTCCTAAGAGACTAAAGTAATTCATATAAGAATCCAGAGCTAAACAAAAAAGAAGGATATACTTGGTAGCTGAAAACTGTGATTGTGTACCTGTGTCCCAACACACCAAATCATCCTTCTCTGGAATATTGTAATAATTTTTATGAGGTCATAAAACCTCAACCTGACAGTCTGTTCTCCAAACAGCCTACTGTATCCTTCAAAAGGAGTTAGATCATGTCACTCTGCTTAAAACCACTCAAGGGCTTCTCTTACACTCAGAGTGAAAGCCAAGGCTTTACCAAGCAGCTCTAGATCATGTGGTACCCATCCTAGGCAATGTCTGGCTTGGTCTCCTCCTATTCTCTCCCTTGTCTATTGCCCTCAGTAACTGGGCCTCCATGCTGCTTTCAAATAACCCAATGAACTCATGCCTGTGGCCCTTTGCGTTTGCCAGACCCCTCACTCTGCCTGCAAAGTGCCTCCCTAGCATGTAAATCACATCTGTCAGAGACTTCTCTGACCACCATGTTTAGAATTGTGGCCTTACATACTGGGATTTAGCTCAGTGGCATAAGCACCTGCCTGGCAAGTGCGAGGTTAAAAAAAAAAAAAAGAATTGTAGCCTTTCATCATCTTTGTGCCTTCATCCTCGCACCAAACTTTACTTTTTCCTTCAAACATGCTATGTTTGTTTTGCTTACCATTTATCTTTACCAGATAGAAAATAAGCTATGGTATATATGAACAGAGGTTTCTGCCTGTTTTGTTATTCACTGCTATCTCCAGCACCTAGGACAGTGCCTGATACATGTTTGTTAAATGGGTTAAAGGACTTAGGAAATGTGAGAGGAAAGACAAGTTTCTTTCTCTAAGAGTAATACAAATCCGAGGATTGCACAGTTAATATAAAACTTAAAGTGAAAGAAACTTGGTGTATGCATGGTCCATGCTACTGATAGTCATGTTTTCTGGGTGTTCTAGATAGCTAGTTCAGAAGGAAAGGCCTCAGATGCCTCCAATGTCATGCTTAAATGCAAATGATGCTGGGAATGGCAGTGAATAATGCCCAAAAGTGTAGGTGGAAATGGAAATTTGTTCTTTAGCTTCCAAAGTAATGATTTTCAAAGCAAAGAAATTGAATAGGGAATACATTAACAAAAACTCTGTGTCCCTGAAAATGTAAACTTCATTCACATTGCAATCTGTGCAGTTTTTCAAGCCCAGTGATCTAAGGTCAGAAGGCACTTGTATTAGCATAGACCTTGCTTTGTTAGTTCACGTCTGACTAAACCTCTGAATTCTTTATTATAATGATGGTCTTCCCATGACAATAAAACCAAGATTGCATAACACCACTAACATTTATCCGGCACTTAGACAATCCCAACATGAATTGTCTCTAAAGACCTTAGAATATAGGTCAGGATTATTAACCCCATTTTGATTCTCAGACAGGAAGCATTTCCATAATGTCACTGAATTAGCAATTAAATCCATAATTTGATTGCTTTATTTATAGATAATGGTTCATTTAGTACAGGCTATATTACAATAAAGATGACCTTCTTTAAATAAACAGCTTTGTATTTGGATTTAACTATAGTTAGTGGTCTAGAACTAATTGGTTTCTAGATTTCCTTAAGATCAAGGTTTCATAATCTTAGTTTGGGATACTTATTTACAGAACTGAGTGATCTGACATTCCCAAAGCCATTTGATATCAACCAGGACTAGGCTCAGATTCCACTACAGAGATATCTATGAGGGCAGGCTTCCATGTGATTGGGGTGTTCCCAGACCATACCTTCAAACCTGTTGGAATTTCTGTTCTGTTTTTTTTTTTTTTTTCCTTACGCTCAGCAAGTTCCATCTGGTCCAAAATTTTCAGTAAAACTAAACCTGAAAATCAGTGCGTATGTTGACAACTAAGAAATAGAGACAAAAATCTTCAGTAGGAGAGGCTGGTACCAACCAATATTATGCGAAACAGGATGAAAATAGTGCAGCTACATCAGAATTGTATTTAGATGGTGCTTTATTTAATTTCTGCTGTGCTTCATTCCTTTTTCCTTCCAGAGCAGTCTTATGAAAAGCAGTCAAAGTCAGTTCAATGAACATGTCAAATACTCAGGAAGTTGTGAGAAAATATAAAAATAAGGAGACTACTTGTAGGTTCATTTCTGTATCAAAAGACTAGAACATCTAAAAAGAGAATTTTTGAACTAGAAATGACTTTTTATCTTTGAAAAGAAAGAATTTATCCAAGTGTTGGAGCTTTTCAACACTTCTTCTGATTTCATCTTCATACCAAGACATGTTCACTGCCAATAAAAACATGCACAGCCAAATTATACTTTTAATAAAAGTTTTTTCTCTTGTTTCTCCTTTACTATTGTTCCTAAATCTGATTTACTTTATTTACATCTCTGTACTAAAATCTGATTTATAATGTCAACTAGAATGTAAGCTACAATTTTAATACCAATAGAAAATTTAATTGGTCGTTTAAAAAAGTGTGTTTTACATAAAATTTTAAAGGGTGTTGAACATGGAATTTTATTTTTTTAAATTTTTTTATTTAAAGAGAAAACATGTAAAGGGTAGAGATAATACAGAATTTCCAACAAAAAGATAAACAGTAAGAAATCAATAGTTGATAAACTATATATTGTCCTCTTAGAAATAGTTGTTCAAGTTACAAAATTAAATCATACAGAGTAGATATTCAAACAGTGAGACTGTAAACAGCTATGCATGCATGAGTCTCTGCAGAACATGGAATTTTAAAGTTTTTAAATCCAATTATGATAAGCTTGGTCAAATTAAAGTATAAATTGATAGACCAATAAAATTACTGAGTGTTAAATTCAATCAGATTAAACTTTAAAATGAAGATCTTTGAGAGGTTCCATCTCAAAAAGTGATGGTGGTGGAAATCTTTTTGTGTGTAGTCTGTGACTCCTGGGATCCATGAAACCAAGGCAGTTTATAATAAAATGTGGTGAAAACATCTGTGAGAATATTCCTTTGGCCATATAAATGACATTCCAGAGGTACTTCAAGCAGATTGACAGATCTGAATTGTATAATTTACAGTTGGTGAAAAGATGAATCATGTAAATTGTATGGCTCAAGTCTGTAAAACTTTCCTGAACTTGAAAAATAGTCTGAAATTGTACTAGATGTCAGATCAGATCACTGCACAATCAAAAGTGTGATATTTCCTATTGGTGTTTGAAATGCACAAAAATATCTGCCCCCTTCTTCCTGAAGGTTTACATCTGCACAAATTAAAATAGTGAGCATGTGGACATCCTGGTTGCAGTAGTCTCACCTTATCTGTGGTTTCACTTTCATTTACCTAACGTCAACTAAAAATATGAAAAGGAAAATTCCAGAAATAAATAATTCACAAATTTTAATAACTTTTATTCAGCATGTTGTTATAACAGTTCTGTTTTGTTATCAGTTATTTTTGATAATCTTTTATTGTGCCAAGTTTTTACACTAAACCCTATCACGGGTATGTGTGTATAAGAAAATGGTTAGCACAGTTGGCCTCCATATCCTTGGATTCTAAACCTGTAATTCAACCAACTGTGGATCAGAAATATTCTGGAAAAAAAAATGTATCTGTACTGAACACACACACACACACACACACACACATGTCTTTTCTTGTTACTCTTCCCTAAATAATATTACAAAATATTTACATAGCAGTTACATTGTATTAGACTGATCTCCAAATGTGTTTGTTTTTTTTTTTGTTTTGTTTCATTTTGTTTTGTTTTGTTTTTAATAGTGGAGATTGAACCAGGGCTACTACTCGCTCCCCTCCCTTTTTTTTTTTTTTTTTTTCTAAAGACAGAATCTTGTGAAGTTGCTAAATTGACTGACTGGGCTCAAACTATCCATCTTCCCCTCTCAGCCTCCTAGAGTACTGGGATTACAGGCGTGCACCACCACACTCGGTTTTGTGTTAGGAATTTAAAGTGTACAGAAGGATGTCTGTAGGTTGTATGCAAATCCCATGTCATTCTGTACAAGGAGTTGAGCATGCGTGAATTTTGGTATATAAAGGGATCCTGGAGTCCATCGCATTTGGTAACCAGAGGATCCCTTTGTATTTGAGTTTTGGTATGACCCATGGTTTCAAGCTTCTGTTGGGCATCTTAGAATGTATCTACTGCAAATCAAGGATGATGATGATACATTTAAAAGGTGGAGTTTTTCTTTTTAGCACATATTTCTTAGCATATCAGAAATTTTTTTTTCATTTCACAATATGTTAGAATTGTAAATGTTGTGTTTGACTTACTTTTAGCATGTAAATGTTGTGTTTGATTCTTTGTTCAGATTCTTATATATTAATACAATGAGTACAATAGTAAAATTTCCCCTTGTCACCTTCTGAGTCAACAAATGACACCTAAGTAAACATATTTTGTGACATTTAATGTACTTATTTTTCTTTGACAAATACTTGTATTTTCTTTCAGGTAACAGTTTAATTTACTAGGCTTGCATATTCAGATGACTCACTTTTAATCAAAATCAGATGCATTAACAGATTGTATAATAGAATCTTGGAAGTCTCTATTTTGATTAACACCTAAGAATTAGCAATTGGAGGACTGTTTATAATTCTTATCTGCTCATGATAACTCTGATATGTAAAATGTTCACCTATTTTTGTAACTACATGGGAAGTCGCTTGTAGCTCATGTTTCAGTTGGTAGTTTTAAAATTATGACAGCAGAAAAATGGATAGTTGGATCTAGCAGCTTCACATTGTCCTTATGATAAATACTGACAAATCACCGGGCTGAATGCCTGAATCTCGGCCTCCTCCTGCTCCTTCTTGGACCATGTGCCCTGTTTGCCTTCTCTGCTTCAGCATCACTGTGCTTTCACTGCCCTGGAAGCCTCAGTCCAGCTGTCCTCAGGAAGGACTGACCACCTCGACTAAGCTAGTTAGTTCTCTGCACACTAGGAGGACCACACACTTCTGCTTTTTAAAAGTTGGTTTTTTAGCTCCATTTCTGTGCTTGTTTTATCAACATTAGGTTCCTGAAGGTGTGGAAGGATGTGGTTTGCTGATGCTTTGACTACTTTTTCACCATTGTGTCTTTGGTATGCAGCATAGACTTTGACAATTTATAGACACTGAGTGATGTTAAGGTAGGAGAGGGTAAATGAGTAACTGCTCTGTGGGGACAGGGATTTTTTTCTGTTCTGTTTATTACTGTACCCTGAGTTCCTAGAATAGTTCCAGGGTTATAGTAGTTGTTTGTTAAATATTTATCAAATAAATTAATGTTCCTGACTTTTCAAAGACACAGAAAGTATTTAAGGGAAGTAAAGGGCAATATTTTTCCTGCAACTATCATATCACAGTATTTCCATTAACTTAGAGAGTCTATAGCTGTATTTTTAAAATTGTGGTAAAATACACCTAACCAAAAATGTATCTTTAAACCACTATCAGGTATACAGTTTAATGACATTAAATTCATTCACATTATTATGTGACTATGTGAAATTTTTATGTAACTGCCTCCAGAAGTTTTTCATCACCTGTAGTCATTAAATAACTTACCATATTTAACTTTATAAAACTCTTTACTCATCTTAGAGTCCCTCCCAGTAAGTCACTTTACATCATTTGCAGCCATGAGAATGAGAATTCACCTAATATTTTATGTTCATGATATGCTTGCTGGTTTTGTGAGATAGGATAGATCTGGCTGTTATAACAAACCCCTTAAATTGCGGAAATGTTGTGAAATTAGTCCTTCCAGCTCATGTGATAGTTCATTTGGGTGGTGTAGACCATCAGTGGGAGGGAAAGCTTTTTACTCTTTTGGGACCTGTGCTGACAGACTCCATGCCATAGAACTTCTAAGGTCACGCTGACATTGGTACTGGCATCCAGACAGTCGTGGAGACAGAAGAGGTGGTAGAAAAGACCTTACTTCTTCAACATCTGAGCCAAGAGGTTATACATACATCTCATGATCTCACCCAGATACAAAGGGAGTTGGAAATGTAGACTTAGATAAAGGCCTGTTCTTACAGCCATTCTGCATGACAGAAAGGAACATGACTCTGGAATAGACATAACACCATTATGATACCACAAACTTGCTGTGTCATTTGTACTATGAAACCATGAAACATTACAATAACATGATTGCCAGTGCACTCACAGCAGTTCACTCACTCCTGGTCATGTGTATTGCCTGCAAGGTCACAAAGATATTTTAACACTTCTGTGGGTCGTCAGTCTTCTTCACTCTATTTGATTTATCAGGGATCTATGGGTTCGTTTTTCTTCAAAAGCAATGCATGGCACATCTTGTTTTACTTGTAAATTCCTGTCTGAATGGACCCCTTATTGCTCCCACCCTGACTTATAAAAGAAGAATGTTATGGAGTTCGTCCCAAGTTTACATTTACTGGTCTTGCAAGAAAAGAATGAACTTGATGCTAAATGTAGGTCAAGAAGTCAGGGCCTGCCAAATTGTGGTAGAGGTGAGTCCCTCTGGGTGCCATCTGGTTGAACTAGTATTTGGAGAACCTGCTTTGTTTCATACCATGCTTTCTGCTTCTTGGAGTGCATTTTGTTTCATAGACTGTAATAATAATAGCAGAGAACCGGGTCTCAAGATTATTTTGGACCTTTACCATGCCAATGTGAATTAGGGTGTAGGATGATAAACATACCCCAGAGAAACCAAAGATAAATGCCAATTTAAACAGTATTGTTTATCCTTTTCTCCATTTAATAAGTATGAATGGACCCAAATTCAATCCAAGGATCATGTCAAAAGCAAGAGTTAAGAAAAAGAGAGGTTTAGGGACTTTTCTATGATTTTGATACTACTACTCAAGTTTTATTAAGGCCAAAAATTAAAAATAATTTTTAAATGGTATTTTATAGGAATAAAACAGCAAGATAATTTTGATGCTGCATAAATACATAATAGTGCACATGATATGTATATATTGTTACATGTATAGTTTTCAAAGTTGGTGTTGTCAAAAGTATTTCTCAGCTATATTTGTCTTGAAGATTGTTAATAGGAAATAATTGTCCCAACTGAAAATAGAATTGGTGTGGTGAGCATCAAACGTTTGGTATGTGAACATCACCTACCTTTAGCCACCTCTTTCAGGAGACCAGCTTTTAGAAATCAGTCTTACAAGAACTAAAGGGTAAATATTGTTTGGGTCTTCACAGTTGTGCCATAAGTATGATACAAATAAAATTATGAGCTGTTCTTCTTGCTGATACTTTTCAGTTTCAGTTGTATTAAATGTTATGAATTCTTGTTTTTAAATAAAACAAAAAAATTCTGCAAAATATATATGCCAATCAATAGCAATTTAATTTGGGGTAGATAGGAAGTCCATTATTTTATTTTTCTAGGAGTGGCTAAAACAAGCATTCACTTTTTAAAAATTATTGAATTTTTCATATTATACATTTTATAGATGTATATTCTGAATTAATTTCATTGTAATTGGTTTATTAGTGTGCTATGGCCTTAGGGTTTTTTACATTTTTCATCTAGATGCTATTCATCTTTTCTGAAGGCTACTTGTAAAATGCATCAATTTCTTCTTAACCTTTTGACTTATGGCTGGTTTTACTTAACACATTCAGGTGATTGTATTTAGGTTAAAAAATAAATTGTTACTTGGTTATTGGAAAAATAGTCCCTAGCAGTGATGTATTAGCCTATTCTGTTGACCCTGAGTGCATTTCAGAATGGTGAAAGCCTATTGACACAGTTGTGAAAGACTAATGAATGTAACAAAATTTCATTTCTCATTATTGTGCCTGATTGACATGTTTTGAAATTTTGTTTTTCTTTTTTTCCCTTTGAAATGAAATGGATTTGAAAAAATAAGTGAAAAATAAACATAGTTCATAAAAAAAAGATAGAAAAGAAATGCTCAGCATAGCCGCTGACATGGTAATACAATTAATAAATGTAGTCTTCCGGTAGTCCTTGCAAAGGCTTGTGGATTTAAATTGCCATATGGAGGTTAGAAGTGTGGCTCTATCAATGATACAAGTAAGGATGAAATCATTCTCCCACATGATGCCATGGAATCATATCTATGCAGATTGCTTATATGCTTTGTTCATGACATTTTGCTCTGAATTGAATTATGCAAAAAACAAACACTTACCAAGAAAACCACATTCCTTTACTTCCTTTTAAAATGTCTGTTCAAATGTATCTTCTCCCATGTGCTACCCAGCAGCGTTTTCATATGTGCCTTTGTGAAATATAAAAAAAATACACTTAGCAGGGAAGCCTGGAATTGAAAGGCAGTAGGTGCCACAGAGGCTTTAGCTCAGACCATAGAACATGGGATACATGTTGCTGGGGGCTGTAGGGACTCCCCGCTGACAGCTAGGGAGTTCACCCCATCTGCATCCTTCTGCAACCTTTGGACTCTCCATCCATCCTTCTTTCTTCCTGGCTTTCTCCATGCCTCTCAGTCTGATTACTCTTTCCTGTCCTCTTCTACTATCCTATTCTTAAATCTCAGCGCAACTCCCAATGTTATCCTCATCCTTTCTCCACACTATATTATAAAATAAAAAAGCACAGCCTGTGTGTTCACACAGAATACAAAGCTGTATTGCTTGGAGTCATTCATTTAACTTCTCTGTGCTTCCATTTCTTCTCTGGTATCAAAGAGACAATAAAACTTGTAGAACTGTTGCATCACCTGCTATAATATACACACAGACTCTGTCTCTTGGTAGTGTCTCATTGAATCTTAGTTCTTTTATCTCTAGGAAAAATTGCAGTAATTTTACTGATCCATTTTCAGTTGATGGACTCTACAGTATTTAGCTGTAGTTCCAGGTTGTCTATGATTTAGATTTTTGGCACTAGCTCCATTGCCACATAGTATTGGTCAGTGATGGTGAACCTTTTAGAGCTTTCAGTGACACAAACAGCCCACTGTGGCATGGATGCCATAGGTTCAGCACCTCAGATATAAATACTTCTAAAATGATGAGGACTGCCAAACATTCAAAGGGGAAATTTCCCTAGAGGGTTTGGTCCTGCAAACTGGAGCACTCTCTAAATTCCTGCTGATTTTACCACATACAGAAATTTGTTTTAGAAGAGATTTTAAGAAAGAAGGAACAGGAAAACTCTTAAAGTGCGTATGTGCTTTACCATACATGATTCCTTGGAAGTGAAGGCTTGAACTATGTTTTTAGCCAGGTGACCTAAGAATCCTTACATTATACTCTGACTCTGTGTTCCCCAAAGAAGATACTTGTAGTGGGGACAATGACAAATCAAGACGGTTGAATCTGTATTGTTAGCTAAGCTTTGGTCTCAGATCTCAACGCAGAGCTCCATCTTACTGTGCTGAAAGAGGTGACTTCCTTCTTTCCCCTGGATGAAGGAGTCAGTTTGAATGGCCTGGAAGCAAAGTATTCCATCAGGCAAGGTCTAATTTCCTTAAACCCAAACCAGTGTCAGTCATTCCCACTGCCATGTGAAGGGAAGGAGTGACCCACAGCACACAGTAACAGAGGAAGAGGACCCTGCCTGCCTGAGCGCCATGCCTGAGGTTCTGGGTAGTGCCAGGCTGCTCCCTGAGGAGAGAGATGGTGGAGGTAGAAGAGAGGACCATGCCAAAATTCCACCCCTAAAGGTGCATTCAAATAGACAAATAAAAATCACCAAGTTATTTCGTTAATAAAAGATGTTGGATACTAGCAGTTACCATTGCCCAGTTTGTATTCTTAATCTCAAATTCTTTCCATCTGTGTATCCTGATTCATCTCAGGGAGGAGTCAGTATGTGTTTGTTGGGGGTGGACTTGGGAAGGAGGCAAGGGTTACCTTAGAAACCAAGAGCCTTGGATGTTGGTTGCTAGAACACCTCCTCAATGGTCTCCCTAACCAGTCTCTACCCACTTGTCACTCACACTACTGACAAATACTCTTTCCCCTCATCTAAAATCTTAGTGGGTCTCTACTGTTCTCAGGTTAACATCCAGACTACTAACGTGGCTGGTGCCCTTTGCATTCTGGTTCCAGATGACCTGGATAGCCTTGCCTCTTGCCATCTTTCCAACCTCCTGCTGTTCTTGTGGTTCCATTGCCACTTACTCAGTCACTGCCTCTTGCCTTGCACCTGCCCTTCTCTGTTCCCAGGATGCCCTTCATACTCACCATAAACCTCTACTCTGTACCACCTTTGGAAAGCTGGCTTTGAGGTCTCATTGTAAAATAATTATTTCTTCTTCTTTAGTCTGGCAATACTTAAAGTACTCTATTTGGGGTGGCTGATGGTATTTCTGGCTGTTTTCCTGATTAGCAAGTAAACTGAGATATCTGATGGTAGGAAACATGTCTTATTTGTATTTTATTATTTTTTCCTTACACTAGATCTGTTCATTCTATTGGCAGATAAATATTAAATGCTCAAATAAGTCTATTGAATTAAGTTGTTACCATAGATACATTTTCAAATTCCTTTACACTGTCTCCTGCACACCCTAGATGGTATTTTCTTAAAAAGTGGAACCAAAATAACAACAAAACCTTTTAACTCTAAGAAAGAATCACCAACTTCCACAACAATAATATTGAATCCTGATAAAATACCATTGTGTTAGATGCAATGAAAATCTATAAAGAATAGTTTTACATGTACAGTAAGGTAATTTTTTAGCAAATGAAAATAGAATATTTTATACCACATGCACAAACTAAAGCAGCAGAGATTATTTCATGCCTTTCTATTTTATTCCTGGAATAATTTTGCAATTCATGGTGAGTCTTCATATTTGAGTGCAGCCCAGAGTTCCTGAATCGATACTTGTTTTTCCCTCTGAAAGATGTTTTCAGAGGTTGATAGTATGACTTCTGTTTTCAAAAACCCAAATTCCAAAAAGACACAAACCCTCTCTTAGAAAAGGGTGTCACTGAGTTGGCTGTCTAAAAAGTGAAATATAACATGCTCAGCTGTGATTGTTCTAGTCCTCATTTGTGGTCCTTTTCCTGGGTAATTTTTAGCTGGAATGTTTGCAAAGGGAAGATTCAGATTGAGGTGAATAGAATTGGATGTGCTAAAGTCTGGAGCTGAGCCTTGGTTATACCCAGGTGCAGCTTTGTCCTTAAAGGATGATATATCATCTATCCATGATCATCACTGAACTTCATTCAAACATAGAAAAAAGTAATTCCTGTGCTACTAATTTAAAAAACAATAGCCTGTGGCAATGACATATTTCATATATATAGGATATATATTGTAATATATATAGGATATATATATATATATATATATATATATATATATATATATATATATATCCCTCTGTCCTCTAAAATGAAAATAGAAAGCAAACAGGACTCTTTGGCCTGGAATCTATTTATGGACTTCTAGTCCCCCTCTGCTGTCACTTTTGATTGAAGCCAGCAGAGAGATGTTCTGGCAAATGTATTCATAATTTGTCTTTCCTTGCTGGGCTCTCTCTGTAATTGTGTTTCCCATCAGGGAGTCAGTTGGAGTTAATGTATTGACAGTCTGCTGTGATTGATGACAACCAATTTCTTGTTAACATTTTCCCCATTCTCCAATCCACAGAGCAATGCTAAGACAACCTTTGGGTTAAAGAATTAAAAGGAAGGACAACTTCTTCAGATAAGAAGACCTTCAAAGGTAGGGGTATGTCTTCTTAAAATGCTTGAATTAATAGTTATGGAAGGAATTATTCCATAAAATGACATGATTATGTGAAAGTATTGCCATGGTTAGTACTTTTCAGTCTAGAGAGTATAATAAAAGACAGGGAGTAGGTATATAGACATAAAAACACTTATCATTCTACTTGTCAAGAAGAATTGATCAGATACAGAATAAAGAAAAACAGCCCTTTCTTTTCCTAGTGTCAAATTAATATTTGTTTTATTAAATCATGACTCATAAAGCACAGAAAATAGACAACAGATTAAAAACACTGCTAATAAAAATATGTTTCTGAATAAACTAAAGATTAAGGATTATGGGACATCATTAATAAGAATTTTCATTTAGATTCAATCATATATCAAAAACCTGAGAACATACATTCCTTGTGTGATTTTTCTCATCTCACAGCAAAGTTCAATAACAAAAGGTCAGTTTTGAAGGTTTAAATATCACTTTGAAACATGTTTTCTGCTTTATAAAGCCCTTCCCCACCCCACTGCCCACCTCATTCCCATTATGTCATTTAGAATTATGAGCTCTAGAACAGATCCTGCCAGGCCTGTGGGCCTTTGTGAAAGGCCATCTATTATAGTCATGAACTTGATGAAAAATATCTTAACTGGAGATCTGGAATACAGTTCAGAGAACTGTATCTCAATCCATAAAGAGCTGTCTTAGGAATTATGAGAGCACAGTTGTTCAGACATTTAGTTCCATGCCTCATAGGTTTCACTTAATAAATACACTCTCAAGGATTTTAATTAAGAAAAGATCTTATGTAAGATTTTGAGGTAGTAAAAGCCTTCCAACATGTTGTTCCTTGTTCTTGAGAATTCTTAAGTTGATCCACTGAGATGTCATTTTATAATTAAGAGGAAGTGATTCATGCCTCTGCTGAATTCACATTCATTGTGTTGCATTAAAACTGATTTCATATGATGAAGTCGTTCTTACAGTGTTTCAGGATATCATCAGAAATCCCCAAATCAGTGACACAGAAATGAATATTGCTTTTTACATCAAATAGCATCAAATTTTGTTCTACTTGAAGTGTCCTTAAAACATGAAAATTAACAAAAACTAGCAAAATGATAAGTAATCATAATCAATATCAAAAAAGCCTAGGTGTTATATAATGGCTCTTTTAGTAGAAAGCTCCCTTAGTTAAGGCAAAATGACTTATTGCAAAGTTCTGATATGCCCCTCCCTTATGGGTGTCCATATTTCTTAAAATAAAAAAACATCTGCAAAGGAAAGTGATGTATTATTCTGCTCAGCCCACATGGAGGATATGGAATATGTTCATACCAAACCACAATCATTAGAAATTCTTGCCAATAAAATACTGATATCACTTGTAAGTTACAGTGTGTCCTTCTATAGCTAATGCATGTTATAATACCTCTGAGAAGTTAAAAGGCAAGAGAAGGCTTATTTTAAATAGTGGTTTCTAGTGAAAGAGCAAGGAAGATAAGGCAAAAGAACCCCTGGGAGCAGCACTATAAGGTCTAATCATTGGGGTGCAAAAGTGGGTTCTAAGTTCCGTGCATACTCTCTGTGGTTCTGAGGGAATGTCCTGGCATATTTTCTCTTACTTTCATCTCATTAAAGATACTTGATTTTTAAAAAATCTGTCTTCTACAAGCACAAGTAGAAAGGCTCAATTTCATGTTTCTCAGTGTATAGTTCTTACTGATCTTTTTGACTGGCCTTTTACTAAGTTGTCAGGCTTACTTTGAACCACTAAAATATCTCATTTTATCTTTCTGGGTGGTTTCATCTGGCCAAAACCAAATACTGAGTGTCTTTCCAGTTTCTTTCCTAGGCTTCACAAAGACTTGCTGAGATGTCCAGAAATTCTAAAGCACACTTGTATTCAGAATGCCTCCAGGCTATTCAAGACTTGGCTTCTGAAATTAGAATGAGAAAGTTGGTTTTTGTTTTTGTTTTCTAGCTACTTAAAGTTTTCAGTTGTTTTTCCCACGATCGCTGGTGTGCAGTGGTATCTGAAAGATGTGAGTGGCCAAGCAGTGGAATGAGCCTTGTGAACTTACACACCCACCCTGTGTCTCTATTTGGGAAGTGCTACCTGGGCCTGTTCTTTGACACATACAGACTATATTCACGTTTGTCATTTGTCCTAGTGGGCCATTTCTCTCCATAGAAAGTCTGCCTTCTCCTTGGTTAGAAAACCTGGACTAAACCACAGGCTGGCTAAGGATAGGATTTCAATAATTAGCTAGAGTGAAGCACAAGGACCCTCCTGAAATGGTTCTGTTTGTATCTAGTTTTCTGTTCTGGCTACACTAGTAAGTTTGACACTGGCTATGACCTTCATAAGTCTGCAGGAGAATAATTCTTGTGCTATACCTTAAAGCAGGTTTCCATTTGGCAAACTATGTAAAAAGAAAACTCTAGCAGGTTATTGGAATTATTTACTGATTATGTTTGGTTGATGATTTGAAAGTTATTCTTTCATTTGGGCTTATAGAACTAAGTGTTTAAAATTGCTCCTATGTCTTAGGAGAATGGTAATTATATTCCAAATGGATAATAAAACTAATTAGAATTATAATTATATAATTATATTCATCTTACAATTTATTTAATTTGTAAATATGAACCAATTTGTTATTACAAAACCTAAATAGGAATATAATTTTGATACAATTTAACAGTAAAGAGATCTATCAAATTTTGGCTTATAGGGTAACTTTAAAGCTGTGAAATTTTATTTCATGTTGTTGTATACTAGTCAAATTCAGAAAACACACAGTATTTGTAGAAAGAATACTCACCCTGCAAAACTGAAATGAAAAGCTCATGGAGTTCAAAACCAGCCAGGTCTTGTCAAGACTCTGTCTCAAAAAACTAAAAACTAACAAACTAAATAAATGTATCTAAAAGATATCTACCTCTTGGTGCTGAATATTAGTTGAGCCTCACTCAATATTTAGTCATCCAGAAAACCAGGGCAGCCTTTTCTTGTATTTATTAACTTCCCTCCTCTTCCCCTGACATGTCATTAGGACAAGCTCCAGATTCCACCAAGTTGAACATCTCTGGAAACATTAGCATGCTTGCACAGCACCCCCTTGATCATGCCAAACATCCCCACAGAATAGCTGCTCACCACCCAGGGCAGCATTCTGGGAAGCTGAATGACCGTGTGATATGGGGCA
Organism: Hydrochoerus hydrochaeris; assembly: GCA_004027455.1. Classification (NCBI taxonomy): domain Eukaryota; kingdom Metazoa; phylum Chordata; class Mammalia; order Rodentia; family Hydrochaeridae; genus Hydrochoerus; species Hydrochoerus hydrochaeris. The sequence continues at coordinate 17,926 of PVLA01003175.1, forward strand.
TTCTGTTCTTCTGTCCTGTCTGCTTACTGACCAGGTTTTCCTTTCTGTTTGAGTCTGAGCAACATCATGAGTCCTGGAGTGGATGAAAGCACTGTAAATCTCATGTGCAGTGCTTCTGCAAGGAGCTGGAATTCTGTTTTCTGATACTTACCCCTCAGTTGCAGTGGCATCCATGACTGAAGTGCTGTTGCCCGTTTCTGCCTGCCGCTTGCCTCCCATCCTCATTCTTATGAGACACACCATTTTTCTCCAGATGGCCAACCCTATCCCTCGCCCACTACTCTTGGCTGCTCAGTCTAGTAGCCATTTTTGAAGGCTCAGAAAGAGCAGTTGAAAGATGTCTCAAGAAAGACACCCACATTCTCTTGGGAGATATGTAATGGTGTGACAGTGATAAGAAAGATGGTATTATGTTTTTATGACCACAACAGTTAGTACCTAGTGGTCATAAGGCGCTAACTGCAGCTTTTGTGTGTTCCTTTTGCTGTAGTCCTTGGGAGAAGTACCTGCCATGTAATTGGGAGGAGAAGATTGCCTGAGTCATTGCAGTAAAAGAAATATAGCGACTTAGCATTTGTACACCAAAGGCCCAATGCACTGACCTTTGTGAAAAGGTCTTTGAAGATACTTACTGGATCTGATTTGCTTTCTCTGCTGCTGTATTTTTGGCTCATAGTTCTTAACTGTTTTCTAGGGTTGTCAGGAAAAGAGCTGATGAAATAATCAGTGGGCCATCGACTTTAATTTTGAGGATTGCTGAAATGACTACTACAGTGCTCCCAAACAGAAGGGAGCCATACCCAGTGGTCCTTGTTCCGAGCAAGTACAACCTCTATTGAAATAAATTTCCCTGCTAGAGGACCCTTATTCCAAATTATTCATTCAGAATTATGACCAGCACTCTCACCAAAATCATTATGTAGTGAATTTTAATTGTGGATAACAGCAGAGTTCCTTCACATGTGGACAGCCTGAACTGAGATACACAGCAGGGATACTGGAAAGCCTTCCGTGTTTGGGTGTGCACACTGTGTGTGCACAAAGGTAAGTCTCTGTGCCTAGGTGCCAGGGGATGTTAGTACAGCCCTTCCACCCAGCATCTGGCCATTTCATCCCTGGCTGCTTTCAGAGGGAGTTGAATTCTGACAGGAGGGTTATCTAGGGAGCTAACCAGGAGGAAAATGAAGCCCAGTGTGGAGCAGGAGGCCAGGCCCAGGCCCCTGCTGGTAATGCAGTATGTTGCTGTCACAATTGACTGCATACACAAATAGATATTTGGCTTTTCTTTTTTTTTTAATTTGCTTTGCTTTGCTTTGCTTTATTTTATTTTGCCTTTCATGACAGCATTCGTTTTATAAGGAAAAGAAAAAAATCTTTTGGACTGATTCAAGTTTTCATATCTGCAGAAGGCATTTACAGCTTTTGTCAAACTTAGTGGATCTGTAAAGATGCTTTGTTTCTGGTTAACCGTGATGGCAAGCAAGTCCATAAACTATTCAGAATACAGGGAAGGATGATTTCTATTGAAAGAGCTGGGTAGAATATGGTACATGGAGACAGTGTTAAAAAGGGTTTTGTTTTTTGCAGCATGGTGGAAGTTCACATTCAAATTGCTGCTCTGTGTTATTTAGCATGCTCCGATTAAACAATGAGGCATGCCAGCCCGTGACGGCAGTGTTGATTAATGCATTCCTTGAATGTGTTGATTAATGTGCTCCTAGGATGCTTCCTTAAGCTTCCACTGCAGCTGAGGTGTGTCTGATGTGTCCCTTTACCGGCTGCTGCTTTGCTCATGTGGGCCCATTTGTGTATGTATTTCACACTAGCGTCTTCATAATAAAACCTCACAGATCTGGAAGACTATATTATTATTCATCAAACAACAGATATTCTCTCATGACAATGTTCTGTGCTGTAATCTAGTAGGGATCCTATAAACTATGAATTCACAGGAAGAATGCTCTTCTAGTAAATGAAAATGTATGGTGTTGCTCATCTGTCCTCTCAGTAATCCTGCCCCAATTTTAATTTTTGTTCTTTTCAAAGTTTGTAGTTGGACATACTTATAGAGTATGGTTTGCTGAATCATACTAAGAGATGTACAAATGGATTGTCCTTTAAACAATGGATGAAGTTGGGGTCTTATTTGGAAACTGATTCTTCCTAGAGGCAACGATCCTATCAGTGTGGCCAGGGTAATTCCATTTCTAGTCTGCTCCATCAAGATTGTGACTTCTCTTGCTATATTCTGAATCCGTATTCAACTACCTAATTTTCCATAGCATGTTTCCCCAGAAAAGATCCTCTTCATATTGTTCTCCTGCAACCACCAGTCTGAAAAACACAAATGAGAATTTTGTATTTGTTTTGTATCTTTTACTTATTACCTGAGATATAAGAATTCTGCTCTAAAAACATTCTGACCATCTAAGTCTTAGCTAGAAGACTAAAAGGACCAGAAGACTGTGATTTAAAATGCTGAATGAGGAACCTAGTATAGAAGAAATAGCCTAGTGAACTTTGGTGATGGTGTTTCCTGATGTGCTGTGAGACTCCAACTGTACAGCGTTTTTTTGTTTTGTTTGTTTGTTTGTTTGTTTGTTTTTTGTACCGGGGATCAAACTCATGACCTTGAGCTTGCCAGACTGGCACTTATGCCGCAGAGCTAAATCCTTGGCGCTGTACAGTGTTTTGACAAAGGAAATCATCATATTCAGAAAAACTACTTGTAACATCCAGGAAAGTAAAGCAAATAATCCCATCCTGAAGAAAAGGGAAGTTTTTTATAATAATTACTGCATGAGATGGTTACAGAAAGAAGTAGTATAATTGCCAATGTTTATATGATTTAAAGTTTGGTATAAAATTTACTGATAAAGGGTAGTGCTCTGATATTTTTAAGGCTAAGACTTCAGTGAGGAGTCTTCCATTTAGAAATGTCAATGACAATACCATTCAAAAATCCATTTTGGGAAATCAGAGTGCACACAACTTCTGTTATTTAATTAATAATATTTAACCCCAATTCACTATTGTTTTAAAATGTTAAATTATGTCTCACAAGGAATATTTGTAGAAATGGAAAAGAAAATGCTAAATTATTTCTGTGGCACTTGCATAGTAAGTGTCTCTTTTGGAATTCAAGGTACAATAAATACGTGTTCACAGAAAATTGTATTGCACTGCCATACAGTTGATGTGGAGGACATTTGGTAGAATTAACCTTATTTGAAACTTATTAGTCTTTAGAGAACTTTTAATTATGTGCTGTATTTAAAAGAGAGTGCACCAAAGTAACGAAGAGGGGGTTCCCATTTGAGATTAGACATGCATTTTCTTGGTTTGCTTGAATTCCGTAAGAATTGATAGGTTAAACAAAGAGAAGCAGTGAACATGATTAATCCGTTTTTCTGCAGTGCTTTTGATACTGTACCGAATAAAAGCTTGCTGACAGAAGCTGTTAGCCTGGTGAAGAAAGACCAGAGGAGCGAATTATGAAAGGAGAGAATGGAAGGCAAAGAAAAATCAACGTGTAGAAACACAAGGAAAATGCTTTCCATGACTTGCTATTTATTTTTTATTTATTTATTTTGCCAGAAAGCACAGCAAGGCGTAATTAGTGTAATTTCATAAATGATTTTATTCAATGGGTGAGGACACTGAGAAAGAATTTAAAATATATAACTAGACAAAAATATCATATATATGTGATTTAAATGACAAGGAAAGTGTATCTAAATTTCAAGTGTGCTGTAAAATATTTCTTCATTATGTAGCATTTGCCTTTTATATGGAATGTAACTACAGATATAAGTTGCTGAAAGACAGTCTTCAAATTGATTCAGTGTATGTAATAAGTATGCAATTCTTGTATGTTTTAGAAGATACTTGAAAAACTTTCTTGCCTTAGATGAGAAACATTTCAGGAAGTCCCTTGAACCATCCAAGTTCATGTTTGGCAAAAAATGAGTTGAACTGAAAGAACACTTGTTATCTACCATTTCCAGGGGTCACTCCTAAGAGAAACATTTTATGGTAAATTGATAGGCATTTTTATTTTTCTGAAAACAAACCTTTGAATGTTAGAAATTTTCTTCTGTAGTTTGGTCCTAAATTCAGTGAGAAAGTAGATTTCAAATAACTACATTATAATGGATTTATTAATTCTGCTCAGACTTTTTATTACTACAGTATAGCTGCCATTAATCTGGTAAGGACCAATATTTAAGACATGGAAAGACTTTATTAGAAAGAGTAGATAATTGAACTAGGCACAGTGGCTCAGACTATAAGCCCAGCGCTCTGGGAGACTGAGGCAGGAGAATCACAAATTCCAGCTCAGCCTGGGCAACTTAATAACTTAGAAAGACTATGCCTTAATAAAAGGGAGGTGGGCTGGAGTGTAGCTCAATGGGAAGGTCCTAGGTTCACCATCTAGTTACACACACACACACGAATAATTGAAAGACTTTCTTTTATAAAATAGGTTTCCCCTCATAAGCAGCATGTTCAACAACCATTGAATGAGTGATGGGACTGTAGTCCATAGTTGGACCTAGAATCTCAGTATTTTATAGATGGTAACCATCATTAATAAGCATTATTGATTACTTCTTATATAGGAACTAGTGAGAGGTTTTTATAAAGTTTAAAATAGCCAGGTATGGCTTTTGGCCTTCAGGGACATGTCAAATAAGCATGATCTGACTGTTCATGTCGTTGAGCACATGAAGAGAAAGGCAGGGTGTGACCCTGAAGTTCAAATGTGTGTGAGAAGCCATAAGCAAGTACCCTGAGAGTGCAAGGCTGGTGACCACTAGGTACTGGGCTCTGGGCTTTGACTTGAACTGTGAAGGAAGAATGACCCTAAGACTAGTTCAGAAAAATTAAATTAAAAAGAATAGAAGCCAGGCATGGTGGCACATGCCTTTAATCCCAGCACTCAGGAAGCTGAGGCAGGAGGATTATTGCAAGTTCAAGACCAATTTGTGCTACAAAGTGAGCTCAAGGCCAGCCTGAACCACATACCACATAGGGAAACTGTCTCAAAAAAAAGGCCAGGTGTGGTGGCAAATACCTGTAGTTCCAGCACTCAGGAGGTTGAGACAGAAGAATTGCCTTAAGTTCAAGGCCAACCTGGGCTGCATAGTGACTTCAAGGCCAACCTGAACTTCTTAGTGAAACCTTGTCTCAAAAAATTCTTTTAGAAAAATAAAAATTATAGTGAGAAATGTTAAAATCTTGAGCAAGGAGGAAGATAAGTATGGCTTTTCGCATGGCAAAGAAAAAAGTAAACCAATTTAAAACAGAAAATAGAACAAAGAAGTAGTTGAAAGTAATTTTGGAGAGATTTTCTTCCCTCTCTCCCTTCCTCTTTCCCTTTGTATATGTATGCAGAAGAATAAACATTTGTTCATTCCTTCTTTTTTTTTTATTTTGGAGAGAATAAAACCAAATGAGAAAGAACAAATTGAGGTCAGTCAAAACAAAAGGATGGACATATTACATGACTTAAAACCAAAATACAAGGTGATTTACAATGGTTACCATGATGTCTCTTGTTATCTTCAATAGAATTGCCCATATCATCAGGCCCAATAAAATTGAATATAGCAGTATGGGACAAAATCAATAAAAACAAAACATCGGAGACATTATAGGACTTCAAAGGAAGATAATAGTCAAACCAGAATGGGTATCATACTGAATCTTATTGTCTTCAGATTAGTTGCCTGTACCCTCAGATTTGATACTATCAAACATAACAGATTCGAATAAAATCAGTCAAGACAAGACAACGATCAAACAAAACAGATTCAAATGAAATCAGTCAATACAAGACAGTGAAAGCAATATGGGGTTTCAAATTAAGTTAATAGGAAATCAAAAATGGTTACTCTAGTATATCCTGCTATCTTTGGAATAGCTGTCCATGCCATCAAATCTAGTACAAGTAGACAAACTGGAACACATTATAACCAAACTAAACAGAGCGATTAAAACAATATGGGTTTCGGCAGAAGAAGACAAGATGGCCGATCAGTGAGCAACAAAATATAAAGCCTCCCGGGACAAACAATTCAGATGCCAGAATAAAACACCCTGGAGAGACCAGACAGAGGCAGATGGATCCTCTTGACACAGGAAGAAATTGAAATGTAAAAAATCTCGTCAAATATTTGGGACTACAACTGAAACAGCTAAAAATTAAGGGACACAGCATTTTCACAGTGACTTGTCAAGTTTGTGCCAGCTTGAATCCATGACAGCCGGCAGAGCCGCCCAAACTCGTTCTTGCCGCCACTCACAGGAAGCACAGCAGCGCTGAAGTCAGGGGTTGGTGAGCCCAGCAGAGGCCAGAGCTGGCAAAGGGACTTTCATTAATCCATGGTCAGTGCTGGGAATGAGGCCCCCCACATGGGAAGGGCATGACCCAATGGGCGACATGTTAGAATCAGGCAAGAGGAGCCTGAACTGGGAGTGACAGTGACTTCAGTTGATTGCTCTCTCCCCAGAGCAGATTCTTGGGATTTGCTTGGACTGAGCCATGCCCCTGGCCGGGACCCAATGAGCCATCCTAAATCAATTCCCTCCGCCTAGCAAGTACTAACCTGGCGAAGGCAGCTGAAGTTTGGTTGGCCTGGTGAGGAGGGGCAGGCAGGAGAGGGCAGAGTTCCCTCACCAGCTTGCTTCGTAGGAAACGTGGCCAACAGGGAAGGGGGCTGGGACCTACAGTGTAACCCATGTGGAGGAAGCCAGGGCCATGACAGGAGAGAGAGAGGCAGGAGGAGGCCCCCAGCCCAGAACCCTGAGAGCCCTGATCCAGGAGAAGGAAAAACAAAGGAGACTGAAGGCGGCAAACACACAACATCAGACATGGCTTCAATGGACATTAAGAGATATCTTCAGGACCTTGTAGAGGAGCTCAAAACTAAAATATTAAATCAGGTAAAGCAGGATATGAGTAGAGTAATAAAAGAAATGCTCTCAGGAAGCATCTCTAAGGATGATACAGATGGAAGAAGAGAGGAACACAAAAAAAGGAGAGAAACATTCGATAAAGAATATAAAGACAATATAGAATACATGAAGCAGATTCAAAGAGACTACAAGGAAATTAAAAACTCATTGAAAGCTGGCAAAACTCCTTAAAAGAAACTAAGGATAGACTATCAAAACTTGAAGACAAGTTGGCAGTTGTGATGATGAAAGGAAAGATCTCTTAAAAATAACAAGGAAAGAGGCAGTAACAATACAAAGGCTAGAAGATGACAAGAGAATCTACAATTTAAGAATAAGAAACATGAACAAAGAAGCAGGAATACATGCAGGTGAATTACAAAGGCTATTCACAGAAATAATTAAGGACAACTTCCCAAGCATGGGAAAAGAAAATGACATTCAGTTGTGTGAGGCATACAGAACTCCAGCCACCTACAACCAAAAGAGATCTACACCCTGACATATAATAATCAAGATACCAGAAATTCAATATAAAAACAGAATATTAAAAGCCTTCAGAGAAAAGAAACAGATTACCTATAAAGGTAAGCCCATCAGAATCACTGCTAACTTCTCAACACAGACCATCAGATCAAGAAGAGGTTGGGGTGAAGTGTTACAAGCCCTGAAAGAAAATAACCTCCAGCCCAGATTGATGCACCCTGCAAAACTGTCACTAGAAGTTGATAAAGAAACAAGATGCTTCCATAACAAAGAGGAACTGGGGGAGTTTGTGACCACCAATCCAACCCTACAGAGAATACTGAAGGACATTCTAGAGAGAGAGAAAAAAAATACTGGGATTTTTAGGAACAGTGGCAAAAAGGCCTCAATGAGTGGGGCAGGCAATAGAATGAAGGAGAAAACTAGACAAACAAAGGCAGAAAAATAGCATAGCAGAAATGAGGCAGAGAAGGATAACTAGAAACTATAATCTTGATATGTTATATTGTAAATACTGCACCAGGATTTAAAACCCACATTACCCACACTACCCACACTACTCTGCTTAGATGTATTATATTCTGTTCCAGTCATTTTTACCTGTACTAGATTTGAGCGCACAGACAGTAATCCCGAAAATAACACGATATAGTACGGTAATCATCCTTAATTTCCTATTAACTTAATCTAAAGCTCTGTAAAACCTACACTGTTTTACCATGACTGATCATAATCGAATCTGGTTTGTTGGATCACTGTTTCGTATTGATAGATTTTATTCAAAGCTGTTGTGATTGATAATATCAAGTCTGAGAGTATAGGCAACTGCACTTAAGATGACAAGATCCACTAGAATATCCACTATGGTTTGATTATTACCTGCCTTTGAAGTTTTATACTGTCTACAATATTTTATTTTTACTAATATTGTTATTTACTATTATGCTCCATCATACTGCTATATTCAGTTATGCCTGTTGACATAGACATTCTATTGAAGATAATAAGAAACAACACAGCAATCATTGTAGATCACCTTGTACTGTGGTTTTATACGACTTTTTTGTTTCATGTTTTTATAGGAATTTGTTTTGTTTTGTCTTGCTAAGTTTTGTTTTTCCCTCTAATACAGAAAGTATAGAAATACATACAGGTATTCATGCATGCATAGCTGTCTACACTCTCACTGTTTGACTATCTACTTTGTATGCTTTAATTTTGTAACTTGAACAACTATTTCTAAGAGGACAATATGTAATTTTAACTAGTGATTTCTTATTGTTTATCTTTTTTTTTTTTTTGGAATTCTGTATTACCTCTACCCTTTACATGCTTGTGTTTCTCTTTAAATAAAATTTTTTTAAAAAGGTTAATTCACACTAAAAAAAAAAATATGGGTTTCAAATCATGATACAAGATTAACAATGTCCTCTGCCTTCCCTTTTTACACAGTTCTTCCCTTTTTACTTTCCCAGGGTGCATTGTACATTTTGTAGCCCACTAACTCCTTTAGTTTTTAGATTGGGGAGGCATCCCACTATTTACCTAAGTGGTTCTGAACTTTTTTACCCCTGAGCTTGATCTCAAGTTGTATCCATTTACCTACAAAAACCTCAAGGTTTTCCTTCCTTATAGCTGAGTAGTTCTCCATGTATGAAAGTGTTATGTCTTTCTAACCAATCTGTGGCTGAAGTGTGAGCTACCCCCAGTTTTTTCTGGTTCTCTGTCACATAGAGCATTATTTTCTCGTCTTTGACTTTCAGTCCATAAGCCTCCTTTCAAGTTAATTATATTTCTTATATAGAGCATCTTGATGGACCCTATCTCCTGATCCACTCTGCCTGTGTTTCTTATTATTATGTAGGAGGCTATCCATGTTAGCGATTATGGCCAACCTTCTCTGCCTCATCTCTGCCATGCTATTTTTCTGTCATTGGTTGTCTACTTTTCCCCTTCATTCTACTGTCTGCCCCATTCAGTGAGCCCCCTCTGCTGCTGTTCCTGAAACTATGGTCTTTTTTCTTTCTCTCTAGAGTATCCTTCAGTATTTTTTGTAGAGTTGGATTGGTGGCCATGAACTCCCCCAGTTCCTCTTTGTCATGGAAATATCTTGTTTCTCCATTAATTTTGAGAGATAATTTTTCAGGGTACATCAATCTGGGTTGGAGATTATTTTCTTTCAGGACTTGGAATACTTTACTCCAAGCTCTTTTTGATTTGATGGCTTGTGTTGAGAAGTCTGTCGTGATTCTGATGGGTTTTCCTGTATAGGTGATCTGTTTCTTTTCCCTGGCAGCTTTTAAAATTCTGTTCTTGTGTTGAATTTCTGGGATCTTGATTATTATATGTCTGGGTGTAGATCTATTTTTGTTATAGCTGGCTGGAGTTCTGTATGTCTTGTATGTCTGAATATAATTTCCTTTTCCTATGCTTGGGAAGTTTTCTTTAATTATTTTTGTAAATAGCCTTTGTATTTCATTTGTGTTTACCCCTGCTTCTTCACTCACATTTTTTATTCTTAAGTTATAGATCCTCTTGTCATCTTCTAGCTTTTGTATTGTTACTTCCTGATTCCTTGTTATTTTTAAGAGATCTTTCCTTTAGCAATCACATGTTGCAAACCTGTCTTTAAGGTTTGATAGTCTATCTTTAGTTTCTTTCAAGCAGTTTTTCCAGCTTTCAATGGAGTTTTTAATTTCCTGATAATCTCTTTGAAGCTTCATGTATTCTAAAATTTTTATATTCTTCATTGAAGGATTCCCTTCTTTTTCTATGCTCCTCTATTCTTCCATCTGTCTTCCTGAGAGTTGCTTAGCATTTCTTTTATTATTTTTGATATATCTTCCTTTACTTGTATTAATATTTCTGTTTTGAGTTCTTTTATAATTTCATGAAGGTATTTCTTTATGTCAGATGCTGTTTCTTCAGAAACTGCAGGTGTGCAACCCCGATCTCTTCTGTGTTTACCTCTCCTGGGCCAGTACTGCTTGGGTTGGAAGCTGGAGACTTCCTTTTGTTTCTTCCTCTTGTCATGTTTCTGGTTTCTTCCAGACAAGTAGATAGTGGGGTCCCCAGCATTTCTGTATTGTTTATAATTACTCTGAAGCATGCTGGCTAGGGATTGTTGCCCTCCCCAATCTGCTGGTAACCACTGGAGTACAAGCAGGGGCAGGGCAGGCTGGCCCCTCCCGTCTAAGCTGGTCAACCACTGGGAGTCTTCCCCATGTTAGTGAGTGCCACGTGGTCGTGGCCAGTAAGGGATAGCTTTAGGGGAACCTTGGCTTTGGCTATTGGATTGCACACGGCAGGGGACTCTGTCCAAGCAATTCTCACCAGTCTGCTCTGCGCTTGGAGTGGCTGAATGCAGCCAGCTGCAGTTGTGGCTCTGGGCTCATCATTCCTGACTCCAAAATGTTGCCTAGCCAATCGCTCATTCCCGCAGGAAGACTGAGTCCCTCGTACTCACCTCCAGCCAGTGCAGTTCTTCAGTCCACCGCTCTCCTCTGCAACTGCATGCTCCCACTGAGGCCCTTGGGCTTGCCAGCCCCCAACTTCACCATAACTGTGCATCTTCGGATTCCAGTGGCATTTTGCACACAGTGTGACCAGCTTCAGTGAGAGCACATCTGGCTGCTGTCTTCTGTCCAAGTTTTTCTTTTGTTTCTTTTTTTTTTTTTTCACTTTAGTTTCTTCCTGGGTCAAGAGGATCCATCTCCTTCCATCTGGTCTTCTCCAGAGTGTGATATTGCAGCATCTGGGCTGTTTCTCTCAGAGAGGCTTTTTACTTTGCTGCTTATTGATCCACCATCTTCCCCAGATGTTCATGTTCATCCCTTCTTGAATGAATTACTATGTTTCAGACACCCTCAAAAAGTAACAACTGAGGAATACATGAAATGTAAGCAACACAATAACTTCAATAAGATGTAATTTGTATGCAACTGTCAAAAAATGTCTATCATCTATCTATGTATCTATGTATCTATGTATCTATCTATCTATCTATCTATCTATCTATCTATCTAAAGGTATACTAGTCATATAAAGGCAGATGTCACAACTGACCATGTAAAAGCATATCTTCATGTCAGCATGAAGATAAGGAGCCCAGACTTTAGGCAACAGTGTGAGGGGAGACGACAGCTCAGTGTGTTGGGGGGACCTGTATGATGGTTAGAAGGAAACTCTAGGCCTATCTGTGGCTTTATAAACTGCGTAGACAGCGATGCTGCTGACCAAATGGAAAATGAAAAGGAAAGCTGCTTTTGAGAGGAAGAGATAGTGTTGTGAACATGTTGAATTTGAAATCATGCCTCACTGCAAATATACTGTGTGAATTTTAATCATATTCAATTATTAAATTCTTAAAAAGTGATGTATGCCCAAAATGGCTTTGACAAGGTTAATTTGGCATTGATATTTTAAGAGAACTCAATGAAAGAACATGAAAAATGAGGCAAGCAGTCTACTATCCCTCTACATATATTTTTACTGAGATCCCCAAACAAGGTGGTCAGAGTGGCAAGTGGAGAGGCTAAGAGTCGAGCAAACAACCCTGGGAGGCCAGTGGCCTCTTGCCCTTCATTATTTTGTTTAAATTTGCTTAGAATATTTGTCCCATTATTTTGTGAATGCAATATTAGTTGAGACCTCTTTGCCTTCTGGAACTCAGGGAAGTGGTTCCAGTTTAGTGATGCATAATTCATCATCCCAGTTAGTTGTGAGAATTGGTGCTTTTTTTTTTTCTGAAGAAAGTGATGATTTCCTAAGGTCCCCATGTGAAGAGAATTAAAGCCATCTATCATTTCCAAAAGAACTGGTTGTGGAGAAACCAAAAGGTCAAAAACTGTTATTAACTGAAGGACCTAGAACACACACAATTCAAATGGAAATGATTTTCTCAAAGAGTAATCTGAATGAAGAAATTTTAGCCAAGGGCAAAAATGTCGGGAAATAGTACATACCATTCCCAAGGGTCACTGCAAACATTTTTTGAGGCAATGACATGGGACAATATGTCATTATTACTAAGCAGACAAATGAGAGTCAGTTGTAAGTAGGAAAAGCTGCATTGTTCTGTTGTTATTTTTTATGGTGTTTTTCCCCTCTATGGCCAGTATTTGGAAAGGGCAAGAAGTTATACACATACCAAATGATCGAAGGAACATTTCCACCAAACATTTCCATCTTAATAATTCTTTCAAATTTATAAAGATGAAAGATAGTTTAACCCTAGAGCGTGTACAAAGATGAATCACAAGTCTCAAAAATATTGTCCTAAAGTAATACAATGGCCACAGAGGGAATTCCTATGAAATTATGGACAAATTCTGCCATAATTAATGTACCAAGTCATAATTTTAAATGTCCAAATAATAAATTATATTTATAAATTTTTTATTTTGATCTCAGAGGTATTTCTTAACCAAAATTCATACCACTGTCCATTCATCTTCAATTCAGCCAGTGAAATGGAAGAGTTACATTTTTCCAAAAATAGAACTATTTTATTTCTTCTCTACTTCTCATGTACACAGGATAAGCAAAAATAAGTTTCCAAATCCGACTTGCTATTCCTTTCCTTTTATCAGTGGGATTGTGTATTAGGCTGCCACATGGGCCATGGGGGACATAGTCTGCTTGCCACCTTCTCTAGATCAGACCAGCCAAATTTGATGACTTAGCACATGCCTGATACCAAGTCATCATTAATTCTTTTTGTTCTAGAAATTCTCTGGTGATCTATATAGACCATAGAACATATTTTCTGGAAAACTACTTTAATACTGATTTTAATTTTTGTAGATGCTGTCTTTAGAGGGAAAAATACTTTTTTTTTTTTTTACAAGTTGGCATTGTTCTAAATCTGGTGGCATATAATGCTCCTTGGTATCTATAATAAAATTGGAATTATCATCTGTCATTAGTTTCTTGATGAAAAGAATGAGAAAGTTTGCCAAACACGGTGGTGCATGCCTGCTACCCCAGCTACTTGGAGAGGCTGTACAGGAGACTCACAAGTTCAAGGCCAGTGTGGGGTAGGGATGTGGGTTAGTGTTATAGTGCTTGCCTTATATGCTTAAAGTCCTGGGTTCAACTCCCTGTGTGAAAATAATTATTTTTTTTAAAAATTGATAGGAAATGTTTGACAGGATACACAATATGTTTTTTTTTAAATTGCTCAAATTACATAGAATTATTTGCAAGATTATGTTAAAGAATTTATGACAGTTTAAATTCATTTTCACATGAAATTAACCTTTCTTTCCTTGGCATTACACTGTTGTGCCTGTATATTTCTTTGTTATTAATGAGTGTTTTACCTCTGTTTAGAATGTGAAGAGTCTTGTACAGTCTTCACCTTTCAAAGAATTATGATAATCAGTATCTGACCCAGTGAAATCTAATTCTACAAAACTATTATTCAATGTAAATAAAATTTATTTCCTAAATAAAATTTAAAATAAAATAAATTTTCTTTTTTAAAAAAAGCTTTTTGTTACTGAATTGATTATATTTTGATCAAAGGTATATGAGTTTAAAAATGATTTTCCCAAGATTGTGTTTCTCTTGACTTATAAAACATTTAGTGTTCCCAAATCAGCAACATGATTTAAATCTTACAATGAATTAGAGAAGAAAATGGAGAAATTTCAGCTAGTAAAACCAGACCTGATGCAGTTTGCCTGGTTTTTGTTGTTGTTGTTGTTGTTACTGTATTTCTTCCTGGCCCGTGTGCCTCCCCATGGGTAGATGGTTGACATTGTTCTTTGAATATGCTCATCTGACTTTTACCCCTCAGTTCTGTGACACAAGTTGTTTTCTCCAAGAATCTCAGTTTATCAGGGATTGTTCATCTAATTCTTCTCTGATTTTCTTTTTGGACAAATATGTAACCTTTTTAAGAAAATACAAGATGTGTATTACAAAAGTAGCATCTGGGATCCTCTAACATTATATTCCATAAAGATAAATTCATTTAATTTCATATAGTATATTTGAATTTCTTCCCAGTGGTGATGGCCCTTCTTCAATATTTAATAAGGCAAAATTAATTCAGTGTTACAGTAACAACTGCGAATAATCAAATGTTCCCTAAGCAGCATTTTGCAAATACTAGAGTTTCTTTTTTTCCTTTTTATTTTCTTCTATGAACATAAAAATGCTAACAAATTTGGGGAAGTACTAAATTTGTTATTTAGGCAAAAACATATTTACAGCAGAATTGGAGATTCCCAGTGATATCTATTCTAAAACTACTATAATGATAACAATCATCACTTCTGAGGTTTACAATACACTAAGAACTTTATATGCTTTACTTCTGTTATCTTCACAGTAGCCTATTATTATCTTTCTTTAAAGTTAAATGCATTACCCATGGGCACAGAGCATGTAAGTAGAAGAGCAGAGATTCAAATCAAGGCAGTCCAGCTCCAGGGTATGTGGGCTTCACCACAACATCTTTGCTGGGGTGGAAAATGTGTCCACCAGAATGCTTAATTAGTTCATAAGTACTTGGCCTCAGGAGTTCTGATCACTGTGCTGTGTGTACATGACAAATAAGGCCTCATATGGAAGTCAAAGCTATTACCCTGCTGCCTATTCACACTGAATAATAAATCTAAAGGCTGTCAAAGTTGTTACACTGCACCTGTGGTTCTAAGTATCCATTCCAAGTTCATGTACATCATGTGGAATAAATGGGGGCTGCAGAAAGAGAAAGTAAATTCCAAGCCAAACAGTGTAATATGTATAGGAGAGCTCACGTGCTACAAGGTACTGTTACAGTAGTGCTGGGCATTCTGATCTCTTCTATCCTAACTTTATAAGAAAAAAGACATTCTTAAAATTTAATGTCTGTGTGGTTTGCTCACAGGTTGTGACCTTTTTCTATAGTAATGGAAATAGTCATAGTTAAAGCTTGCTTTTTGTATCTTCTCCTTCTCTGTCCCAGGAATCCAAGCCATTTTATTCACTCAGGATTTTGAAGGCAGCTATCTGTCTACTGCTTTTCAGAATAAATTAACTGCTAACCACTTTAGACTTGATTTTCTGTTTCTTTCCTGTCTCCTATCCAACCTGATCTGGTGTTCGTGTTTTTAATAAAAGAACATGGATCATTGTGTGTGTGTGTGTGTGTGTGTGTGTGTGTATTATACCAATTTAATTTAAAAAAATAAAGTGCAAAGCAGATACTCTTCTAAAAAAATGAATCTGGAAAATAAATGGCCTTTAAAATCCAAAGGAAGGGATATGAAATCCTGTCATTTGCTTCAATTAGTAGAATTACACAGAGAGTTTTCATCTTTTATCAGCCCTTCACCTTGTCACACAGTAAAATTACCTACACAAAAATACCCCACCTTATTACATTCACCTTACTGCATTTGAAGCAATGATCATGGTACAGATGCATTTTTCTCTTTAAATGTGATCATGAATAATATTGGTTTTGCAACATGAATTTCATTTAAATTTGTATTTCATTATATTTATGATCTAATTATGAAGTATTTTATTCTGGATTCTTGTGTTTTTCCTAGTCCGAAGCCAAAGGCAAAGCCGTTACCCTGACCGTAGCTCTTACCTCTTTCTTGACTTTGCTTCAGGACATTGGCCTTCTTGTCCCATGAGCAAACCAGACACACTCCCACCTCTGCCCTTGTGATGTGGGTCCCCCTGCCCCAAATACTTCTCCTGCAAATGTAACTCACAGCTTTTTCTTGGGTCTTTACTCAACTATCACTTCCTGGTGTGCTACAAAGACTAATTGAAAACTACAGTGAATATTTAATTTTAATTTACTGCTGTAAAAGGTGCATTGCCATAATCCCTGTGTAAATACTCACCTTGGCCCAGACACACTTATCCCATCATTCTCATCATTGCTGGAGCAGTTCTGGAAGTCTCCGACTTACTTTTATGAGATATGATCAAAAATACTGTGAATGCTGCTGCTGAGTGCCATCAAAGAGCCTGGAAAGGCAAGCTGTTAAAAACACAACAGTATGTCCTTATTCACTGGATCTGGCATTGTGAGACTTCTGGCTCTTGTGTAAAGTCAAAGTGATTATAAAAGGCAAATATTTTGAGTCAGTTGAACACATTGAAATAGCCATGACAGCATAACTAAAGATACAAAATAGGATTTCCAGAACTGCTTTAGAAAGGGACAAGAATGATAGTGTGTTTGAAGTCAGGGGGAATATTTTGGAGGGGGCTAAAAGTAATGTATCTTTGTAGCACATTTTTTATTTAAACCTACACCCTCCTTTTCCTTCACCCCTCATATTTCCTGATCCTGTGATGAGCAAGCATTATCACCATGTATGCACAAACGCATACATACCTTGGAACCCTTGTTACCCCTCCCTAGCTTCAGTTTTCTATTTCAACAAACTACATAACTTACTGTTTATTATGGTATATGTTTTCCCCTGCTAGAATGAAGGTCTATGAGCAAAGGAACTTCTGGCTATAGTGTTCCTTAATGCATTTCAGCATCAAGAACACTGCCCTGCCTGTAGCAGATGCTTATATTGCTCAATGAATGAATGCATGGTGACTTATGATATTTCAGTCACTCTCAGCTAATACTATTAGCTAAATAAATTCTACCTCAGTTTATGGAGTACTCTGACTTCCCAAGGTTAGGTAATGGCATATTGTAGAACTTAGTTTACTCACAGATTTTGCTAGCAGAAGGAAAGTGTCTCATGGCTTTCCATTGTTGAAAATGAGGAGGTGGAGTTGGAAAATAATCAAAAGAAATGTTCTTTCATTTTTTGGAGCAAATGAACAAATCTAGCATTTGTTTTGAGAGAACAAATGCTTTTCGAAAAGAACAGACATTGTTCCCAAAATCTTTGAAGTATGTCACTGATCTTTTAACAGTAGCTGGAGAAGCAAATATCCTAGTGATAAACACAGGCTCTGTTGGGTTGAAAACTAATGATAAGTTTACAAAGACTGATTGGACATTTGGCTTGTGACTCATTTCTGGCACTGACACAGAGAAGGCTCTTAACTGGCATAGCCACACAGATTTTAAGTAAAAAACTCTTTTCTTCAAATGAATTAGATTTTTTTCTTCATGTTCTCATTTAGATTAAAAGAAGACATTCCTTGGGATGTAAATAGCATTAAGAATTCTGCCAAAATCATGGCAGTTTCTACTGTGATGGATGGAAACATAGATTACTTAAGGAGAGAGATTATCATTTGGTACTTACAGATATTTTTCCTATTAATTCACTTAATTTGCTAGTTTAAAAAAGCACAAGACACTATATAAATCAGAATAATACTCCTGGAAGTTAACCAATGACAGGATCTATATTTTGTGGTACTATTATTGAAGATAGTGTGCTTCTTAGACACACAATGAAAATCTTTATCAACCTCCAAGGCCTGCTACAGACTTACATTCAAGTTGTGATTTTAGGATGCTAGGATCCTCACTCCCAGGAAGCACTCAGACCTGCTAATGCCTGAACCTCCTTTACTAGACCTTGGTTTCCTGAATACAGTTCTCTGTGGATTGAGCTGCAACTGCTTCGATCCATATCAGACATGGGATTGGTATCTGGTCGCCTGTGTACTTTCCTGTATGCCTTCACTTTATGCTTTGCTTGCTGAAATGAAACCTCTGAGATCTCATCCCTATGCAGTGCTGTAGTGTCTTCATATGCCATTTCTGCCAAACAAAGATGTCTTAATAATGATTAGCTGAGGTGTGAGAGAGACTAGCACCTGTGCAGGAAAAGGCACACAACTGGACAGAACCCTGGAGAAACTTTCCCAACCTTACCATGTTCCAGGGTCCAACTTTTTCCACTGGTTGTAGGGATAGAAAAATGCCAGCAGCAGGAACACTCGTGGTTCTCAGAATGGTGGCTGTGTGTTCTCCATCCCTCCATCCCTGAAGTATGTAAAAGCACGGGAAGCAGAAGTACTGGTTTCCACCCTTTGGAACAGAGCGTGAGCTTTATTTCTGCCAGTCACCTCTGGGAACCACACTGCTGCAGATGTGTGCTCACCAGGTATTGGGGAGCCCCATTCAAATGCTTCAGATGCAAAATCCTTGTGTATATCACAGAGCTGCTGAGTGGCTCTGGAGCTCCTCTCATTCCTCTCTGCTCTTTGTGATGCAAAGGTTCTGCCCTGTGCTGTGTTCCCAGATGAGGACAGTGGCTACAGAAATATTTTGGTGCTTGTCACAAATGCTGTTCTCCATTCCTGGAGACAGAGTTGTTTTGAGTACATGAACTTAAGAGTCAGACAACTAATCAGATGATGTGAATCCTGCTTGGCCAGTAATAAATAGTAACATGGACACTATAGTCTGAATGTTTGCATTCCTCAAAATCATATATTGAAACAACCCCTAATACGAGGTGGCACTTTTGAAAGGTGCTTAGATCATGACAGCTGAGGTCTCATGAATGGGATTAGTATCCTTATAGAAGATACCTCAGAGACCTTTACTCTCAAGCAGTGTGAGAAGTAAATTTCTATTGTTTACAAGCCACCTAGTTTATGGTATTATGTTGTAGCAGCCCAAATGTATTAAAACAGTGGAGAAGTAATTTAACTACTGTGACTTCATTTTCCTCACCTGTAAAATGGGAAAATTTCTGGTTTTGGAAGGTGTGAAAAGTTAATGTGCAAAAAACCTAGTACTGATTAAGTCCTCAGTAGAGAGTACTTAGTTTTAAAACTAAATAAAACTCAATCCCAAATAATATTGAACACTCCAGTTTTAGAGAAAAAAAGTAGAATCAATAGTTAATGAAGGTTTAAAAACTTGACAGTCTAGCAATCATTTAATCACTTTTCTCCCAGTATTAACGCATATTCTAATTAACAGTTCTGCCCCAAATTACATATGTTGTAATCATGCCCCCTTTTCACTGCAAACAAAAAGGTTTTTATGTATAGGGATGCAAATGTGGACTTTAGGGATGCTAATGACATAATGAGCCAGAAGTTAATGAACAGGAAACTGAAAAAGAATGAGGCAGACAAGTTGGCACCAGAGATGGCTGTGGGGCAGGAAGTATGAACCAAGCATGTCGGGTGGGCTGGACAAGGAGTGGCCTCCACACTGGCTAGAAGCAGACTTGGCTGTGTGCTTGCAGAAGGAAGAACACAAGGCGAGTCTCTCCTTTCAGCCAGGCCAGTGGACTTCGTAGGCAGTGCCCACTGATGTTGCCAGTGTCAGTGTACAGATATGTATTGTGCAGATACTCTGGGTGCCATTAACCTTGCCCTTCAGTGTATTTGTCTGGTTTATTCTTGGTTCAAATGTATTAGTTCTACTACCCAGGTGGATTACAGACTTCTTTGTGGCAAGGATGTCTTCCATTTCACATTCCTTTCCCAAAGGGTTGCCACCTAGCAGGTATATGTGTATAAGGCAAGATGCAGCAAGAAAATGGAAGCCACTTTGGGCATTTCAAACAAGGCTGGACCTGTAAAAGAGAGTAAGAGAGCTATTGGAAGAGCAAAAGGAAGAAAGTAAGCAGTGCTCCCCAGAGCAGAGGTAGCTAACACCCCTGGGCTGGAGGCCAACTGTTTTTTCAGCTGTTGTAAGCAGGTTGGAGAGGCTTGGCATTTGATTACAAACCCATACAAGAGTTGCTATTTCTACCTGGGTTGGAACCAAGAAAAAAACACTGGCCCTTTCTGAGCTGTTACAGTCCAGAATCATAGCAACCCTAAAGTTCCTATAGCAACTTCCATCAGCTACTTCACTTCAGTGACACTAAAGTGTCCAAGGCAAAAACTCTTCTGCCTTTATCATGCTTTTTAATTGCTCATCTCTACCTCTGTTACAGTTTCTATTGAAATGTCCACCCAAAATTTATATGCTGTAGCACTATTGGGAGATGGTAGAACCTTTAGATGACAGGGCCTGGTTGGAAGAAGTTAGATCACTGGGAACATGTCCTTGAAGGGAATATTAGGATCTCAGGTCTCCCTCTCACTGTCCACTTCCTGGCTGCCATAAGGTGAGCAGCTTTATCTCATGCTGCCTACCATGATGTTTTGGCTTACCACTGCCCAGAAACACAGAGCTAAGAGACCATGAACTGAAACTTCTGAAACTGTGAGCCAAAATAAATCTTTTAAATTGATTATCTCAGGTATTTTGTTACAGTGGTGGAAAGTTAACTAGCACAACCTCCAATTTGCAGAACCAAATGAAAAGACAGTACTGGTAAAGGAATATGAGAAATTTGGATTGCAGACTTCTATCCCCAATAGTACACAATGTGGAGAGGCAGGTGTAGAGCTGAAAGACAACCAATAAAAAGTTGGCACATATTTTAATGGAAAGAACACTAAGTTTAACATGTTCCTCCATCTTAAAACACTGTGGGTAATCCATGACTGTCCCATCAGGCAGCCTGTATCACCTAATAGGACTGTCCCATGCTACCCAATGGGATAGTGACGTGTGTGCCACTAGTGGTTCAGAGCTACCCAGTAATGAGATAAATGATTATGGCCCCATCTTTGAAAACCTGAAATGAAGCCCATATCTGAATCTTGTGGTCTCAGTAATCTTGTGGTCTAGTATAACTTTCTTACTTGAAAGTGAGAGTAATAGCAGCACTACTGCACAGAGTTGTTGAGAGTACTAAATGGCGTAATGCACAGATAAATCATTGAGCAGTAATAAAAATTTGTGTTATCTACTTTACATGAGCCTGCCAGCAGTTATCAAATTCACTGCTTATGAGTCATCCATAAGGGTTTGTATTTTTATGTTAGTAAAGATGTCAGTAAAATCTTTCAGTTTACTGCCTGTACATATCACAGTAAAACATTGCTAAGAGTAGACATGACATCAGCATTACTTGTCAATTTAGCAAATTTTATTTATTTTTCACAATTCTCTTTTGATGGGTCACACTCAGCGTTAAGCAGCTGAGCCCTCTTAGCAGCAGGAAGGAAGGGCAGCTAGCCTTGGGTTACACAAATGAACTTATTAAGAGGATTTATAAAGCCATCTAGTTAATCAGAAAGGAGGGGGAGTGAGAGGGCCTTTCTTAGCCAAGTTATGATCTCCTGCTGGACAATTAGAGGCATAGTTTTCATTATACTGTTGTAGTCCTCAGTTGGGGTCAGGCATATGAGTAAGGATACAGCTGGTGGGTGGAGGCAGTAAGACTGTTAATTAATCACAAGGGGGTGGAAACCAAGGATGAAGCACTCTTCACACTGTTTGATTTGCATGGCTCCTACCACATTGACCCAAATTTCCTAGGTTGACTGTTGTTAAGATTTCTGTGAATTGTTATGTTAGGTCCTCACTTGCAAGTTACAAGTGGCGGTGTTTTAGCAAATCATTGATTTTGGTCTTCATTGGAGAAAGACTGCATTTAATTTCTTTTAGATATCTTAGAGTAAAAACCTAGTTCACCCCATGTAGGAGATTTGGTGGATTTAAACTATTTACATGTGATTTTAGCATTTGAGCTATTTTACAGTATAATAGCAACAGATGTTTTTCTTATTGATGCTTTCTGTCTCAGACACTGTTGTAAACACTACCATAACTCATTTAACCTTCAGGATAAATCATTGTCAGGTAGGAGCTTTGGTCCCTGTTTGTACAGATGATAAAAAAAAGTGCACAGACCTCTGCTAACTTCCATAAGGCTGAATCAAGTGGGGAACCAGCTTTGAGAAAAGGTCACATTGACTCCAGGGTGTGTCCTTGCCCACTAGAAAGCACCACCTCTCAAAAATTAAAGCTTCTTTCTGTGTCTGACTGTTTAAGGAAACATCTTTCTCTGTACAACATATTTGCAATGCAAAGTTCTGTGAACGAATGATCCTCTTCTGTTCCCAATTGAGTTTCTAAGATAGATTGCATCAGTGTCCAGAGATTGTCTCTTCCAGTGTTGATGTTATTTTTCGATACTCTGACTTACTGAGAAGGAAAATCTCTATAAACAGTTTCTTCACAAATAAAGAAATTTCATCATCAAAGGGCCAGAATTGGCATCGGGTGCCAGTAGCATCTTGGACATGTACATTACAGATCCGGAAATGGTCCCTAAGAGACCATAGTTACTTAGTAGCAGCATATGGTCTAGACAGCATCTGTCCCTGGATAGGTTTCTCTCACCCCAGACTCCTGGAATCACATAACACTTTTAAATTAGTCACTACCATTGGAAAAACACTTGTTTTCATGTAAATACTTAAATTCTGGTTTTAAAACAGTCGGGTGGCCTGAGGTGGTCTGGCAACACTGGGTAAATATTGCCCTGACCACAGTCAGCTGCAACTAAGTGTTAGTAACCACTCATTGTCTTTAAGCAGTGCCCTCTGTACAGTCAGTCTTTAGTTTTGATGGCTTAGTCCCTACCTTCTGAATTTAAGACTTCTAGTTCAGAGCAAAGACTTCCTGATTGCTATTGAGTCTTCTTTTTTTCCCTTAAATATGATGCATTTCTTTTAGAATAGTATGACCACTTAGAATTGAGATACTTTTTCCAAATGTTTTAGTTTATCAGATAACAGCTCCTATTGAGTGATAAAGTCTGTGTCCCTTCCTGAGTACTCTCATCTCTTTTCTCTCTGTCTTAAAGAATTGGTGGAAATGTATTGATGTCAAACAAGGTAAAAAAAAAGAAATGCTGACCACTGTCCATTTACATGTGATAAAACACAAGTAATACCTTTTAAATTATGTACTTAACATGCACTAATAAAAATTAAATAGAAGCTAATTCTGTTTTCTTAAAGCAGTTCCTTTTGGAAAAGCAGGGCCCTGCTGGTAATCCTAACATTTTAGTGGCCTGCCTATTAAATAATTCAGTTTCCAATAAGTAAATAAATACATTTAAAAGCAAAAAAAAAGTGTATTTTAAAGCCATTTGACTGTCTTGTCATTAGCCAGTGCTCAAGCGTAGGTATGAAGAAACACATTTAAGAAAGAACAAACTGACTTGCCTTTCCGATTATATTCTTATGCCAATCATTATATTAATTTCTAGTTTTCTAATTATGTATCATCAGGATTTATGACTTCTAAACATTTGCTTGCTGTCTGGCTATTTTAAATGCAGAAATAAATTCAGTAATGAAACTAATTCTATTTCCCACTGAGATAATGCATTTTTAATTACTCAGAAGGGAGTCAAATTAAGTAGCATTTATCCAAAATACATGCAAGAGGTAATAAAATATTTCCATGACATGTTTAATTCAAAACACTCTTATTATATGAAATAATTTGGATTAGGGTTATATGAAGAACAGATGCCCAGAAACACAACCCATTTCTTTTGCTCTTGTATATTTTATCTGCCAATAGGCAATGACTAGATTCTAGAGTTGCCAGGTTTTCCTGTGGAATCCTTGAAAATGTGGCTGCTTGCAAGTGGTTTTGCTCATGCTTACATACAGCTTGCTCTCTGAAAGTGCTCAGCTGTGAGCACTGTAATGCCAGGTTATCTGACAACAGAAACCGTATTTGCTGTAGTTAACTCTTTTTTTTTTTTTTTAACATTTGCCATGGTCCAGTGGTATTGCAGAGCTTTGTGGCTTCAGTGACTAGCTGGTGACAGTCAGCAGATTCTAAAGCCTTTCAAAATCCTGCAAGAATAGCTAATGATAGTACACAATGCTGAAAGGATGAAAGAAATAATGGATATTCAAATGTTGATGCAATTTAGCTTCTGAAAAAGCGATTACACTTCATTTTCTTTGATTAGCTTTTTCAAGTTTTGACTTTAATTCTTTATTGTTTAAGTTCTGTAAGATGACATTCACAAAAACATTACCACATGAAATCTGTCAGAAATGTTTAGACAGTTGTAATCACAAAGGGGAGCAATGCTTGCTTTGTTCAACAGATCATGCTCTGTCCTACTCTGATAGCTGCTGATTCAACTTTTTAAGGGTCTAAATGATTCCTTTTAAGTGTTTGAGCAAAGTAGTTTTTAGTTTTTATGTCTGATAGAGATGGTGTTCAGCTGACAGAAATCTGAAAAATGAGTTAAACAAAATAGTGGTATGTTGCTTAGGGTGTAGAAATCAGGTGGGCAGCAGCTAGGGGAAATATGGCACTCAACAAATCATCTTTAGGGCATATAATCCTTTTATGTTGTGTTTTTTCCCTTCTGAGGTTATATCCCTAGTCCTCACTGTTTCGTTTTAACTGCTGGTCATGCCTGTATTTTATGCAGGAAGACAGAGAAGTGCTATAAGAATGCAGACTTCACAACAGTATTATTTTTTGAACTAATAAATGTACCAGATTGGGCTAACTTTAAGTTTGAGCATTGCAACTTTGCAATAAAATAGAGTCCTTGAAATTTGATGAGATTAATGTATAAACCTACCTGTCATCTAATCTTTTCATATTCAGCAATACCAGCCTCAAAGGTAGAGAATAAATCTCTTTCTGTTTAGGAGCTACCTTTTAGGAAAGGGACAAGTTCTGCAATACTATTTCAGGTGAGATTACAATGGCTTTCAGTCTTCAGTGTGCATTCAGATCAGCTGAAAGAATTAATGCAGTACAGATTTTGTCGTTCTCCCCCCCCACCAAAGTTTCAGATTTAGCAGGTTTGGGGTAAGGCCAAAGAATCTGCCTTTTTCACAAGTTCTCACAAGACCTGATGTCATGGTCTGCAGACTAAACCATATTTTGAGAGCCTACAGGGCTAGAAAAATAAAAGACCAAAATTCCTGTTAGTGAGGAGGTCTTAAATGAGGCTCTGAATGAAGCCTTAATTTTTGGGACTTAATTGCTAATGCCTCTTAATTCAGCAGTCATTTTCTCAGTACCTACTGTGTGCATGGCACTGACAGACACTGCTGCTGGTGAGAAAAGAAACAAAGAAATCAAAGGGTCTTCCTTTAACAAGCTCACAGTCAGATGCTGATATGAGGTTACAGAATTTCTTTTAAATAGGAATATATTCAAGAGATCCATTATACAACATGGCAACTACAGTTAGTAGCGGTACTGTATACTGTATTCTTAAGAAGGACTTAGAGTAGATTTTAAGTATTCTCACCATAAGTATGACAACTATGAGAGGTAGTACATATGTTTCTTCACTTGATTGGGTCATTTTACAATGTATATATGTTTCAAAACAGCATCTTGCAATTATATACATGCCATTTTACCTAGAACTTTTGAGAAAAAAAATTTTCAAAAAGCTTATGAACATGTTTCAAGTTACCTAAATAACTACAATGAAAGGGCAGAGAATCTGTCCATAATTCTTCTGTAAAATGTCAGTAGAGTGTAAACAATTTTTAATGGAAAGCCAAATTTCTTCGATCATATTATTCCAATTATTCTAAGAGATTTTCTGCATTTTAGGTTGCAACAGGGGTTATGTCCTGCGATTCCAGAGTCCTAGGTTACTTTTGTTTCAAGAATATCCCTCCTGATTCACCTCATGTGATGTTTGAAGCAAACTGAACTTTACCTCACCGCCCCCTCATTCTGTCACACTCCAGTAAAAAAAAGAGGGAAAGCCATTGTAAGTTACACTTGAGAACAAGGGCTGAATCAGAACTTTGGGCTAAGGAGATATCTTCTCTACAGAAGGCAAATTATACCTGTGTCAGAGATAAAAATAACAAGCAAATTGAGTATTGATGGCCTGTATGGTTAGTTATCTGGTAACACCTTCCCCATTGTTGTTGGAAAGATTGACAGAGATCACCTCTTGGCTCCTGCTAATTACTAATTTATTCTAAGAAGCATTAAGAGAGTGGAAATAGTAGTGGGGTTCGGTTTAATGTACTTTAAACTGCCTACCAACCTGAAAAAGGACGTATGTCCTCAATAAAATATGTTGTTAAGCAAAGATAGGGAAATGCAATAAATGCACGAATTCATTTAAGTTGAGCTAAGTTTCTTTTTGAATCTAATTTGCTAGAGACACAGTAGTTTAGTTTCAGCTCTCAAAATACTACACTGATACACATTTTCCATGTGCCACCGAATAGCCATCACTAATACACGTGTTCTAATGTGAAAGACTATACTCAGTAAAGAGCTGTGAATGGCTAAACTTCTCCTGTTTAGAATTTCTTAAGGTTTAAAATTCAGTGTACTGGAACCCCACCATATGAGATGTGTCTAAAAATAACAAAAATAACTCAGCTGCTTCTGTCAGCGCTGAAAGTAAATGGGAAGAATATGGGACATGAATCAGACCAACCTGGTTTGGAGTTACGGGTCTTCCTTTGTATGGCCAAGTGTCTGTAAAATGGGAGAAGTCAGGCTTCCGAGCAGTTGGGAGGATTCAATAAAATAAGGTACAGAAAATATGTACAGCGTTTCACATCTACTGATCATGCAGCAAATACTTTCTCTTCTACCTACAGTCTTTCTTTTTCTTCTTCTTCCCCTCCTCTCTTGTTTTCTTCTTTTCTTCCTCCTTTCTTTGGTTTCATTTCTGTATCCTAATGAGTGTTTTCCTACTAAGGGAACCACCTCATTGAAATTCTGTCATCATTTTTACCTACTGAGGAACAATTCCTTTTCTGAAGTAGTCATTCAAAAGAAAACCATGTTAGTGAAGAAAGCTAAGAAATATTGCTCTAACTTAGTGAATTGCCAACCACTGCAGCTGTCCAAATTTGGCCTTCTACCTTTTATCCTCCCATGGCCTGTTGTCTAAAAATGATCTTTAAATATGTTATGTCTTTAAACAGTTGAAAAAAATCAAAAAGAAGATAAAATATAATCTCATGAAATTCCCAGATAATCTCATGAAATTCCCAGGTCAGTGTTTATAAATAAAATTTTATTGGGACACACATGAACTTGTTTTAGTATTTTCTGTGTCTGCTTTTGCACAATAAAGAACAAGTAAGGACTTTCCCAAGAGACTATGGTGGCCTACGAAGGCCCAAAATATTTATCACATGATCCTTTACAGAAAATGTTTGCTGACTCTTATTCTATAGAAATGAAGAATTTGCACATTTTAACTTGGCTCTGAAGTTAGCCCTACAAAGGGGAGTTTCATGATAGAAGCAATGGTATGGAAGAGAGCTTTCCCAGAGGGATGATGAAGTTTCTGATATAATTATCTGCATGCACAGATGAAAAACCATCCCTCTGTTTTTCTCATCATCCCATTAATTCCTGACAATGAATGCTAACTATCCAATGGAGTTTTGTAAACTAGCTTGCTTTTAGAGAATTTTATCTATGAGGCAATCAAGGCACTGGTCTGCGGAAGGCTGGTACTCTGAAGTTTCATTAAAAGAATCTCTATGAACAGTTTGCATCTGCATTTCAGAAGATACCAAAATCTTTTCCCCTTCACCTCGTTAGTCTGTTATCCTTGGGAAACCCATTGTCTCTGAACAAGCTGGGAATTCTATTGTTTTTCTTTGGGAGGAGATCAAGTATCCATTCTGAACATCATTGTGAAGGTTTTTAAAGAACCAGATTGAAACTCATCATACATTCCCTGATAGCACCCCTGATGGAGTCAGTACTGGCATTTGTGAATAAGTGCATATTGTTC
This sequence comes from Hydrochoerus hydrochaeris, assembly GCA_004027455.1. Lineage (NCBI taxonomy): Eukaryota > Metazoa > Chordata > Mammalia > Rodentia > Hydrochaeridae > Hydrochoerus > Hydrochoerus hydrochaeris. The sequence continues at coordinate 45,906 of PVLA01003175.1, forward strand.
TTCGATTAAATGCAAACAGCTATTCCTATGAGAATTAGAGGCTCAGTATTTTGTGCTAAAGGAATGGAACTGGGTAAACAAAAGAGTTGAAGGTCAAGAGTTTGTTTTGTTTTCCTTCAGCCATGAGGAAGATACAATGCAACCTGGTATCTGGTGACAGAGACTGGGGGACAGGATAGAGGAATAAAGCCATTAGGTGGACTTAAAGTGCAGATAGCAGAGCTAGACAAGCCAGTGAATTTAATAAGTTGAAGAACACTGTCTGCCCTTTGCATTTGGCGCTTCTAATTTCTTGTGATGCCATCTGATTCCTCTCCTGTCTCAAAGTTTCACCCAGTCTATTGTTCACATTGCTGCTTCAGTCACTCGGTGAGGTAGATGAATGAGCCCATCTATTCCACAGCTCTGATTAGTCAGTCATTTATTCCATAGAGTGCTAATGATGTGCCAGGCACCACACTCAGTGTGTGAGATGCAAAGCAGAACAAAAAATGTGTCCTTCCCTCTGCAGTGAGGTGCTTACAGCTCCCAGTGGAGACAGACACGCGAATCCATGAGGTGAAGTATGGTGGACTTCTAACAGATGTCTCTCCGTGTGAGTGAAAATCAAATAGTGGGGACAGACAAGTAAAGCAACAGTTGCAGTTCAGTGTAAGCCATGAGTTGGACAGAGAGGAAGAATAAGATCACTCTTGCAAGGCTTTCAGAGGAAAGAGTTGAGGCTGGAAGAACAAAAAGAAGAGGAATGTGAGCAAGGCAGAAGAATATTCAGGAAGCCAGAGAGGCCTGGAGGAAAATGGCATCCTCTTATCTAATGCAGGAGGATTGGGATGTTTAAAAGGGCAGATGTAGGTGGGAGGGGATCACATTAGAAATGAGCGAGGGTCAGACCGTACAGGACACCTTATAAGTAGAAAGTGTGAATATTAAGCTGGAAACTGTGAGAGCCTGAGGAGAGTAGACACAGAATCAGGAATTTGTAAAGATGCTCAAGAAGCCAGGTAGAGAGTAGGAGCAGCACTGATGCTGAAGGCACCAACCCTCACTGGAGCTTTTAGGCAGTCATGGTGGCTGGTAACACCTCCAGAGGGTGACAGAGAGAGCAGTAAGGAGAAAGGCTCAGCTGAACTCTAGGACTTTTAAAGGTGTGTGCGTGGGTGTGTGACATAGAGATCCCCCTTGGATCAAAGCAACTAAGTAATTCAGGACTCAGTCATCTGTAGTATGGGAAGGGAAGACAAGATGGAGTAGAACTCTGGGAGAAGATACTTTCAAGAATGTGAAACATTTTGAAAATAAGAAACACATAAGATAAATGGTGGAAGAGAGGTGGAGGGGAGGCTGGAAGTGGATATTGGGGAGCTAGAAAGTGGAGACCATGGAGCTTGAGGGAGGACAGTAGTCAACAGGGCCATGTGGCCAAAAGGTCAACTCAGACCATGATAGAAAATGTCTTTCCACATTCCAAGAACTTCAAGCTTAGATGTGCAGATTGCTCCTGTAAATGATTCCTACCTGCTTTTTCAAACCTATCACCTTTTACTTCTTTTTGCCTCACCAAATTATAATATTCTACTCCTCCTGTGTGTCTCTCAGTATGCATCTTCTTCTCCTTTTTCTTTAGAGGAATGAATGCTGCAGATGCCATCACCTTCAGTTTTGATTAATCTGGCATTAAGCTGTCCCCTCCCTTGACAGTAACAGTGCTTTTTCTCTACATCTCTGTCACCAGTCATTTTCTGCTTAATATTATGATAATTCACATAATTGTACTGTTTCTGCTCAATTGCAAAGCACACAGATCACATTTGCAGAATATTCTGTGATTCAACTGTTTGATTGTACTAAAGACATGTCATTATCTTCTACTTATGATCAAAGGAATTCTAAAACCAACCTCCTAGCTCAAAACTTTATAGCTCTTTTGCAAATATTCTCACAATGTTCTTTCATTATTTGTTGTAACAGACAATTTTAAACTTGGAACAAAAGACCCTACTTAGAAAGCAGGGAATAGAGAAGCATTTTAAAGCACGAGGGCACAGACTTGGAATCATTGGAGGAATTTTGGAAACATTGATACCTGAGTCCCACCCCAGAGCTTTGGGTTTAATTAATAAGGCTGGTGGCCTAGACTTTGGGAACCCTCACATCTCCCCAGGTGGTTCCAATGTGCAGTAGAGGTTGAGAACCACTTTTGTTTTCAAGCTGATTTGCATTTGACAATCACATCTTTTACTAGTGATGACACATTGTTTCTACATGGAAATTTGTATGTAGTTACAAAGCAGATTTATTTTTAAACTGTAATATATTCATTTTCTCTTCCTTCCCATGTCCCCAGTCCATGAGAGAACAATCCTTAAAGGATGATTGACAGAGCTCTTTATCTCTGCCAGGGAGAAAAATGGCGATTTCTTTTATAAATGTGTTATTTTGGCCAGTTGCCAACAAAGAACAAAATCTTGAAAATACAAAAACATTCATGTTTGTATGATAGAAGACACATTTGATTTTATACTGATGTATTGAGGCACATTAGTTGTTAAAAGTACTAGGATCCTATATTAACTTTATAGTTGTTATGTTTCAACTAAGCAAAACTTTCTTCAAAAGAAAAAAAGGTCGATCAATGCTACTTCCTAAGAACTCTCCAAGTGTTATACATTTCTAGTAATTGTATCTCCAGAAAAGAAAAATACAAATTTGTTTCTTTTAAGAGAAATGAAAGAGGAGAGGGATAAGCATGCAGAAAGAAGTCCATCAGTTCAACTTAGACAGTGTTCTCCAGCTTCTGAGAAATCAGGGCACTGAGCTGCTGCTTTTCTTCTCTGTTAGAAAGGATGCACTAATGCTTATGTTCATTATGTGGCATAACACATGCTGAGTTATACAGAGAGTCTGTAAACAGCTAGGTATGTTTAAAAGTGCTAATTAAAGTATCATCCATGACTCCACATTATTTATTTTCATATTATGTAACTGTTCTGTGGTCAGAGCAGGCCTCAGAGCCCACGGCTGCCCTTGCACTCCTGCTTGTTCAGCTCGCAGAAGAAACCTCACATTCATCCACTCACTTGTGTTCAATCAGAAGTCTTCCAGGCACTTGAATCCCTGAAACACTTTCCATTCAGTTATTATTATGTCCAGTTTAGTTTACTCATCAAAACTCCCAGCTTTATTCAAACCCAAGGCTTCGCTTCTTCCCCAGCTCCAGCCTGCAAGTGTGGATAGAGCACCCCAGGCTCAGCAGCTCATGCTGATGTCTTCTGAGTTCTCTGGAGACCCCCTTTCCCCCATCTCTCAACTGCCACAGGGACTCTTTCACCTACTTTTCTAGTTAGCAGATTATAAGCCCTCCCTTAGTCCCTGAGCAGACAACTGGACCCCTCCAGCATCCTTTCAAACCCTTGCCAAGATCCAGTTCAAATACTTCCATGCCATGCAACCTTTTGGATTTATAGCCTCAAAATAACTTGCCTTCCCCTGAACTCCCTTGGCACACCGTGTCATTCCTGTACCATTATTTATTCTTTGTAGTACAGTCATTTGTGTTACAGCCTTTTGTCTTATATCCCCTACTTTACTTGGAGCTCCTGAGAGTTCTCATTAGTCATTTTTGTTCTTACAATGTGTAGGATTAAAAAACCAATATATTAAAGTAAAAATAAAGACATTTATAAAAATGTGCAGTTATTGTCTTATATAGCATTAATGTTATACATATGTAAGCAAGTATATAAATGAAGGCATGAAGAAACTGCTCAAGTATTTTTGGTTAATTTCACTGAATTGAGGAAAAGTAGATGCATGCTTTTATAATTTTTAGTATATTATAAAATGGAAATAAATATAATCATTTAAAGTTATTTTATCTGAAATAACTAAAGTTGCTTAATAAAACAATTATGTAATGTGTTATTAAATAATTCAAACCCAAGGTTTCGCTTCTTCCCCAGCTCCAGCCTGCAAGTGTGGTAGAGCACCCCAGGCTCTATCCACAGCAAATTATTTATTTTTTTTTACAAAAAACCTGTATCTAAAGACCTTTGGGGACGTCTAAGAGATAGATTTTTCATTGTTTGATTTTTTTAGTACATTTAATGTCTCTATTTCAAGAGCTTTTGGCTAATCAGCCTATTGCCTCCCCGGCTGCTTTCCCTATCTTTTTGTTATTTTTTTTTAACCTACTGTTAGTGAACATACAGATCCAGACTAAAAGCCAGCTTATTAAATATTTAAGAAATCATATTAAGATGGCATTGGTGTCTTCTTCCTAACAGCTGCTAGGTGTATCACCAGATCCTTTTATTACATTATGTAAAATAGACTGACATTGTTATTTCCCTCAATCCACTTAAAATGAAAAAGGGTCAGACTATTTCCAGTACCACTAAAGAGAATAAATGTGAGATTTCAAAGTTAACTTTGTCATGATATTTGAAACTGTTCAGTAAAAATAAATAAATAAATAAATAAAATGGTGAGATTTAATTGGGCTGTGTGCATTCCTTACTGCTCAGCAGGAGGCCTCCATTTCTACTCAACAGTGTGCGATTTCAGTAGTTCTTTTTAAAGGCAATTGTAGCAAGCTAAATAGGATGGGCTAACAGCTTGCCAGATGTACACAGATTGGGCATCCCACTAATTTTCATTGGCAAAAGATGGGGGCAGGAGGAGTTTTTATACAGTCTACTGTCTCATTTCTTCTTCACAAATGAAGTGGCCTCTTCCTATTGTTACTGATTGCCTTTTATTTTGGTGGAAAAAGGCCAGGATTGTCACAGCTTCAAGGTTTGTCAGCCCAATGGAAGAATAATTATATTTCGAGCTACTGAAAAGAAGATAATGGTGAATCTACTGACGTTGAGAGGAGGCCTGTTCTTATCATGAAAGTCTCCGACAGGCTTTTCATTCTGGCCTTTCTTTTATTATGTTCACTGTTAAGTTGTTTGGATACAAAAATCACCTGGAGAGATACAACTTTTGTCTTCCTACAGCAAATGTTGGCATCATTGCAGCTGAAATGTGCTGCTGAAAACGCGAGACATCAGTGTTCCATGCTGTGTCAACCCTCAGCCTACTCCACTCCAAAACCTTCCCTGCCCACAGTTTTCCTGCGATTCATTACAAATCATACTCAGACCCTTCTGTGCTGCGTAGGTCTCTCTGTGGGTGAGGGTCTCCTCCACCTCTAAATTCTCAGATAGAAAAGATAATGTTCCTATATATGTTTCCCAAGTACATATTTTTTCTGTTTGAAGAATAAAAATATTTTAAAGAACTGTGAAACTCTCTGTAGCAACTGTGAAACAAACGAATTCAATTTGATGTGTGAGTATGTAAGCATTTCAGATTTTTTTCGTTGATAGAAAACAAAAATAAAGAAAATGTTATGGTTTGTGTTTAGGTGTCCCCTTGCCCAAGCCTCATACAGTCATACAGGTTGCTGAATCTAGTGTTTGTGATTGGTTTGTTGTCTAGTGCTGGGATTGGTAGTGTGAGTGCTGCACCTGCCAAGGGGCAGAGCCAACAAACAATGTAAGGGTAAGAAGAAGGTGTGTTTTCTCTCTTTTTGCCATGTTTGCTCTTGCTGCTTGCAGCCACCATGAATAGTTGCCTCTCCACCATGCCACCTTGCCTTGGAGCCAGCTGAATATGGACTGAAACCTCCAAAAATATGAGAAATAAAACCTTTCCTTCCTTCATGTTGGGTGTCAGGTATTTTGTCTCAACAACGAGAAAAAAGTAACCAAGACAGAAAATAAAATGAGTAAAAACTGTGATTGTTCTTAAGGAAGTTCCTACCATTATCACATTCAGTAATCAATGTATTCCTACCTGTTTAATTGTACTTCAGTTATTCCAGGAGGTCCTCAGATTAATACCAGATATATAATTATTTGCCTCACTATCCATATCCAGATATTCAATTCTCCCTTTGTCTGGCTTAATGGCAAATAGTACAGTCATTCTAAGCAAACAGCCCTCGTCAATGACTCAACCTCTGTAGAGCAATGGCAAGACATACTGCCACTGTCTGAACCTCATGTTCTCCATCTGTAGCTTCATGATTCCTTTCCTGGAATCTTTCAGTCAGATGAGTTTTAGGATTCAGGATTATTTTTAGAATTTTGATATTAGAAAGGTAACAATGCATATATAAATGTTACTTGACACCCTCAGTGGGGTCTAATACGGCATTGTATCATCAAACATATTAGTAACTCTTCATTAGCATATGCAGATATTTACATTTTTGAGTTAAATGAAAATTGTACACAGATTATTTTGTCACCAATACATTTTACAAACCTTTCAGATAAGTGATTGTGAACCTCTGTTAAACTCTACTCAAAGCTTGTGTTTGGCAAATAGCTGTTTCTCCACAAAGGGCAGCTATTTCTTTATTTAAATTAAAGATAGATACAGGGAAATCTCATCTCTTATACCAGTCTGGAATGTAAGGAAAGGAATTCTCTCAGTATACACCTTTTGAATAATTTTAGATCCAGACATGTTACTCTTCTCCGAGGTGATTGACATGATCAGAATTACAGTGTTAGGAGAGGAAATGAGATTTCCATTACATAGTTAAAATTAGGACCAAGACATTTTTAGCTTTTTCTCTTTTTTCACCATAATTCTTACTTGAAGGGAAAAAAATCAGTCACTTCACCAGTCCTGCTAGTATCTGAACAGCCTGAAGAGACTTATGTTTATGCTAAAGTTTGCATGTGAGATTATGTTGTATGTGACTCTCATCACAAGGTGAGGACATGGGTGTCCCAGGGTCAGCATGTGGTGTCTGTCAGGAAGTTTTCCAGCAGTAAAGTGCCAGAGTTCATAAATTATTCGATTAAAAAGTGGGTGAATTTTTGATGAGTATTATTCATTGTTTTTTGGCAAGAGAATTTTTAAGATTCTCTTCTCTAGCTTATCTACTTTTTTAATGAAAGTATGTGGATTTTCATTTTTTCTTAAGTACATGTTTTATTTTACATTTGGAAAGCATAAGTTTTTAAAAACTGACTACTGGCAACTTAACCTTTTTATTGTTGCTAAATATACATACATTTACCACTTACCCAATTTTAAGTGTACAGTTCTGTGATGTTAGGTGCTTTCACACTGTTGTGTGACCAGCACCACTTTCATCTTCCCCTAATGAAACTCTCTACACACTTAACACTTAACTCATTCTTCCCTTCCCCCAGCCCTGTCCCCTGGCAGTTACACTTCTGCTTTCTATCCCTAAGAATCTGAGGACTCTGGTATCTAATGTACTGTAAATGGAATCATGCAATTGTTGTCCTTCTGTGACTGACTTGTTTTACTTACCATAATGTCTTCAGGATTCATCCATATTGTAGTAGATGTCAGAATTTTCTTCCTTTTCAGAGCCTAACACTTTTCCATTGTATGCATAGATCATATTTTGTTTATCCATTCTTCGATACCTGGGCTGTTTCTACTTTTAGGTTTTTGTGAATGATGATGCCATGAATATGGAGATTCCTGGTTTTGCGTTAGTACAGTTATCAGCTGTGTGTTCAGTGACAGTTCCCATTATGTTAACTAAGTCCGTTAATGTGCCAACTCAGTTGAAGTCTCAATAGCAAAAATTTAGCATAAATAGCAGTTTTAAATTTCAGATTTGACTGTGAAACCTTGATAGTTACCCATCTGTGAATTAAGCTGCTGGCCTTCACACAGAGCCTTGGGAAATGAATGCTTGGTCTCTTTTTGTGGTTAGAGGACCATGTAGGGACCTCACTAGGCAGTTTCTTATGGCAGGTCTGAAGATCAGAATCCAAAGCAGGCCAGAAAGGGAAAAAATTGGTTTTGCTACTAAATTATATTTTAACTTCAAACTATTATGCTTCTTGCCTTACTGCCTTTTCCCATTTGATCGTTCTTCAAAAAATAAACCAAAGAGCTCCTTACTTATTATTTGTAGTACTGGGAATTAAACTTAGGACCATCACACTAAGCTACATCCCCAGCCCATCCTGCCTGCCTACCTGCCTTCCTCGTTCTTTTCTTCCTTTTTTATTCTTTTTCTATTTTTGTTTTGAAACAAGGACTCTCTAAGTCACCCAGGATGAACCAAAATTTTTGATGCCTGCCTCAGCTTCCCAGAGTGCTGGGATTGTAGGTGTGCATCAACAAAACTAAATTTCTTACAAAATAGCAAAACTAGACTTACGAAATAGGGAAAACTATTTCTCATGATAAGTTGTGAAGTAAGGGAAGCCTACCTGCTGAAACACTTTGAACTGAAATGAACACAGGTAAAAAACCAATGACATTTTCAGATGCAAAATCAAATCATGCTTAATTTCCATTACATTCCAAACCTTTCTTCCTACTGCAGCTGCTACCATGGATCTGGTAACTTCCGGATGAATTAGTATCTAGACCATATTTTCAGTTTTAATGAAAATTCTAATTTGCCTTGAGCCAGTTATTTTTTATTTCTGATCTGGGCCTGTAGGTCTCATTTTCCTGACTGATTGATGGATTGTGTTTTCAAACATATAATTCATTACAGTTTTGTCCAGTTTTATCTTGATTACCTTTTCATTATATTCATTCAGTCTGATACACAATCCCTGTCCTGTTTTGAATGTGTAACCTCTAGGGGGATTGGTACCCTAGCTTTTATGACACCTGGGCCATCTCCCTATCTCCTATCCTTTCCCTCCCAGGCACATCCACCCTTCCATCTATCTCAGATGATAGGTGACCTGACAAAGCCAGACCCCTGTTCTAAAGTTTGCCATCTTCTATGGGGGAAGAAAGACATTAGACACACAAACTCACTACATTTGCACAAGTGCAAACTGGGATCAGAGCAGGGATGAAAAGAGATATTTTTGAAAAGTAAGTTGTATACCATAGGAGATAGGCGTTAAAAGCATAAACTCTAAAACTATGCCATGCTCAGATATATTGAACCTAAGACAAAAAAAAAATCAGTAACACAGATCCTATCTTAATAGACCTTTACTATGTTGTTCAAATGGACATTTCTCATTGATTTTTAAATTACTGCATTAAGATATTGATTACCTTGATCTCGGTATTGGGAGCCTCCCTAACTTGCACCTGAGGAAGTGCCTCACTTGCTTTACCCTAGTCCCATCCCTGCTCCAGAGACAAACTTCCTGGGTTTAAATCTCCAGTTTGCTACTTTGCTCCTCCTACAAGTTGTTTATATTCTGCCTTGGTTTCCTCAACTGTAAGGGGAGAATAATAATAGTATTTTATAAGGCTGCTATGAGGATTAAAACTAGTTAACATTTGCAAAGCAGTAGAACAGTGCCTAGCACAAAGTGCCACGCTTGTATTTAAGAAGCGTAGCAAAGACAGATGCCTTGAGACTGCTCCAAGCACTGAATGACTCACTGTGGGCTGGGTCCCATATGTCTGAAGTTACTAGGCTGCTATCCACTTGCTTCCTCTCACGCCACCATTTTTATGAATTTATACATATACTTCAGGACAATCCTGAAGCTGTTGCAATTATTTATTTTAAAAATGAAAGGCTTGTGCATTACGTGCCTTCATTTCCCACTCCTTTTTATTTTCTAACTGTGGTATAGCCAGGGAAGTGTTGAGGAGTTATGGTCCACTGTCACTCCAGTCAAACACATCTTTTAGACCCTTCCAGAAATAGGGACTACTTCATGGGTTTGCATTGTGCTGTTTTGTTTAGTTTTGGTTTGGTTTGGTTTGGTTGCACAGATCCTTTTTTGCATATCATGGTGTTGGTTTCTGTGCTACTGAGGCAAGCACAATCTTTATATTCTCAGTTCTGTTCACTAATGAATATTCTCTCATAGTGCTTTCAGAGGACTGAGCACAATTAAGTAGACCATTCTGTTAGGTGGATCCCACTTACAAAGTCTACTCATACCTTTCTGTTAGCATTTAATTCTCGTTTGAGTTTAAATTCTGTTTATGGTAATTTTCCAAAATCTAATATACTTTTTGGTCACATAAAATCACCTTTTTGTGTGTGTGCTAGAGAATTGACTCCAAGACTTTGCATATGATAGGCGCAGGTTCTTCCTCTGAGCTACCTTTTGAAGCACCTTTCGAAGAGAATATTACCTTACAGTAAAAGCATTGCATTTATATAAAATATAGAGTGGAAGCACAAAGGGTAAACAGGAGGAATTCCTCATTTAAAAGGAAAGACATGCAACATAATGAATTTTACTTATTCAAGATATTAACCTTGAGAATAGCTAAATACAAAGTTCAAGTTTTAAAAGCCCTAATGTACACTAATTTGTTCCCTAAAACTTAAGGCAATTGTGTGAGATATCAGGAATTTATTTAGCTGTATGGATTTCTGGTTAATCAGGTAATTTCTTTGCCAAAGTAAATTCTATGTATAAATATTACAACTGCCCTAGGGAAAATGGTATTATATCATGGAATAAACAAACTTCATTTCAGAATGAATAGAATTTCTTTCCTGTTTTACCCTCAAGCTTTGAATTAACGATTTGTAAAAAGGAGGACACTGGCCTGGATCTAGTGTTCTCCTTTGATTCGTGCTTTTTATATTCCAAAACTATATGTAAACGTATCTTTCTATTTTTTTTATAAAGAACTCATGTACACTAAAATTTAAACATAGTGTTCCAATTCAAAAAATAAACATAAGAAGTGAAAGCATTTCCCTGTAAAGATGTGTGGTATTGGTCACACTTACTACAATTTGCTTAAACTTGGAGAATTCATAGTGAAACACTTTTAAAAATAGAGTATCTTTTTATGGAACAATGTAACAAAAATCATTATTTCCATTAACATTCTCTTTGTAAATCAGAGGATTATCAGGGCCCCAATCGTTCTTTTTACAAATTGTTTGAATGAGAGCACGTGGGTTCCTGAAAGAGTGTCACTATACTGCACTGGCACATAGCAGCAGCAAAATCAAGGTATTGCTGGGAGAAAATTCTCCACTTTGCAAGAAGAGATAGTGATTACCCTTTGTTCCAGATGTATTATTTAGAGTTTTGTTACCGTCTTTCACGTTTATATAATGAGTAGCCTTGGGAGGCTGAGAACGTCCTTCACTCTAGAGCAAAGAGCAGACGTGCTTATACCCACTGTAAAAGATGTCGGTTTCCCATCCTCAGAGTTCCTGTCATGTAATACAGTCTGCTGTGTATGCAGGCATCACCCAGCCCTTTCTCTGTGGCTCTGCACCCCAAGCCCTCTATGGCTTCCTTAACTGGGCCTCAGGAATCAGTGCAAGAAAACACAATACACTGGCTACTGCTGTTGCCATATGCAGGAAAGTGTCTCATGTTTTCTGCAGCATCTATAAAATTGTAGCAAGCTAACTTGTTAGCTGATAAATTGAGTGAAATCATAAACCCTTAAAACTTACTGAGAGAACCATCTCTCTCTCTCTCTCTCTCTCTCTCTCTCTCTCTCTCTCTCTCTCTCTCTGTCTCTCTCTCTCTCTCCCTCTCTCTCTCTCTCTCTCTCTTACTTGATCCCAAGCAGACAGTGCTGGCCTTAGAAAAGTCTAAAGGGTAGCATGTGGCTAGAACACTGTTTAAGATGGCAGGAGGCCTAATTCTAAACATAGAATGTTGCACATGTTGCACAGAACAATTAGTATTTTTCAATGAGTATATGAAATCATCTCTTCATGGAGATTCTGTGCACCTAGGCAGAAAAGACACCAAATTGGATTTGAACTGTATCTCTTTGGGCTCAGACTTCCACCAAAAAAATCATTTAAATCTACTTAGAGAACATACATTACTTGTAGTAAACCTCGTGTGCCATGACTGCTTATTCTTAGAGACAAAGGGGTGTATCATAAGCCTTATCCAGATAGCAGCAGGTCTGACCTCACTGTGCCAGGATTCCAAAGTCTACATTATTATGAGTGACACATTGTTATGAGTGAGTCTACATTGTTATATAGCACTTATTTATGTCTGCTTTCCTGGTATGCATACATCTTTAAGAAATCATCCTGCTAGACTAGACAGGAATCTGCGCCTCATCCAAAATGGTTGAATTGAAGCTGCCCCAAATTGAATAGGGGAGCAAGCATATGGCTTCTGTTACCTGTATTTCAACCAATTAAGAAATATAAAAACTCATTGAGGACAGTGATGTGAAGAAACCTTACCAACAACACTGAGGAATGGCACTTCTCCTATGCAAAATAATTGAGAATCCAGCCAGGTGTGATGGTGAACCCCAGCTACTTGGGAGATTGAAAGAGAAACTTAATAAATCAGAGGTTAGTCTGGAAAAGTTAGTGAACTCCTATCTCAAAATAAAAAATAAAAAGAACTGGAGATGTAGCTCAGCTCCTGAGTTCAATCCCCAGTATTGAAAGAGAAAGAGAGAGAGATAGAGACAGACAGACAGAGAGAGACAGAAACAGACAGGCAGGCAGGTATTGAGAGAGAGGGGAAGGGCAGACATCCAGGCAGATATTTGTTAAGATTTTGGAATGTGGAAAATTATATGAAAACCAGATTAAGGGGCAGAGGATTTAGCTCAGTGGCATAAGCGCCTGCTTTGCAAGCGCATGGTCGTGAGTTCAATCCCCGGTACCAAAAAAAAAAAAAAAAAAAAAAGATTAAGTAAAACAAGTCAGTAGCACTTTCACAACCACTGATACTTTTTATTTACCAATTTTCCTGTTCAACAGATGTTTTTTGTTTTTTGCTAAACTTCATATGATATGCTTTGCTGCAGAAGACTTTGCCCATAAGAAAGGCATAGTTTAGAGAAAGCTTCTCTGATCAGGGTACAGATGTGCCAATTGATTCTTGAAGATGCTATATGTAGTCTTTTGTGGACTCTCTTAAACAACTGTGAAACTTTATATTAAACTTATAACACCTAACTCAGAGACTTTCCGTGAGGGTCAATTAAGGTAATATATACAAATTTCTTGGCACAGATAGGGTCTTACATATAATAAGTACTGACTTATAAGGAACAGTTTTTTCAATGTTAGCATTGTAAACCTTTGGAATTTCCAGAAGAAATCTAAATTCTGCTGTGTATTTTGAAAAGTATAAAATAGAGATCAAGTATTAAACTGATTCTGAGGAAATAACAGAGACAGATATGGAAGGTGTCATGGCATATGTCTCACAATTTGGCATGTGTCTCAAGCCTCATGCAGTCATAGGGCTTTTCCAGAGGTGGCTCGATCTAGAGTGTGACGCTGAATTAATTCATGGTACAATGCTGGGTTCAAGACCACTAGGATTAAGCTGAGTGCTGCCCTCCCTAAATGGCCTGCATAAGTTTTATAAGGATTAGAGAGAGCTGTGTCACCCCTTGTCACTTTGCTACCTTCTGCCCACCATGAACTGCTTCTCCTCTGCAATGCCTGTCTGCCATGGCACCCTGCTTGGAGTTATGAACTGAAACCTCTACAAACTGTGAGCTAAATACACCATTCCTCTTTTAACTTTTGGGTGTTGGATATATTGTCTCAGCAATGAGAAAAGCAACTAAGACAGAGGACTCTATCCATTTTTTAAACTGGATCACAACTGGATAGATCTCAACTAAGCTATGCTATGAAATAATCTATATTTCACAGAAGGGATCATACTTGGGATCAAAGGGAGGACCACCCATCAGGAGCAAGGAAATGCCATTAGCTTACATCTCAAAGCTCCAAGGTTTACAGTCATACCCAAGGAACTGTGCAAAGCCAGGGTGCCACAAGTGATAAAGGAAGGAGTAGTTGGCAATATGTCATGAGTGGTATTACACATATGTCTTTCCTAAATGCAGCATTGTCCCCTGACACCCTGTGTGAGCCATAGCTACTTCACATTCAGTTCTGAACATCTTTAGAGAGTTAGGGCTGTCAGGGGTCACACAAGTGCTGCCTTTATTTACTCCAGGGAGCAATTGATGGAGCTTCAGGCCTAGATGCCCAGTGGCTCTTGAGAAAATGGAAGGTCTGCACTTGGCACCCACTGTTTGTTAGCTGTTGGTGAAAAGAGGGAGCATTAAGAGTACTGTGTTTGCATTACATATTGCTCTTAAAGAGATAATTTTTTCTTTCTCTCAAAACCTATAGGAACCAAATGAGAGCTTGTTTCAATTAATAAGTTTAGAAACTGGTTCTTTGATTTCTGGACAAAAGGTAACACTGGGAAAAACGTTTATTATGGGTTTGTTATAGGAACAGAGAAAAGATATTTTTTGTTTAGTCCTAACTATCAAGAAATGATGAGTTGCCATTGGAGACTAATAAAGATAAACTTTATAAAATGACTAATGCTAGTTTTAGTTTAATACTGCGTCAGTTAGTATGGAGCATGACTGTTTTCCTGAAACTCATTTGCTGCAATGTTTATACTATTTTTAGAGTGATCATTTCATGTAAAGGTAGGAAAATAATCTTGGTTATTAGGGAAACCCAGTGACCTTAAAATTGTTGTGATTTTCCTGTGAATTCCCAATTGTTAATTATCTTTTTTGATTAAGCCAAGAAAATGTGTAATTTAACTTATAAAGAATCTGTCATTAGCAGTTAAATAATGGAGCATTAAATCCTAGATAAATGAACAAAGAACTTTATACAAGAAGTAGATATATAAATCTTGTCATGTCTTCATATGTGTTAAATGTGATAGTAATATCATGGTATTTTTAAAAAAACAGCAGACAATGCAATATAGAAAAATTGTACACAGGAAAACCCAAATATATTCTATAGTTAAAAAAAGATTCTGGAACTGTTCAGGCTGCTAGGCTGGGATAAGGCCTAGCCCAATTCACTTTCAGCTGTCTAACTTGTCTTCCTTACTGGTAGCACCTGCCCAACCTGAAAATGAGCTTTTCTGATTAAGTCACCCCACAAGCCCATGGCAGAGCTCTGGGGATGGGTCATATCAGTGACTGCTAGTTTCCTAGTGGCTTTGGTGTAACAGTTGTGATTGTGGCAGGGCTGAGGGATTCCAAGAAGCACCCCATCATTTGAGGCAAGTACATAGCCCGCTTCACAGCTGGGAAATGCCAGCACCTGCCAGATGGTGTTGACAAGGGGTGGAGCAGCCTCCTTTTGGCACTGCCTAATGAGGACACTCAGCATCGGGACGTTGGACTCTTCTGTCATTTTGCACCTATCAGTGAGGAGGCTGGACTATTGTGTCATTCATACACAGAGGGTTTCTTTCTTTCTGATCTATGGAGTAAGAGGAAATAGGATTTTGAAGTCATGCACAAGAGAGAGCCAATCCATGAGGTCTCACAGAGATGGTTTGTTTTTGGTTTTGTTTTTTTTCCATTTCTCCTTAGAAGAAGGGCCAAAGTAAATAACTTGGAGTGTGTTCAGTCTTCCAAGTCTATAATTCATAGAGATAGAATAAAGATCTGCTAAAAATCTGTTGAGTCATACAATGTGAATGTACATGGCAAATTACAGCAATAGCATTTGCAGTTTTTTATTCTCAAAAAAATTTCATATATATATATATATATATATATACACAAATTTTATATCTCCCCAAGGAGTTGCATAGACTACAGTGGAGCCAGCCAAAAAAATAGTGCACATCAAGAAAAGAAAAACTGGAGGATCTAAAGGTGGCCAATCAGTGAGCAACAAAATACAAAGCCTCCTGGGAGAAACAACTCATATGCCAGAATAAAACTTCTTGGAGAGATCTAGACAGAGGGAGATCGATCCTCTTGACACAGGAAAAAATTAAAACAGAAAAAGCTCATCAAATACACAGTCTCGGGGCTACAATTGGAAAAGCTAAAATTACCGGACATGGCATTTTTGCTATGATCCTCCAAGTTCACACCAGCCTGAATTCACACCGGCCTGAATTCGCACATGCCAGCAGAGCTGCCCAAACTCATTCCCACCGCCACTCACAGGAGCCGCAACTGCGCTGAAGTCAGGGGTTGGTGAGCCCAATGGAGAACGGAGCCAGCGAAGGGACCTTCATTAATCCAGGGTCAGTGCTGGGAATGGGATCCCCCCACAGGAAGGGCATGACCAAAGGGGCAACATGTTGGAATCGGGCAAGAGGGGCCTGAACTGGGAACAACAGTGACTTCATTTGGTTGCTCCCTCCCTAGAGCATATTCGTGGGATTTGCTTGGACTGGGTCATGCCCCTGTCTGGAACCCAGTTAGCTGTCCCAGATCGATTCCCAACGCTTAGCACACACTAACTGGGTGAAAGGCCCCTGAAGTTTGACTGGCCCAGTGGGGAGGGGCCAGCATATGCAGCCCCTGCTTACACCTCAGTGACAAGGACAAACAGGAGAGGGCAGAGATCCCTCACCAGTGTGCTTCAGAGGGGCCATAAACAACAAGGAAAGGGGCTGGGACCTCCACTATACACCTGTATGGAGGAGACCAAAACCATGACAAGAGAGAAGCAGGAGGAAGCCCCCAACCCAAAACCCTTGGAACACTGATCCAGAAGAGGGAAAAACAAAAGAGACTGAGGGCAGCGAACATCAGACATGGGTTCAATGGACATTAAGAGATATCTATGGGACCTTGTGGATGAGCTCAGGGCTGAAATATTAAATCAGGTAAAGCAAGATATAAGTAGATTAATAAGAGAAATGCTAAGCATCTCTCAGGAAGACACAGATGGAAGAAAGGAGGAACACACAAAAAAAGAGAGAAACACTCGATAAAGAAAATATAGAATACATGAAACAGATTCAAAGAGATTACCAGGAAATTAAAAACTCCACTGAAAGCTGGCAAAACACCATAAAAGAAACTAAGGATAGACTATCAAAACTTGAAGACAAGTTTGCAATGTGTGATCATGAAAGGAAAGATCTTTTAAAAATAACAAGGAAACAGGCAGTAACAATACAAAGGCTAGAAGACCACAAGAGAATCTATAATTTAAGAATAAGAAATGTGAACGAAGAAGCAGGAATACAAACAGGCAAATTACAAAGGCTATTCACGGAAATAATTAAGAAAAAGTTTCCAAGCATGGGAAAAGAAAATGACATTCGGTTATGTGAGGCATTCAGAACTCCAGCCACCTACAACCAAAACAGATCTACACCCAGACATATAATAATCAAGATACCAGAAATTCAATATAAAAACAGAATATTAAAAGTTGTCAGAGAAAAGAAACAGGTTGCCTATAAAGGAAAGCCCATCAAGACCATGGCAGACTTCTCAACACAGACCATCAGATCAAGAAAAGCTTGGAGCGAAGTATTCCAAGCCCTGAAAGAAAATAACCTCCAGCCCAGATTGATGTACCCTGCAAAATTGTCACTAGAAATTAATGGAGAAACAAGATGCTTCCATGACAAAGAGGAACTTTAGAACCTTGTGGATGAGCTCAAGGCTGAAATATTAAATCAGGTAAAGCAAGATATAAGTAGGTTAATAAAAGAAATGTTAAGCATCTCTAAGGAAGACACAGATGGAATTTGTGACCACCAGTCCAACCCTATAGAGAATACTGAAGGACATTCTAAGAGAGAGAAAAAAAAGCAGGATTTTAGGAACAGTGGCAGAAAGGCCTCAATGAGTGAGGCAAGCAATAGAATGAAGGAGAAATCTAAACAAGCAAAGGCAGAAAAATAGCATAGCAGAAATGGATAACTAGAGAAGGATAACTAGAATTACTAAGATAGATGGCCTTGATACACTATATTGTTAATAGTGCACCAGGATTTAAAACCCACATTACTCACATCACTCTGCTTAGATGTATTATGTTGTGTTCCAGTCATTCTACTTGTACTAGATTTGAGGGCACAGACAGTTATTCCAAAAATAGCAGGATATAGTATGGTAATCATCCTTAATTTCCTATTAACTTAATCTAAAGCTTTGTATAACCTACACTGTTTTACCATGACTGATCGTAATCGAATCTGGTTTGTTAGATCGCTGTTTTGTATTGATAGATTTTATTCAAAGCTGTTATGATTGATGGTATCAAGTCTGAGAGTATAGACAACTAACTACACTGAACATGACAAGGTTCACTAGAATATCCACTCTGGTTTGATTATTACCTGCCTTTGAAGTTTTATACTGCCTAAAATGTTTTATTTTTTACTAATACTGTTACGTATTGCTATATTCAATTATACTGCTATATTCATTTATGCCTGATGATATAGGCAATTCTATTGAAGATAATAAGAGACAACATAGTAAACATTGTAGATCACCTTGTACTGTGATTTTATATGACTTTTTGGTTTCATGTTTTTATAGGAATTTGTTTTGTTTTGTGTTGCTATGTTTTGTTATTCCCTCTAATACAGAAAGGATAGAAATACATGTAGAGACTCATGCATGCATAGCTGTTTACAGTCTCACTGTTTGAATATCTACTTCATATGCTTTAATTTTGTAACTTGAACAACTATTTCTAAGAGGACCATGTGTAATTTATCAACTAGTGATTTCTTACTGTTTATCTTTTTTTTTTAAATTCTTTATTATCTCTACCCTTTACATGTTTTTTCTCTTTAAATAAAAAAAGAAAAGAAAAACTTACATAAATATTTTAATACTAAATTTATTGAGACATCATGAGATTAACACAAGTTATTTTTGGCTTCTGTAATAAGAAGAGGAGCTCAAAGTGGAAGCCATGAGTTTCCAGACATTTATGAGTATGGCAAACTGCTAAAGAGTGTGTACATATTTTGGCAGCCTACCTACCTATCTGTTTGTCTATCTGTCTGTCTGTCTGGAGTGTGTGTGTGTGTGTGTGTGTGTGCACACGCGTGTGAATGTGTGTGTGGTATGTGGTTTGTTCCCATCCCTCTTTGCCCAGCTGTTCTCCCTAGCATCCCCACACTCACTACTCCCTCATGTAATGAGTCACCCTCAGAAAACGTAGCACCCTCTGGCCTGCTCAGATGCCTCCAGTTGGGTTTTCTTCAATACTTACCAACATACTTGTATCTGGCCAGGAATTGAGCATGCAGACATTCTGCATTGTCACCTTCGCAAATATCCTGTCTTCTGGTCTCCAAGTTCTGTCCATGGTAGCTGGATAATTTACAAAGTTGATTTACATTCCTTGAGCCAGACACCTTTTGTGAACCACTGCCAAGCCTCAGTCTCCCCACCTCCTGCTGCATCTTTGTAGACTCTGAGCACCTTACAACAGTGTCCTTGAGTCTTCTCTAGGTTCCTACACCTGCACACCTGCAGAACTCACCAGTGCCTGCGCCTTGCAGTGCACAGTGCAGAGGTCCAGGGAATGAACTTTGGACCCAGTGAATTTTCCTTTCCCCACTCCAATGTAGGACTTGTTCTCTGCTATAGTCTGTGTAGCTCCTTGGGGGTGTTGGCTGTGGGTTGAGCCATCTGTCATGTTCAGCAGCTTGACACACTACTCCATATTAGTTCTCCTCTTTCCCAACCCCTTTCCCTTTATACCATACTCCTCCCTGAGATTGTATTCTCTGGTGAAGTAATGGCCATTCGTTCAACAGATTGTTTATTAAGTACATATCAAATTCCATAGACTATCTGGAATGCTGTGAACAGAAAGATAAAATTTTATATTCAGTGACTTATCAGTTATTAACTGTTGTCTCAGAAACTACATTTAATTTCCTTTCTTGGAGGTCCAGAAATATTGATCATGTGATCTAGAGATAGGCTTGCCCACTCCAGTTAGGAACTCATGGGGGCCATAGACAAATGTAATCTCACAGAAGAATGCAGAGAAAGGCTTGGGAGGGAAGCCAGGGTTAGAGCCACAAGGGCAGGACATAGCGAGAGAGCTGGGAAGACACAGCAGTGAAGAGGCAAGAGGCCAGGAATCAAGGAGGCAAGGAACTGAATTAAGGAGGATTAGGAACAGATTGAGAAATGGAGTAGGAAGCAAAACAAGACAAAGCTGTCAGGATGAAAGTGAAGATACAGGAGCTCCTTCATCCTGGTTCTGAGCCTGCAGGCTATTAATGGATTTTTAAAAATAATAAAATAAGAAATTTTGTGTCCATCTTATAATTCATTTAGCAAATGTATACTAATGTGTGTGGCAATTTAAAAAGCTCACAATTTATAGAGGACAAAAATCAACACTCAAAGCATGATGTAGAACACAGGTTCTTTGGGAAAGGATTAGCAAAGACATTTTCCTCTGGAGAATTCTGTCCAGCAGAATTTGCTTCAATGATGAAAATGTTCTATGCTATCCACAGCCATAAGTCAGCCACATTGGTCCCTGGAATTACTAATTTTGGTTAGCCTTAGTTTGATTCTAAATCAGCACATGTGTGGTGGCTACTGTTCTGGAAGGCAAAGTTCCAAAGGTCCCATGATCTTAGTGAATCTGCAGTGGTTCGGTCTTATCCGAGCCACAGGCAGAAGGATGGGAACCAAGTAGGAAGTGAGTAGAGGAAAGCAAGGAGATCAGTGTGTATGTGTGTGAGGCTTGTGACAAGGTCAGTGACAAGAAAGGAGGATGGAAAAGGCACCGAGGCAGTCATGATGGGCTGCGATTATAATGGTCCTCATTTAGTAAGGACCCACCCTGCTCCTGGCACATTGCTGTGCTCATGTTTGTCTCATGTATCCTCTTGACAGCCCAAGTGGTAGGTAAATTACCCCCATTTTATAGATGTAAAGACTAAGGCATATTGACAGTTTTTGACATAATCAATATAACACAACTTCTAAAGACAAATCTGGAATTTAAAGTCTGTCTCTTTAGCTTAATCATTTGACCCCAAGCATATGTGCTACATGGGTAGCATGGGCTCTATGTCGTTAGACATAAGACTATTCTTAATTGAAATTTTTCTAGGCAAGAATGCAATGATGTAAAAACAAGTGAGAAAGGAAAGGGCCAGTCAGGAAAATGAATACTGGCCCATGGGACCAAGGCTAGAAAGAGAAGGAAGAGAAGATACAGGAGTTCCTGGAGAGGTCCAGGATCAGGGAAAGTGGCAATAATTAGGAGAAAGCATCCTCTGAGGGGATTCCTACCATTTTATCAGGCTTTCTGGCAAACACCCTGAGTGTTTTCCAGTGGAGTGAAAGGTGTTAACTGGGGAAAGAAGCTGGCAAAATTCCCAACTGGCCCACGACCACCACCTCCTCCTCCCATGGCCAGAGGCCCTAGCTCCTGTTCTGGGTAAGGAAATGGATTTCACAGAAGTGGAGTCTGAGTTTGACACTTTTTTCTTTTTCCCTAGTGTCTACTTCTGGTGGCTTATCTTTTTCTTAGTGAAGGAGGAATAGCAGAATGGACTTGTGGAAGTGTTTATAATCCTAGCACACCAGGAGGAGATGAAGAGGCAGGATGGTGTGGGAAGAAGAAGGGGACAAAGGCATTCATCCGAGACTTGGATGGAACAGGTCCCCTCCGCCTGACTCATGTTTAATACTTCATGTGTCTCCCATGAGCTAGAAGAGAATGTGAGGTTAAAAGTAATTTCTATCCAAAACCAAGTCATAAGTG
This sequence comes from Hydrochoerus hydrochaeris, assembly GCA_004027455.1. NCBI lineage: Eukaryota > Metazoa > Chordata > Mammalia > Rodentia > Hydrochaeridae > Hydrochoerus > Hydrochoerus hydrochaeris. The sequence continues at coordinate 67,375 of PVLA01003175.1, forward strand.
AAGCCAAATATCATAAAAATCACTCTGAGAAAAACTGAAAATTGTAATAAATGCTTATTAGGGAAACTGATTTGCAGATGGTGATAGGAGGAAAGATGTAACTTCTTTTCATTGGTGTTACTTTCATTAAAAGGTGCTACAATCTATATTTCTGTTCTTAAAATCTCTTGACTTACATATTAATATACTATTTTCCATTTCTCTCAGTATTGCTTAGTTTTCTTTATTTAAAAATAGGTTTATTTAATTTATCCTGGGATTAAGGTGAGCATTAGATGTGAGACCGCTTACAGGGATATTGCTGAGAACATGTCCTCTTGAACTAGGTCTTGATTTGGAAAACTCGAGTGTTACCGTAGTTTTTTTTTTTCTTAAGTAGTTCTATTGAGGTTTAGGTTACATACTGCAAAATCACAAAATGTACCTATATTAACTGTAGTTTGGTTAGTTTTAGTACATTTTAAACAGTTGTGCAGACCACCCCAGCCTAGTTACAGAACACAACTATCAACTAAAGAAGTTCTCTCTTGGCAGTTTGCACTCAATCTCCCTTCCCACCCCATCACCAGGCAGCCACTGACCTATTTGATTTTATGTTTGTCTTTCTACAAAGCTCATATAAGTGGAGTCACACATGATCTTTTTCATCTGACTTCTTTCACTGAGCATGACTTCAAGCTTTTATTCATGCTGCATGCTGTCTGATATGTCAGAGTTCATGATTCCTGATTGTTTAGTAGTATTCCATTACATGAATCTGTACCTTTTGTTTATCCTTTTACCTGAAGATCAATATTTGTATTTTTTCCAATTTTCTTGTTATTATAAATCTGTGTATGTTTAAGTACAAATCTTTGTATGGATATATATTTTCATGATGCTTGGGTACATGCGTAGGAGTAGAAATGCTACATTGTATAGTAAGTGAATCTTTAGTGAAATTGTCAAATTGTTTTTCAAAGTAGTAGTTGTTTTTCAAAGTAATAGTTTTTACATCCTCTTAACAATGTATGAAGATTCTAATTTCTCCACATTCTCACCAACACTGGGTATTTTGGATGTGATCATTCAAGAAAGTATATAGCGGCACCACATTGTTATTTTAATATGCATTTTCTTAATGATAAATAATATTGAACATTTTTTCATGTGTTGTTAGATATTTATGTATCTTCTTTGGTGAAGTATCTATCGAGTTTTTTTCTTTTTTTAAATTTTATTTAAAGAGGAAATAAAGCAAAACAGAAAAAAGGGAAGAAACTACAGAATTTCAAAAAAATAAACAGTAAGAAATCACTAAATAAATTACATGTTGTCTTTTTAGATATAGTTGTTCAAGTTACAAAATTAAAGCACACAAATTGGACATTCAAACAGTGATGCTGCAAACAGTTCTGTTCATGGATCCAACAAAAACTTAGCAACATGGTTATCAATCCTACACACTTAAACATATATGCAGTTATATCCTTTAGAGCGCTTTTTAACCTCCTTTTGCTTTTTAAGTCCATTATCTGTTTAGTTATATCATGTTTCAGCTTGCTCAGTACTTTACTGATCTGTTTTGTTGTTGTTATTTACTTTTTATTTATTGATTGATTTTAAAGTAGTAAAATACCAAAGAACAAGACAGAGTAAAGCCAGTTGAGACAGTGTAGTGAAATTGGTACAGAACTTTGCAGCAGGTTACCAGGATAACAGTAATAGGTACCATAGTATTTCTCATTTCTTCACAATAGTTGTTCTTTCAATCAGGTAAAAAGGAAATAAAGAACATTATAGAACTTATCAAAACAGAATATTGAATAGAGCAAAAGCATTAATCAGAACTAAGCAAAACAGTGATAAAAAATATTTGCCTTCAAAGAGATGGTAGAAGGAAATCCTCCTTATTTGCTATATTGCATATAGTCAACCTCACAAGAGATGCTCAGATCTCTGGCTCCCATTTGCTAACAGGAGTGGGGGGAGACGGGGGGTGGGGGGAGATGGGGGATGAATGTTTGAATCTCAGCCCATGTGCCAGTAGGTTCACAGCCGCCTACCAGGTCGGCGAGCTGGCTGCTTGGTTGTTTTTTTTTTTTTCTTTTTTGTTAAGATGTTTGTCTTCCTACTTTTGAGTTATAAGAGTTTTTTCTATATGTTGTGGCTATAAGTCCTTTATCACCTATGTGATTTGTAAATGCTTTTCTTCTTAGTCTGTGGCATGTCTTTGTATTTTCTTTTTGATGTATCTTGAGGGTCCATCCTTTTTAATTGGTGGCATTCAGTGTATTCCTCTGCACCTTTCCCTCTCTACATGAAGATGGTACTCTTCATACTCCCTTTGAAAGAAAAAATTATTTAACTCACTGTACCCAGCTTAGTACTTGGAATAGCTAATGTAGTTAAACCAAAATTCATTAACACAGCATTTAAGTTCTTTCACATCCAGGGAGCAGCTTGCTAGTTCTATCGTGTGCCCTCTTCTTACATCCTTTAACCTTATCTGGATATTTTTCAGAAACAAGTAATGTGGGGCTCCCATGACTTCTCAGAGCATCCCCCTTCTCTGCCTGAGTACTCTTGTGACTCTTTCCAAGTGCTCTAAGCCTTTCTTCTTCAACAGAACTGGATACATCCTGCTTCATGCTGGCACAGGGTCCAGGTGCTGCTGTGAGTGGAGCTCTCTCCACACTGTTTTACATGGAGTTATATCTGCGTGCAGCTCACCTCCTGCTTCCAAGCCCAGATTCAAGCAATTCTGGGGTATAAATGATGCCAGACTCACATTGGAATCTCTCAAGCATCTGTAGTTTAAAGAGTGTATGGTACATGTTTTTTTTTTTTTAAATCAAACATTGGCCCAATGTAACAAAGAACTTTCAATGCACTTAGACATTCTTCTAATGCTGCAGTAAGCTTCTAAATAAAAAAATAAAAGCTCCGTTATAACATTGTCATTTTAGAAATACAGTAGCAGGGCTATCCTTTCAGGCCTCACTGCCTCTGTACAGTAGTATGTGCTCTCTTCCCATCTAGATAATATATAGAGATTATTATCATTTGCTTCTTCTGTTGAACAAAATACTCAGAAATGTATAGAGGATAGCATTCTCCATATAAACCCTTGTTCTCAGTTCAAACCCAAACTGGATCCTCTCACCACAATTCTCTTTTTTTTTTTTTTTCTTGCTTATGTGCCTGATAGTGTAAGTCTAACTTGTGAAGTCTGTGTATAAGAACTAGATCCCTTAAAGTGGTTAAATGTACAAAGAAGACATTGAGAATTTAAGTAGTCTCTTGTTACAGCCAACATTGATTTAAAAAACACAAATTACCTTTGAGCCCCTATGGAGTATTCACTGATTTGCTAGAACTTCTCCTAGAAGTATACTTTGGCCTTCCCAAAAAGCAAAAAGAAAAACTTTCCTCTCAAGGTTTATGAGAGGCATCAGGAACCAACAGTTAATGTCTTATACTATGGCAAGAGCCAAGAATACTCATTAAAATTCTTTTTTTTAAATTTTATTTAAAGAAAGGGGGAAAAATAAAGCAAAACAGAAAAAAAGGTAGAAACAATACAGAATTTCAAAAAAAATGAACAGTAAGAAATCACTAGTTGATACATTACATATTGTCTTCCTGGATGTAGTTGTTCAAGTTACAAAATCAAAGCATACAAAGTGGACATTCAAACAATGAGGCTGCAAACAGCTCCGTTCTCTGATCCAACAAAAACTTAGCAACATAATTACCAATCCTACACCCTTAAACATACATGCAGTTATATCCTTTAGAGCACTTGCTTTTCCTCCTTTTGCTTTTTAAGTCCATTATCTGTTTAGTTATATCATGTTTCAGGTTGCTCAGATCAGTATCTTGCTGATCTCTTTTGTTGTTGTTATTTTTTAAAATTTTTTCTTATTTACTATTATTTTTTATTTTATTTATTTATTTTATTTTGAAGGTAGTAAAATACAGCAGAACAATACAGGACATAGCCAACTGAGGCAGTGCAGTGAAATTGGCACAGAACCTCATAGCAGGCCACCGGGACAACAGCAATAGGCACAATAGTACATCTGTTTTTCTTCACAATAGTTGTTCCTTCAATTAGGCAGAGCAATATCGAAGGAAATACCAAAATTACAAGAACAGAATATTGAATAGAGCAATACCATTGAGCAAAACAGAGATAAAAATATTTTGCCCTCAAAGAGATGGCAGAAGAAAATCCCCCTTATTTGCTATATCACATATAGTCAAACTCACAAGACATGCTCAGCTCTCCGGCTCTCACTTGTTGGGGGTGGGGGTGGATGTTTGATTGTTAGCCCACTGCGGTAGGCTCACAGCTGCCCACCAGAGGGGTGAACTGGCTGCCCGTTTTCCCAGTGCCCCAAGGTCCAACATGGTGCGTCGTGGGTCTCAGGAAACGCTGATATGGTTCTCACTCTGGGGCAGCCATGGCTTGCAAGGCCACAGCTGCTTACCAGAGCGGTGTGCTGGCGGCTGCCAGTTTTCCCAGCGCCCCAAGGTCCAACATCCATTAAAATCCTTAAAGGAGACAAAACCTAAACTTTGTGTGGTTTTCTTTTTTGTTGTTTTGTTTTGTTTTGTTTTCACATAGGAGAATGGTTTATTATAAAAGATTACACATAAAATTTAGACAACAGATTATATACAAATTAAGGCAACAGATTATATACAACTTGAAAAAGGGAAGTAGAATCACTAATGATATTTTTGTTCAAAATTAAAGGCAAAATGCATATGAAGCAGTCACATTGATTTGGTAGCAATAACGGTCTTTAATTTTCAGAAATAAATGTTTTGTACTAGTCTCACTATTTACTGTTTTAAGTCTGTAACGACCAGTACATAACTGAAATTTGAAATCCAAATAAATCCTCAATACGCAGAAACCCACACTGGAGTGCAGTACTTTAGATCTCTAAGCAATAAAGAATTATACATAAGATAGAAAGAGAAGAAAACATTCATCTAACTTCCCTTGAGTTAAAAGGAAACATACAAAGTGCATATGATACATTTCAATTATGTCAAAAGACATACAGATCTGTTGGTTACCTAAGTGTATCTCTGTTCCCTGACTAAACAGGTGATTCACGTTTCTCAATTCCTTTAAAATCTTGTGTTGCTAGTGCCAGGCAATGGATTAATTAAATAATGCCTATTCACAAATTAACTGCATCCACTTTTACAATATATAGAAAATGCCTAGGAGTTTCTTTTATTGAGCCAGTGTACAACAGTCCACTGTGAAACAGTAGGACTACATTGGCATTCCTTAAGAATTTTACCTATAGAACAATGTATAAACTTTGAAATATTTCCTTTGCTTCAAAACTTACTTGAAAAAAAGGAATTCAGATGACTTTTAAATAATCATCTCAGATTTTAAATCTGCAAAAATCCATCACCTTGCTATTGGGACACTTTGAGATAAGGCTAAATTTTTTTTTCTAAGTTAATATATTACGAAAATAGAACTATAAATCAGCAATAGGTCAGTTTTTGTATTTTCAGAAGAAAACCAGTGAAGGAAAGGACCAAAAACCTTCACTTATGTATTTATCAATGGAAAAAAATTTATAATGCAAATTCATTCATTAAAAAACTTAGTTAAAAATTACATTACAGATAATTCTTTTTGTTTCTTTCACATGAAAACCTTAGCAACTCACCTAATATGAGTACTCCAGGGAGTAGTATACAAATTGGAAGCATCTTGGAATTTTTAAATATACTTCAATACGTAAATATTTATGCATGCTTTGAACAAATAGTTTTTAAAAATGAGAGAATCTAAACAAAAAGTATGACCAGCACCAGCATTTCGGTTTTCTGATTTTAATATTAGTCTGACAGCATTAGTAACCATGCTGCAAAAACATATGATGTAAGTCTCAATCATGATTTAAAACCTAAACTTTGAAAGCCTCCCTTAGACTAACTGGACATGTTTAAGATACTGTCCTTGTTCTAGTGAGGTAAGGTTAGAGGGCACCACAGCTGGATCCTGTGCCAGTCTACAGCAGGAACAGGATTTCTTCTGCCCACTGCTGGGCAGTTCCCACATCCAATACTCTGGAAGGACCACACACAGCTCACTTCAACTCTATGGTATCCCTTGTCTCTTGATGGTCTCCCTAAGATCTGTTCTGCTGCCTCCTACCTGAATTTTATTCAGTACTGAGCCTTCTCGTTTTTAAATTCTTTGAAGTGCTCTTTCAGGATGTTGAGTTGCCTTCTCCCCAAGATGCTGCTTCTCATATTGGCCATCTGGATTCTGCTGGACTCAGAACCAGCTAGGGATGCTCAGACACAGAAACTACTGCTCAGCCTTGGTTGTGAGCCCCAAGGCCATTCTTCTGACCCAGAGGGAACTGGGCCCACCAGGCTCACACGGACTGCTCACATTGACCCAGCCTGTGCTGAGGTATAATGCCACCGATTCTCATTACTCCATTCCCATCTGGGTCCAGATACAGTATTCAACAGCCTTGAAGAGTTTGATGCTTAACCCTTTTTTCCGGTATCTGGTCTTACATTTTTCTATCCGCTATGGCATCTATTGGTCGGTAGTTTATGGGGCTCCATTTAACATTATAGCAGCTTTGGCTTCTATAATTCAGTGTCAGCATAAGGGGAGACCTTAGAGATGTCCTTAGCACAAGCCTTTGTCAAGGATATTTTCTAAGTAAACCTTTTCCTTGAAATCTTTATATCTTTAATATGCTTGAAGAAATTATTTTCATAAATCAATTTCAGCCCAGTTTGTTGTGCATTACCATAATTTCTAAATGGAAACAAAGTGACCATAATAGAACTTGAACATTCACTACAACAGTTCTTTTTATTGTCTTGCCATTGTCATACTGTCTCAGTTTTCTTCTTATATCCCAATTCTCTTTCCAGAAAGGTGAAAATAACTACTTGTCTTTAGGAAATAAATGCTATTTATTTCCCAAAAAATTTCATGAAAACTCAGTTAAAGAGACACAGCTGGTAGTTCTAGGCTTAATGTTGTCATCAGCCAACCTTGATACAAACCAGAGTCTTTTCTGTTTTGATTCTTCCAGGAGTCTGGATGCTTGTGTCAAGAGTCCTTTGCTCCTGGTGTATTCATAAACTGTTCTTTGGGCATTTTCCCTACACTACTTGGTTGTAAGAAGCTCTTGCTATGGAGTTTGTGAATGTGACAGGGGGAAAGAGAATACAATTGTCTCACTAAAAGTGGCTCCTGAGAAGTCTTTTATGACAGAGGGCTATCCCAAACCCTATAATCAAACTAGTAGATCGATTAAATTCTATCATCTAGAGAACATTGTTTTTAATATATATGATTTTGTGTATTTAGCTTTTCCAAATAAGTGGCCTCCAAAGAGTTAATACTGAACTTCCTAGAAGCTGAATTGTATTCTAAATGCCAGGGAGAAGGATGCTCTTTGAAATAAGTCTGATGAGTTTTCTCCCAAGCAAATGGCCACTTATTGATTTATTTTTGATATTTTACATATAACCTGTGTAGGGAAAATTAAATGTACCAGGAGATAAATATTTCATGCCTTACTCTGCTGTTTTACTAGTAAATCCTTTGTAGTACAAAATACATATCAGCAAGTGACTGAAATTTGTTCTTTTTATGAAATAGCCTCTGGCTGAAATGAAGGATTTCCAGCTATTTGGTTTATGATAATATACCTTCCCAAGCACTGATCACAAGTGGAAAATACAATTCTTCATGTCATGTCAGTCTCCATTCCTCATTTTCATGGTTCTGTTGTGATTATGCATGGCCTAGATACTCTAGCAAAATTTATTTTGAAATGTCATAAAGATTACAGTAATCTGTGGCACAGAAAAAGTGATGGCCCTTGAGTTTGGTCAATGTAGGTCCTTTGCCTGCCCAACCCCCATGCCCAAACCACTGTCAGAGAAAAGGTCACATTAAAGAAAAGAATGATTGAGAAATGCAGCTGGCAGGAAGATGGAAGAGGTGACTTCAGCCAGCAAGCACCCACACGGTTCATCAACACTGCCTCACCCAATTTTCCTACTCCATGACTCATCACTGAGATAAATCAATCAGATGGCCATTCTGCAAAATGTCACTTCTGAAACTCTGGCTGATAAAAGGCACTTCAGATTTACTGGGAAGAGGACGTGGTGTCTGTGGCACAAATAAGTAGTGCATACTAAATCTTCTCCATGCACCTTGACACTTAAATCTTTTGTGATTGGAGTCATTGACTATTTTGGTCAGTGGGTTGTTAGGAAAGGTAAGTCCAGGAGAAAAGAGAACTTCACAAGCCTGTTGTTGAAGTGACAGCATCACAAAAAGAGAGCCTTAGTCAGCCTGGGGCAGTTAACTTCTTATACCACTATAGGTTAATACTCTCTCCTGCTCGTTCTTCTCCTGGCACTGTCAGCCCTGTGCCCATTAGGATGCCGAGCTGTGTGCTACATTCCCAACCTGAATGACTCATTCTGTTCAGCAAGAATAGTAGGTCTTATCTTTGCAAGGCGATAAAAGTTTTTCAAAGTGACCAGCCTGCCAGGCAGTCCAAAATGCTATTATCTACTATTGAGTGGCTACTATTTTGCCATGTTGTTTGCTTGATGAGTCGGTAAGGTAGTACACTCAGAATACTAATATCCTGCATGCTGTGTGGCTTTTTTGTGAACTGAAGTTTTTAATAAGCTCTTTCTGATAACTTGTAACTTTTCAGTGATATAAGTATTTCTAGAAATCTCTGTGTTTGGAAAGACTGAGCCAGAGGTTGTTTCAGTAACTCTCAAAATCTTCCCAAATATGTTCATTGTCAACCACAGTATTCAGAATAAAATTTCCATTACTCAGACTTCACCTTTAGAGCATGTCCTTACTTTCCATTTTTAAGAATTGGAACTTTGTTTCAGTTTTATTGTCTGAAGGAAACCAATTGGGAAATAGACTTAGTTGGGAGAGTGAGAAGAACAGATTGAGGACTGAGCTTCCCAGCATCTGCTGTGTTTACGGAGGTGAGAAGGTAGGTGGTGGACTAACAGTACTGAATTCTCACCTGTTCTCTAGCTTAATTTTTGCTTTTCTTCATGAAAATAAATGAATAAAATACCCAAGACAACAAATTAGACTTAATCTACAATCACTTTAGTATAAAGAAATTTATACCAAATTAATCATCTTCTATTTATTCCTGAGTAAAAGTATTATGTGAGAAATGTAACAATTATGTGCCCTTGGCTGTACCAACATATATACAAGGAAATATATGTTTTAGAATGGCATAAAAATGATAGATCGGTTTCAAGGGAAAAATCTGCATCACCAGACTTTTTTTCACTTATATTTGTGTCTCCAGGCATGATCTATAAGGCGACCTGTGCATTGGGATCATTAATCTTCCTAATACATGTATTTTGTGTCTTTCTGGTTGCAATTTTGGTTTAATCTTAACTCTTTGTTGCAGATACCTGTGGTGGCTATGTAACAAACTACCAGAAAATTCTGTGATTTAAACAGCAACCTATTAGAGTTCATAAGATGATTCTTCTTTTGCACATGGTTTAACAGTTCAGTTGTTCAGCTGCTTCAACTGAGAGTTCAGCAGGGGCCAGGAAATCCCAGATGGTTTTTTTCATTGCTTAGGTTCTCTTCTGGCTGGCCTTCTTATCATCAATAGCACAGCGAAGACGTCCCAGATAAAACATTACAAAGGGATAAGCCCCAGTGTGCAAATGCTTATTGCACCTCTGCTTGTATATTACTTACCAGAATCCCTGTGGCTGAAGCGTGTCACATGGCCAAACTCACCAATGTAACATTCTGCTTTCCACGTTAGTGAAGGTTTGTTGTAGGATACACACGATGTAAAAAAGTCAGGGAGACAGCCCAACTATGAACAGTATTACGGCAAACCTCAGAGAGTTGATTCATTGTTTCAGATGTTGTCATGTGAGTGCAAACATAGCAGGTCCTTCTTATATCACCAGTGCTGTTCTATCTATGCTGTGGTCACTCAGCAGTCTGTCTCTGCTCCTGGCTGACCCTTGGCTGCCCACTGGCCTCCTTCTGCTTTCAACACCTCTCACATCCTCTGCTTACTCACAGTTACACAGGCTGCCTTGCCTCTGCTTGACATTTTGCCTTTGTTCCTGCCTCAGACTGCTGACTCACTCTCATTTTCTGCCCCATTCACTCTGCTCAGGAGAAAGGAATTTGCTACTCCTTAGCTGGTCACTCTTCAGTCTCTCAAGCAGCTGCCAGGCAGCTGAGTCACCTCGCAGGCTCTCCACAGCTGCCTGCCTTTGTTCAGATGCCCTCTCTGAATGTGTTAGCCTTGCTCACAGTGGTGGGTCAATGCAGGACTGTGAGCGTCACAGGCCTTCAGCAAGGAGCAGTCTCTCCCTCCTGCTTATCTGTTTGTGCTGTAATTGCACAAACAGATAAGAGGTAGGATACAGAAGAATCCCTTTCTGTTTGAAGAGCCAGTTTTTTTCTCTACTCCCAGCATCCTTTTCATCAGTTCTCTCACCTCTGAAGCTGGTCCTGACAACCATCCTCAGGTAACTAACTGGGTAGTTATAGATGCCCTCCCTCATCAGGCTGTGATTGGTGTCACATATACCATATTCTGTCTTTTTGTCTTAGATCTCTCAGTCATACCATTGTCTCATGTTAGGCTATTTTGTCTCTTGTCGTTGCTGTGCTAAGTAAAAGCCAGGGTCCAGGGTAATTTTATGTGTTTTGGGAAACTAAGTTGCATTAAAGTCTTTGGTGTTTCTAATCATCTAAATTTAATATTCAAATAGCTTTTCATAACTTTCTAAATCTAAAACAGTCTTAAAATATTATTTAGTATATTTTTATGTTTATTCATGAGGGCTCTAGCAGAGGTCACAGAACTTCGTAATAGTGGTGACCTCCAAAGGGAGAAACTGGGCTGCTGGTTATTTACTTTGCATTAGACAGCCTTTTTGCCTTATAAACTTTGGACCATGTGCATATATTGTCTATTTTTAAAATTAATTTCTTGAAGTATGACTCCTCTCCATTAAAAGTCCAGGACCAGAATGTGGTACAGTTTCAGGGAAATCTGTTTGTATAGGTGTAAAGAGCCATGCTGTGAGAAATGCTGTAAAGACTTTCAGTAGATCCTAGTGTGGTAGTACATATTGGTAATCTGAGCACTCAGGAGACTGAGGCAGGAGGATCACTGAGTTTGATTGAGGCCAGCATGGGCTACATAGTGAGTTCAAGGCCAGCTTGAACAACAGAGTAAGACCCTGTCTCAAGAAACCAACAAAAAAACTTTCTGTAGATATTCAGAACCTATTTTTTAGTATAAGTGACTAATCTTGGTAATTCTGTTTGCTTATTGGCTACTTGTAAAGTAGTTATAAAAATATAGGGTAACAGTTTACTTTTTGCAGTTTGAGGAGCATGAAATAACTTAGGGCATGGAGGATTCAGCTTTTTTCCTGCTCTTCTGTTAAATGAGTGTTATACCTGCTGTCCTATTTTCTGGAGGCTTCAATGATATAATCAGTTACAGTGCTTTGAGGAAGATTTTGAGCTATTATCAAGATTTTTCCAATCATCTATTGTTGTCTTTAAAAAATACCTGTTAATTGTTCACCTTTCCTTAGATACTATTTCAACTTCGGTACCAGATTCCTCGTAGGAATGCTATGGTGAGATTCATTTGGATCAGAAGCAAAGCATGTTCTGTGAAGCTTCACACAATTTGCCTTACTGTTTGAAGAGATTGTTACAACCTCTGTAGTCCCTTACTCCAAACAGCTTTTTTATGAGGTACATATATGTGTAGTCATGTAGATGTAACTGACTTTATGTTTCTCCCTCAGTTTCCCCTCCACTATCTTCGACTCAGATCTGTGATTGAAAACCATAGCATGAGCCAGGATGGCCATTCATGTACTTATTCTTAATGGTAAATACTTAAAATCTAAAAGTGACTATCCCTGAATTGGCTGCTAGACAATAGCTTTCACAGTCAAGATAATGTCACGCCCACTTAGTTATGTAGTCAATGAGGCCAGCTACTGATGGTCCATCAGAGCAATAATTAGGGTGTCAGGATGTCCAGCAAATAAGCATATCTGTTTCCTGACTTGGAGATGTAGCTTGCGTTATCTGAGCAGTTGACTTCTGAAGCACCCATACTGGATGCTGAAAAGCACAGTCAGCAGAGAAACAAATGGTAAATAATGTTTAACCTTGCAGTTCTGCTGGAGAGCTGTCTATATTTTTTAATTAAATAATTTCATCATTCACTTGAGAGACAAAGGTTTTGTTTTCTTTCTAATAACAAGCCTTCCTAAGCAATAGGACAGCTGCTTTGGTCTGGTTTGTTGTGAATCTTTTATGATAACTTTGGGTTCTTCTTTTGAAATGTATAGTAAATAATGTTCTATGATTCAATACGAATTTGAAGCAAATGAAGTAAGAGAACCTTACATTTCTTTAATGGTGGTGAAAACTTGAAGACAGGATTTTTTTCTGTTTCACAGCCTCTATCATAGGTAACATAATAAAAATCACTTTTAATAGAGTTAATTGAAGCAGAATATTAAAGGGCTTCACTGTTTATCTTTATTCTTCATCATTTTAATAACATATATGATTTTAAATAGGCTAGGGCTAAGGGTATAACTCAGTGGTACAATACTTGCCTACCATGCTCAAGCCCCCTGGATTCAATCTGTACTACTGTGAAAAATAAAATAAAATAGTAAAATAAAATGTGGGTGATTTTTTTTAAAGAGCAGAATATATTTATTAGGGGAAAGAAAGTTTCTGTCTGAGAGAGAGACAGAAGGGGTCCTGAGTGGGTTACCGAGGACTCTGCTTTGTATTTTGTTTTCTTTTTTTGTACCGGGGATCAAACTTATGACCTTGTGCTTGCCAAGTAAGCACTTGTGCACTGAGCTAAACCCCAGGTCCCAACCCTACCTTTTCTAGGGATTTTTATAGAGCAAAACCATGAGGTGAGGCAGGTCATGGGGAAAAATGGGGAAATTGCAAGGTGAGCATGAGGCAGGACAAAACTATGGTCAACCAATAAGATTACAAGTATAATTGCTTAGGTAAAGTTAATTAAGTCGGTATCAAATGGGAAAGCAAGTCATACAGCAAACGGGCATGAGTACGGAACAGGGGTTCTTCCTGTAGGGGATGGGTCAGTGGCTCTTCCTGGCTTCCTCAAGGTGATCAATACCTATATATAATATCCATCTATGGGTGATTTATTATCAGAAGATGAATATACAATTTATCTCATTTAAAATATCAATAATTGAGAGAGATTGCAAGATGGCCGACTGAGTGGCGGCACAAGAGAGCCTCTCTGAGGAAAAAATAAATAAATACAACTCAGATGCTGGCATCTGGCAACATGGAGAAAGCCAGACAAAAGGAGAGGAATTCTCACGACCCAGGAAGAAACTGAGGAAAAAGAAAAAGAAAAAAGAAAGAAGAAAAGGAAGCATGGACAGAGGGCTGGAGCTGGGCAAGCCCCAATCGCTGTACTGGCATGTCTTAAAGTCAGGTGACTCATGATTGAGCTGAGATCGAGGCCCTGCCGAGCACGGGGGTTGGTGAGCTCCAGACCTCAGCTGGAGGAGGCACTGCAGCAGGGTGTGGAAACAGCCAGTCGAGCTGCACGAACTTTGGTGAGTGATGGGAACTGGAATCCCCAAACCGGGAAGACTGGCTGGGCGACATTTTGGAGTTGGGCAGGGCCGGCTTGATTCAAAACCCGAGTCAGCATCTGCTGATGACTCCTAGTCCAAAGCAGATAGGTGGGATCTGCTCGGGCAGGGCCACGCCCCTGGTTGAAACCCAATATCCAGGGACAAGACTTTTCTGGGCCAGTGGCACCCCCAGGGAACACACAAACTTGTTGAAGCATAAACTGGTTGACTGGCATAGGGGGAGGAGCCAGCTCTCAGCCTGCAACTCACAGATTCGCAGTGGGCTGGGGGGCGGTACTTCCCTAGCAAGTGCACTGCAGAAAAACTGTAAGCAATAGGAAAGGCCCAGAGACCTCCACCACCCACCTGTCTGAAGGGGGCTGGAAACATGACAAGACAGAGAAAGAGCAAAAGGTCCCCAACTGTGGAACCAGGAAAACTGAGTCCAACAGAGGTAAATGCAGAGGAGGTTGAGAGCAGCAAACCTATAATGTCAGAGACAGCCTCATCGGAAATAAAGAAATACATCCATGACCTCATCGTCGAATTTAAATCTGAAAGTCTAACTCAGGTGAAGCAAGATATAAGAAGATTAATAAAAGAAGTCCTGGGTAATCCTCAAGTAGGCACAAATGAAAGAATAGAGGAACCCAGAGAAAGGAGAGAAGCCTTTGATGAAGAATATAAACAAAATCTAGCATATATGAAACAGATCCAAAGAGAATATCAGGAAATTAAAAACTCCATTGAAACCTGGCAAAACCTTTTAATAGAAACTAAAGACAAACTCTCAAAACTTGAAGGTAGATTTGCAAAGTATGATCGTGAAAGGAAGGATCTCTTAAAAATAACAAGGAACTAGGAAGCAACGATACAAAGGCTAGAAGATGACAAGAGGATTTATAACCTAAGAATAAAACATGTGAATGAAGATGCAGCCATAAATACAAATGAAATAAAAAGTCTATTCACAGAAATAATTAAGGAAAACTTCCCAAACATAGGTAACAGAAGTGAAGTTCAGATAAATAAGGCATATAGAACTCCAGCCAGCTACAACCCAAACAGATCTACACCCAGACATATAATAATCAGGATCCCAGAAATCCATCACAAGAACAGAATATTAAAAGCAGTCAGAGAAAAGAAACAGATTACTTATAAAGGAAAACTCATCAAAATCACAGCGGACTTCTCAATGCAAACCATCAAATCAAGAAGAGCTTGGAGTGAAATATTCCAAGCCCTGAAAGAAAATAACCTCCAACCCAGAATGATGTGCCCTGCAAAACTGTCTCTCAAAATTAATGAAGAGACAAGATATTTCCATGACAAAGAGGAACTGGGGGAGTTCGTGACCACCAATCCAACCATGCAAAGAATACTGAAGGACATTCTAGAGAGAGAGAAGAAAATCACCAGGGTTCCAGGAATAATGGCAGAAAGGCCTCAAAGAAAGGGGCAGACAGTGGAATCAAGGAGAAAAGTAAACAAATAACCGAAAAATAGCATGGCAGAGATAAGACAGAGAAAATTGGTTATATCACTGTTTTATCTTGACTGATTTTATTTGAATCTGGTATGCTTGAGAGTGTCAAGTCTGAGAGTAGGGGCAACTACTCTGAAGATGACAGGATTCAATAGGATACACATTCTGGTTTGATTGGTAACTTCCTTTGAAGTCCTATAATGTCTCCAATGTTTAGATTTTATTAATAGTGTAAAGCAATGCTAAGTTTATATTATATTTGATGATACAGACAATTTTATTGAAAATAACAAGAGACATCATAGTGACTACCGTAGATCACCTCGTGTTGTGTTTTTGTATGTTCTTTTCATTTTGTGTTTCTCTAGGAATTTGTATTGCTGACTTGTTTTGATTTGTTTTTCCCTCTAATACAGAAAGGCTAGGTATATGTGTAGAGACTTATACATATGTAGAACTTCTAAGTAGTTTACGAGAATGGATTATGGTTATTGTAAAGAAAAAAAAGGAAAAAAGTATTCTAAAGGTTATAACTGCATGTATGTTTGAGTGTGTGGAATTAATAACCATGTTGCTAAAGTTTTAGTTGGATGGATGAGCAAAACTGACTGCAGTCTCACTGTTTGAATGTCCACTTTGTGGACTTTACTTTTGTAACTTGAACAACTGCATCTAACAGGAAATTATGTAATTATCAACTAGTGATTTTTTACTGGTTACTATTTTTGGGTTTTTTCTGTTTTGTTTTGTTTTTGAGATTTTGTATTTTTTCTACCCTCTTTCTGTTTCAAAATTTTTTCTTTAAATAAAAATTTTTTTTAAAAAAAAGCAAGAGGAGGAAAAGAAAGTGCTCTAAAAGAGATAACTGTATGTATACTTAAGTGTGTAGGATTGATAACCATGTTACTAAGTTTTTGTTGGATCAGTGAACAGAACTGTTTGTGGCCTCACTGTTTGAGTGTCCACTTTGTATGCTTTAATTTTGTAACTTGAACAACTATATCCAAGAAGACAATATGTAATGTATCAAATAGTGATTTCTTACTGTTTATTTTTTTGAAATTCTGTATTGTTTCTACCCTTTTTTCTGTTTTGCTTCCCCCCTTTAAATAAAATTTAAAATGTCAATAATTAATTTATTTTATAAATTGCAAATTAACATACTCCTTAGTCTCCACATATTTAGATTGTATTCACCTTAGTATAATTAAATAAATAGTTTTAGCTCATGATTTTCACTTAAGGGAAAATGGCCATTGTCTTCCAAGGGGAAGTACAAGGCAGACAGGTTCCTGGGGGGCAGAGAGAGGTGCAGGGCATTGACATCAATACTCAGAGTACAAAACAGTGGTTTTCTCTGTAAGACAGTCAGAGCACATTACTTTTATAGAGAGAAGGCTCAATTTTCTGTAGCTGTATTTGATTTGCAGTGTGATTGAGTGCTGGGGATTTAATGCTCTCCTTGAGCATTTGAATTTTCACCTATGAGGGCATTCTTATGAGTTGGTGATTTTCCATGAGCAGATTCAGGGAATGGACTTTGTCCTCCACTGACAGAACCCATGAGAGAGATGATTCTCTGGCTAATGGTGCAGTAAACTTTCAACTTCTGAGGAAAGACCAGAGCTTCTGTTGCTGTAGTTCACGACCCTCTAGCAATGTGAAGATTTATTTACTCATGTCTCTTTCAATCAGTGCTCTGTTGGTTTTCTTAAAAAATTAATGCTGTCTTTATAAAACACTTTAATTTCATACGCAATAGTTTATTCCATGCATACTCTGAAAAATTATGATGGTCAATTAACTTGAGCATAAGACTAATTTTGTCAACATTTACATTTACATTTTGTAAATGTAGAACTGTCAAATTCACATTTATTCTTCAGAACATTTCTATTGATGAATTATTAATTATAATTTTATGAGTTTTTTTATATCAAACAATGTTAATAGGCAAAAGTCACAAAATATAGTATGAGTTTTTAATATTTGAGTGTTTATAAAAAACATCAAAACATTCAACATCAACTGGTTTTTGGTGTAAAAAGTGTAAAAAAAGAACATCAGAAATAAATTCCCATATGAACTAGAGTGAAAATACCAATAGCACTGTACAAAAAAATATTTACTTCAGTTATCACACATAAGGCAGTTTGCACACATGGTAACAGTATGTTCCATATACACGAATTGCTTACGCTGACAAACATGTCTTTTGCTTTCCTGGCCTTTTTGTATGAAATACTTGACATCTCAGTGGTCTTGTTGTTTTGTCAGAAGATTCTTATTATATTACACATTGTGTAGTTAACAGGAACATAAAGTATCAATAAAATAAATTATTAAATTCTTGATATGTATTGTGCATTTAGAATAAATATCAGCATTTTCATATCAGCTGTCTACCTTCTTTCAGTATATAAAAGATAACATCAGAAATAAATTCTTGTATGAACCACAGTGAAAATACCAATACAACTGAAACACAAAAGAAAGCTTTGGTTCAACTATTACACCCAAGGCAGTCTTTGCAAATGACAGTTCCATGTTCCATGCACATGTGTTGCTTACACTGACAGCATGATTGCTTAGCTTTCCTTTCCTATGTGGCAGTCTTGTCATTTCTCTTCCTGTTTTGTCAGGAGCTTCCTACTAGACTGTATAACATGCACTTAGCAGGGAAATAAGATGTCAGTTAAATACAATATCAAATATATAATGAGTGCTTAGACTAGATACCAACATTTTTGCATCAGCTTTTATTTGCTTACAAAACCTAAGAAGTAACATCAAAAATAAAATCCTACGTGAACTACAGTGTAAGCACAAACAAAAGTCTACCACAGAAGTAAGCTTTGCCTCAACTGTCACACTCGGGGCAGTGTTCACACATGACAACTCTGTGTTCCATACACAAGTATCACTTACAATGATAGCACATATGTTTTGTTTTCCTGTAATTTCTTGTAGGGCACAGTTGACATGTTAAATGCCTTTTAACATTTCTTTTTGCCCTAAGAATACTCACTGGCAGCACTTTGCAGTGCAGTGTTTACCCTGACATAATTCACAGAATACATCTTAACTTTACCCCTAAAGTTTGTCACAAAATATCTCACTTTTACTATTATTTTCCCATAACTCTAGTATTTTGATAGTCTTTGGAAACAAAAGGTATCATTCTATTTATAGCAATTTTTTGCAATAGTAGTATTTATAATTACAAAATATAGTAGTTCTAAATTGCTGAAAACTAAATGAATGTTGGTAATGAGCTGTGCTTTCTAAATTGGAAATGGGTTTCCTAAAATACTTTAGGAAGAAAACAGTTGGCACTGTTGAAGAGAATGACTGTGGTAAGGAAGGTCTGGATGGCAGTGCCCAACCGGGAGGTGGCTGTTAGTCCAGAGGAGAGGTGGTACGGCTCAGATTCTTAGTGTTCACCAGTAGGTCAGTGTTTGGGTTTGCAGTCATTTGCAGCAATGCCTCAGATTTCCCAGAGATGATTTGCAGAATGGAAAACCCATTAGGCCTCCACTTTAAAGTCACAAAATGATCACTTTCCAGCTGTTCTGCAAGCTAGGTTTCCCGATCTATTTAGAAAGCTATACTAGCTTCTGAGCCCAGTCGATGCAAATATTTAGAATGAAAAAACCATAGGGATGGGAAAGTAGACGGATCTTGGTTGACATCAGCACAGATATTTTTGAGCCAATTTTAGCTGATTTATAAATAAATGAGTATTCCAGTCTTGAGAGTTAAACATTTAAAAGTGAGCTCCCTTTTAGAGTTCATGTATAATACAAGACCAATTTTCTGTGCTACAGACTTCCGTTCTTCATTTCCTTCTTTTTAATACATGATAATTATTATTCTTATTCCATCCTTTTTCAGTGCCCTGCATGAAAAATTACTTAATCATTGCACACAAATCTTTGTGAAAGAAGAAAAGAAAATTCAGCTTGTGGGTCTCAGCAGGAGTGAAGCTAATGCAGCTTAAAATAATGCCGAAAAAGAAGCGCTTATCTGCAGGCAGAGTGCCCCTGATTCTCTTCCTGTGCCAGATGATTAGTGCACTGGAAGTACCTCTTGATCGTAAGTATTAACAATTTAAAGCTCTTAGGCCCAGGAGTCAAAACCTCCCAGCATTTACTATCAATCACCCTGAACAGCGTGAAAGGAGATGTCTGTGTGACACTGAAAAGCTAATCAAAATTAATTTGGCTTTTGCCTTCAGCACCTGATGTTTATAAAGACTCTCACAGTAGAAATGACCATTAAAATGGTCAGTGCTTTGTCCCGTCTCTTTCATTTTCCTTCTTCTCTCTCAGGTGCCTTTTGTGTGCCATGCAGAAATGGCCTCAGAAGGAGGGATTCATGCACCTGCCATGACTTCCCAACAGGCGGCTCTTATCGAAGTAGTGCTGCAAAAAAGCCATTTGGGCCACGTTACAGGGATCGTGGAAACTTCCCCCCTTTCCATCACCCCATCACTTCCTTCCTCAGGTGTTGAGAGTGCCCTCAAGAGATTGGAAGTTGGTCTCTTCAACCCTCTGCTTTGCCAAATCCCCTAAGCATCATATTTCATCTCTCTTGATTCGTACAAGACAATTTGTTTTACTTTCTAATTTTGAATCTTAAATATGACTCAGTAACTAGGGAAAGTTTCTTATCTAAAAGCCTGATAAATAGTGTTTTTTTGGTTTAAAGAACATAAGGTCCAAAATAAAAATTTTTGAGACTAAGACAAGTAATCTACAAAGACACTAAAATGAAGCAAACAGTAGCTATTGCACTCTTTTCCCAGCAGTAACATATTTGCCATATTTTCCCTGTTTTGGAAGGTCTGTCTGTGAAAAATAAAGATAATATTAGACTCCACCTGGTCGCTTCTCCAGCAATGGGGAAACAGCCTTTTGCATCTGGACAATTACTGTACTTTAGAATTGATTTATCCTTTATCCCTAATCTTCATGACCTCTTTAAATCCATTAACTTCCTGAATAGAACATCTGTTTGGCAAGCTTTCCAAGGTGCAAGGAAGATAGCACTTTCCTGGGGCTGTTCAATTGTTGGGATGTCCATTCTTGCCATAGAAGTAGCAAACTGCCAGTGGGAAGACATTAAAAAGAAATGTGGTTTGTCCCACACTTTGTTCACTGCTTTTAGTACTTCTTTAAAGGACCATAAAATGTAGTATTTTTTATTTTGAAAAATATCCATTGAATTACCTTAATTTCAATTTAAAAATACATATATAATTGCTTAAACCCATTGGAGTGAAAATGTCTAAGAAAGCATTTGGTCTGATAGATACGCAGGAAAGCAGGAAAAGTGCTTGAGAGAAATGCTTTTGTTCTCCCCCATGTTAAATACATTCTCCTTTAATCTGACTGCTCAATCTAACCATCAGAGGGGAACAGGCTCCTTCAGCTAACTCAATTATTGCTGCTAATGGAGAAGAGGCATAGCCGGATGAAAAGAAAGTCACGGATAACCCAGGCACTCCTGCATTAACCTTTGCAAGTAGTAATGACAGGCTGCACTGCAGAATGATTGGAATTGCATACAAATGTAATATCTTCCCTGTCCCTATCCCACACACCCTTCCTTCAGTGCATGAGCTGCACCATGGTGTGGGACCCAGCAATCCCTGGGTGACTGAAGAATTCGAATGTAGAAATGCGCTAACAGTCTAAAAACTTGAAGACTTAAATGGTAACTGTAGAAACATACCATTCTGAAATCAGGGCTGGGCTTGGCTTGGATGGAACACTGTCGTTGCTGCAATGCCCCATTGTTAGGTATTGTTACCATGTGCATCATGATGCCTGGGATAATAGGATCAGACACGACACAGCATGTGACAACTTGAATTAATTGTAGATTTCAGCTATTTTTCAAATTGGACATAATTACTTGTGCAGCACAGTATGTATGGGGTGGAATTAGCCACTTTTATTCCTGGGAGAGTTTTTTTTTTTTTTTCCTACAGTATTGCTTTTGTTCTTCCACATGTTTATGTGAGAAGCTACTGCATCAGCAAACAAAACCATGAATGCAAGTTCTCTTGAACTTCAGAACTTCACCCTTCGCTATATAGGTTTTTAGGTCAAATCAAATAGAAAAGATGCCCCTTTTATCTTTAGGTTTCTAACGTTCTCATTACTAATATCTGATTTTTTTTAATCCTGTTTGCCCACTCACCTGCTGATATTGATGGGGAAAAAGCAAAACTGCTTGAAGACTGTAAGTGTCTTTCTATAAATTACTAGGCAGTGTGAAAATTTGACTGTGTCTGCTTTTTTAATTAATACTGTGAATTAAGTGCACAGTGCTATGCCTTGTAGTGAATGACTTTTTAAAGCATGTGTGTTTACTGTAGCTAAACATTGTACTTAAGTACCAAGGTACAGATGTAATATACTACCTGCATGAATTGTAAAGATCTGATTATTACCATTTTGTGAATATGTTGCTGTACTAACTTAAAAGTTTTTATTCACATCTGATGTAACTCAATGAGAAAATTCGCAGAATATAGAGACAGTGATTATCTAGCTCTAAATGCTATTAAATGCTTGCTGAAATAAAAATGCATCTTTTGCTGTCTTTTAGAAGGTGGGTTCCCAAGTCAGCAGCTGGGTACAGTCTTTTCCTGCGTTAGCCTTCGAATCTGTGTAGACTAGTGTTTCTAGCTCCCCTCAGTAGAATAACCCATCAAATTAGGATATTGTCTTGAAGTGTGAAAGAGACAAGCAGCTGCCACTCACTTCATTTCTGAGCAGCTTGTTATAAGCAAAATTTCTACTGCTTCTGACAGCTGGGCAGCATTTAGCATCTAGCAAAAAAAAAAAATGGAGGTCTTCAGCATTTGAAAATTCCCTTTGATGCTGGATTAACGAGGAAAATTATGTAAAATCTCTTATTACTGCTTATTATTGCAAAGCATTTGCTAATTGCCATGTGACCTGAGCACTGTTCAGAAAGGTACCTCCAGATGGTAAACTCCTGGCAGTTAGCACTGGTATAAAAGCCAGCTCAGCTGCAGACACATGAAGAGATGCTCTGCATTTGAAAGCACAAATTTGCACCTCTGTCACTCCCAGAAATGCACAAGGAATTGGACTGAGTCACTCTTCAGAATCACCTTCCCCTCTATCTATGTTCACTCTTTTAGGGATGTGGAATCTCAGGCTTCCTTTCATTATCCCAAATTCTGTACCTCCGGGCCTCAAAGTTCAGTCTCTCAAAGGTGAAGCTGACCGAAATAAAAATTATTGGGATCATAATTTTAAAATAGCAAACATCATTGAGTCATTATTCTATTGGCATGTACCAAGAATTTACACACATTACTGCATTAGTCCTCCCACTACCCTAGGATGTAGGTGTTTCTTTTAAACCGCATTTTCCCTTGAAGCAAAGTGGGTTAACGGAAGTTTCTTAACTTCCTTGAAGTCTCATAGTTAGCAAGAAATAGACACATTCTTAACCACTGGACTGGACTGCTATCAGAAGGAGGGTTCAGCGTGTGCGATGGAGGCTGGGAAGAGGAGTTGGGTTAGCGGGAGGGTAAGGAGAGGACAGGATGTTGCTAAAGGGAAGGGAAATTGATCCAGTATTCCACATGTAATTGGTGAATGATAAATGATGGCAAAAAGGGTTTAATTTTTGATGTGTACTTTAGGTGTTCCCTTGATATTTAGAAAGATGCCAAGTGAACAGCAGTAATACAAGAGACAAAGCCAAAGAACAGAACTATGTTTGCAGATTTATAAGACTTTAGATGCAGAGGCAGTAAGTTTAGCACAGCAACCATGAAGCTCAACAAAGAGAGGCCACAGCAAGGAGAAGTTGTTGAGCTTTGGGAAGTGCTTAGCTGGCAAGTGGAAGAGGTTTTGCAAAGAAAGAAAGCACAGTGTGGGCAGAGGACAGAGAAAATCCAAAAGATGAAAAACATAGATGAGCCAGAATGTCAGATGCAGCACTGAAAGAAGGGAAAGCACGAGTCCAACCGAGGGTCCTGGGAAAGGTTGTATGATTCCAGGGAGGCACAGTGGGGCGGGGCCACTTCATTGCAGGGATCCAGGTACCATTGACACTATGTCCGGTGCCTGCTTTCTCAGCCTCAGCACTGCTCACATCTGGGCCACATAAGTCTGTGTTATGGAAGACTCTTCTGTACACTGTAAGGTGTTGAGAAACATCGTGGCTTCTTTCTGCTAGATCCCAGGACTGCCACCATCCTAGCTGTGGCAGTCTAAACTGTTTCTACCTGTGGCCAAAAGTCCCTAGAAAGATGGGGCAAATCGCCTTCTGCTGAGAACCACTCATCTGTGTAAGCAGCTCTCCCGGGAGTTGCCCAGGATAGCGGCCTTGCTGCTACAGGACCTCTTCAAGAGAGTTTGGTGGTTTCTCTGCTTTGTGTCTTTTGAGTCAAAGCATTTGCTACTCTGAGAAGCAAAAAATAGAGGTTAAAGTAGATTATTTTTCTAGTCCCTTCCTGTTCTAACATGCAGTAATTCTGACTTCATACGAGAGAAGATAGGTGATCTTAGAGAAACTCAAAGATCTAGATACTGACTTTCTACAGGTTCAATTGGTCTGGGTCAAAACAGCCTCTATAGTTTGCTGATAAAGGATCA
Organism: Hydrochoerus hydrochaeris; assembly: GCA_004027455.1. Taxonomy (NCBI): domain Eukaryota; kingdom Metazoa; phylum Chordata; class Mammalia; order Rodentia; family Hydrochaeridae; genus Hydrochoerus; species Hydrochoerus hydrochaeris. The sequence goes on from PVLA01003175.1 coordinate 91,237, forward strand.
GATGGTACTTTTAAGAGTGAGATTATCTCCTAGAACAACACAGTTTTATTACATTAATTTTCCAAATAAGACTACTTTTCTTTCTTCCCAACACACTTCTATCCTAATCTTAATAAGTAGCAATCTTTATAATAGTAGCTTCTCAAATGCATGTGTTCCCAATATGTATTAATTTATAGTAGCACACTAATAAACCGTAAGTCAGAAAGCTTTTCCTTAAAAAGAACCAAATATTCCTCATAATTTAAAGTTCATTCAAAGTCATTGTTTGAACCAAAGGAATCAGAAGAATTTCTCATTGTTACATCAGAAAAAAAATTATCTGAATGTTAGGTGTGTGCTGATAATTATTTTCTCAGACTTTCAGTGTGGGAAAATGGGCTTTGTGGTTGCATACAAAATTACTGAAAGAGAAGTTATGACTTGACTTTGCACTTTTAGGAGACTTTTAGTTGAAAATCTACTGAGGTAGGTGCTGCCTCCATAGAAATTGTAGAAATATTTTAAAGATATTTAATCTAAGGCAAGTGATCTTGATATAGGAAAACTGTTTGCTATTGTGATATTAAATGATTTATTTGTTTACATTATTCTTTCTTCTATAATTAAGTGGTACAACCTCCAACCATCACTCAACAGTCTCCAAAGGATTATATCATTGACCCTCGGGAGAACATTGTAATCCAGTGTGAGGCCAAAGGGAAACCTCCTCCAAGGTGAGTGTGTTTTCTGCTTTTATTTGGCTCTCGAAGTAAGTCTGAGGATTTCTTGAAAAAAGAAGTGAGTTTGGAAATTCTGTAGAACAAGGTAGGCAATGTAACATATGTTCGTTTTTAGTTCAATGTTTTTCAACATGATTCTAGTTTACTCTTTGGTTTGTCTAGCCAACTCCTATGATCCATGTCAGCTCTTCAAAGATACTAGAGAGGTAACTTCTTGTGTCCTACATGTCCCTAAAGTATCTGTTGTAGGTTTATTGTTTTGTTTCTCTGTTTAGAGCCAACTTACTGTACTTAAAAACCAGATTACTGTATTTATATTTTTCTGTTCATAACTTGAGAGAATAGGTGCAAAGCTCTAATTTTGATTTTGACACTGATGACCTTCTGATGTGGACAAATCCCTTTTCTCTGGGCTTTAATTTCCTCATCTGTTAGATGAAAAAAGTTGAATTTGATGACTTTCAAGATCTCTCCTACCTACTCAGTGGCCTATAAAATAGTCTTAAATGATTTTTCAAACTTATGGTTCAATACTTGAGATTCTCCAGATGGATCTTGGCACAAACCCTGTATAATCCTCTCCAGCTGTGCGTTGTGTAAACGGGAAATTGATGCTGTGAAATGCTGCATAGTGCCTCCAAAGTCCCACAGTGCCTGACCTAGAACTTGTCCATATGCACTTTAGAGTTGGATTACTTTAAAACTATTAATTATTATGACAGTTAAGTATAATTAATAACCAGTTAAAATAATTAAATGTAATCATTTATCAGAAATAAATAAGTGATTTTTTTTTTAGAATTTCATTTCCAAGTTTTTCTATTACAGGCTTTACAAAACTATCACAAAATAGCTCAAAAAAATTAACTGGTATTAAATACCTATGCATATCAAAACTTACATCAAATGTATGTTTCAAAACAATATTCTGCCATGTTATTGAAAACCCTCTGTCAGATAACCCCTAGTGTGACATCCTTTGGTGAAGTCCCACTCAGCTTCACACCTAGGAGTATTTAAGGCCTCCTTAACTCTCTATAATTGGGAATTTCTCCTCCTCTGCATGGTTCATATTTGGGGTTGGATAATATTTTTGTTGTATCATTGAGGTTTCCTGTGCATGGCAGGACAGTTAGCAACATCTCTGGCCTGTACTCATGAGCCCCCTACCAGCCTCCTCCACCACCACTCCTGCCTGGTAGTGACAGCCACTGATGGGAAGGAATATCCAGTGGACCCCGAAAACACTATGAACTTCAGAGATTTATGTCTTTATGTGATTTTGGCCATTACTGGTTTGTGACTGGTTGTGAAGTATTTAATTACATGTGCACTGTGACTTTTATGTAAGATTATCTTTTTGTGTAAATAAAACTGAGGCAGGGCAATCTCCACTGATAGTTTGGTATACTTCTTCAAATTCATAAAATCATCTTTAGAATTAAAAATTCTCAAAAAAATCACTTGCATGGAATTATCATTTTGTAAGATTTAAAACACCTCAAACTTGTGTCTGTTATCCTCTTCATACCTCTACTTTGCATTTCAGTAATTTGAAACGGTTGTGATCAATTTTCAGCACAGGAAGAGAGTCTTGTGGAAGATTTTCTTGTCACATTTTAGCCCAAAGCAGATTTTTATATACATGATATCAACTCTATGAACAGGAAGACTTGTAATAAAAATGCTAATAAAGCTCAAAGGGAATGTGCCTTGAAGACCTATATCCTATATTTTCTTAGAAAAATGACAGGCAATTTGTGTTATATTTGGGTTGGTTGTAAAAAAAAAGACACATACTTCAAAATTATAACCATCATTTTTTCTAAGTCATGATTCAGTGCAACATTTTAGGTATGGGAACCTATTGCTCTTTTACTGAATATTAAAATTGTGATAATTATTTCTAGAAAATGATGACTGTTAGAAACTTGTTGAACAATAGTCCTCCCACCTTTTTGAACCATTAATAAACTTCACTCTTGATGATTTGGGCAGCTTTTCCTGGACACGCAATGGGACTCATTTTGACATAGATAAAGATCCTCTGGTCATCATGAAGCCTGGCTCAGGAACACTCATAATCAACATTATGAGTGAAGGGAAAGCAGAGACCTATGAAGGTGTCTATCAGTGTACAGCAAGGAATGAACGTGGAGCTGCAATTTCTAATAACATTGTTGTACGCCCGTCCAGTAAGTGAGATTTGTCACGGAACTGTGACCCCACTAAAGTATTGCTCTAAGACTCAGCATCTGCTACATCATCTAAATGCTATTGTTTCCAATAGTTCAACTTTGTTTTGCCTGAATATTATTGCTCCTTTCTACTTTCCCCTAAACTCCTCAACCTAATCTTTTGCTAATCCAGTGTGTCCTTTATCCAAGTCCTAAATAAAAGAGCCAGGTGCCAAAAAACTGTTTCTAACTTGATTTTATCTAATTATTTGTCGTGGATTTTGTGTATAAGCAAAATTCTTACAGCCAGATTAAAATAAATTCAACATGATAAGAGGCATATCATCTTAATTATTTCATTGTTGCTGGGACAAAATACATGACAACCACACATTATGGGAGGAAAGTTTATTTAGCTCACAGTATGTAGAGCTTCTGGTCTACAGCCAGCTGGCTCCAAGGCAGGGAAGCATGGCAGAGAAGAAATAGTCTACAGCAGAAGCAGCAAAGCAGCAAGCAGAAACAGCAAGTCTACCTTCTTTCTCCTCCTTTATATTTCATCCAGGTTATAACCCTATTGATTGATACCCCACCATACCCAGGTTGGGCCTTCCATTATCCACACCTGTATTACATCTTTAGTCCATATCACATACCCTAATCCAGCGCCCCACTTATGAAGACATGAGGCTGTGGGGAAATATCTAGATATAAGCCATAACTAGTCCACGGTGATTTCTTTTAACATTTTTGTTTCAGAATTTCACTGCAAATAGAATGTCCCATTACCTTGGTATTACTGTGGCTCATTTTGCAGTGGTCAGTACTGCAGTGATCAGTAGCCTCAGGAGCATGTATTTTAAAAACAATGACCATGTACAGTTCTGGTCATTTTGAAAACTTAAAATTATGTACATAATACATGTTCATTATAGAAAAATTAATTACAAGTAAAATAGAAGTCTTAAATTACTTTTGAGTATTTCCATTCAAGGAAATAACTATTGCTCAAATATTTTTCTCTACTTTTTTCTAGGTAAATTTATATTTATGTGCATAAAACAAGTTAGCTGATTACAGCTGAAATATTATTTTACAACCTTTTCTGACCTATTGAAGTATTATGTTTATTCTTGTATCAATCTTGTCAATGTGTATGCTTCTACTATATGTTATTCAAAGATGTAGAGGAATAATTACTTAGCTAACAAACCTTATGATAATATGTAAGCATTTTTCATTCTTTGTAGAGAACATGCTTGGATCAAACTCATGTGTCTTCTTGATGATATATTTAATATAAATTCTTAGACGTGGAATCCACTTGCTCAGAATTTATACTATAAGTGCAATGAATGAATTTTTTTTACTATCTTTTGTTTTTTAAAATTTTTTAACAATATATTTAAAAGTCATTTTTAACTATTTCATATTACTAGCCCCCCCAAAAAAAGTTGATTTGCCTCTATTTGTAATGCTGTCTCTTTATTTTTCCATGCAGAAATAACCCATAAGTTATTTATTTTTATAGGATCACCATTGTGGACCAAAGAAAAGCTTGAACCAATAACACTTCAGAATGGCCAACCATTAGTACTTCCCTGTAGACCTCCAATTGGATTACCACCAGCTATAATATTTTGGATGGATAATTGTGAGTTTAACAATAAGGACTTTCTTTCTTCAAGAGTCTTGTAATTATTTGCCATCGCAAAACTTATTTCCTCTTGTGATTCATAAAGTGTTTATAAAATGTGTTAGAGATGCTCAGGAAAATTACTGCTCTTGAAATAGATGATGTCATTTTATTTGTTCACTCAATTTTATTGAACACTTACTAAATGAGGCCCCATATATCCTGCTGTTGTTGATCTTATATTCTATGCAGTGAAAGTGGATGAAGGTGGGAAGGAGGCAGATAATGAATGCTTTTAGATTATCTGTGCCCATCAATAATAAGTGTTACAAAGGGGAAAAAAAAGCAGAGGTTTGAGTCCAGACCCAAAAGAATGAGGGGGCAAACCAGGGCCCTAACATCTGAGTGCAAGCCCCAGTGGAGGAGGCTGATGTGTGTACAAAAACAAAAAAGTGGCCAGCTTGAGGGAACCAAGGGAGAGGATGATGGTGATGGGCAAGGTCCAGGAGGTCACAGGGTCTCACCCGAAAGGGCATTAGCTTTTGCTCTCAATAAGCCAGGAAAGCCTGGAAAGAGTGAGTTATCTGAAGTTGTCTATAGTCCTACCATTCATGGGTGGAGCTGTGGGGAACAGAGACAGGTGGGAGTCCAGCTAGGGGCCACTGCTGTAATCTAGGCTAGGGCTGCTGGTGACTTGGACTTGGCCTGATATAGGTGGAGTGGGATAGGTTCTGAATATACTTTGGAGGTGGAGCCTCCAGGATTTATGGTAGGGGGACAGGAAGGAGCATGAGTGAGAAATCAAGAACAACTGGTGCAGTGGAATTACCATTTTCTGAAACTGCAGACACCTTTATGGAGAGGAAACCAAGCTGTTTTGAATGTGTTATACTTTTGTTTACCCCCAACAACAGCTATATTTATTGAGCCTTTATTAAGTGCCGGTCCTCCTGCTAAAAACATCACATGGGCAGGCCCATTAATTTTTTACAATCACCCTTAAAGACATGTCTAGTTATTTTTTTCCTACTTTTCAGGTGAAGAAACTTGTGAGGCAGAGAAAAATAAAGCCATCCATTAGGCAGTTTCAGATTTGTCTACCCCGTTCCTATCCTTGAGGGAATTGGTTATCGTTCTGCCTCTTCTACCTTCCACAATTTCTTACGCTAATAATTTAGCATATTATCTTAGAAAGAGCACATGGTTTGGCTTGGAAACTAAGAAACCAGAGTTTGAGGAGGGAGGGATCTACACGAGATTTACGTTGAGGTCTCCTTACGTTGAGATGCCCAACAAGAACATGAGCTATAATCAGCAGTGTGCGCATTGCTAGTGTGTAGAAAGGAAACTTCAGAGCAATGGGCCAAATGGGAGAATTTAGGGGATGGGTGCAGGTAAGAGAGCTGAGCTTGGAGCCTGAGACCAAGAGGCTTCCCAAGTCCAGGAACTCAGGGAGAACCCAGCAAAGCCAGTGAGAGGAAAGAGTCACTGAGGTAAGAGGAGAACACAGAGAGAGTGGTGTGTCAGAGACAAGGTGGAGAAAGTGTGTCATGAAGACAATAATTCTTGCAAAAGCAGCTGCCAAGTCAGATAACAAGAGGACTGAGAAATGACTGCTGAACTTGTCAGTGTGAAGGTCACTGGTGGATTAGACGAGTCATTTAGATAGAATGGTGAGAACAGTCTTCAAATGTCATGGCCAAGATGAGGTCCAGTGTTTGGTCAGTGGTTCTTCCTCAGCAATGATTCCTGCTTCATAACAAGACAGATCATACATATGGTCTCAGAGTCATCTGCATACGTAACTGATTTTTCCCCACAATGCCCGTCTGGTTGTGTCATTTACATACGTTTTAGGCTGTTGGCAGAGCTTCTGGCCTTTCAAATGGAGTTGCATCTGGAATATGAAAAAATTTTAGATCTATGAAACACTCTTGCAAGATGACATTATAAAATTATTCATATCTGCATACATTCTTCCAAGTAATAAAAAAAACTTGAACATATAAAATCACATCATGTTAATAATTCTCACTGCCTTATATTTGGTCTACCAACACTCATGAATAATAATGTACAGGAGGAGAAACAAAAGTCAATAAATATACATGTGTCTTTAGTTCTCTGTATTCATTAAATAAGTGCACATGAGTATTTTTAAAACAGTCCTTTCCTGAAGGATTAATAGTTTGAATCTATTAATTTGCATCTGCGAACCAAAGCCCCATCTTGACCAAGAACTTGATTAACATGTTTACCTTCTTTTAAGCTTTGGCTTCTGGGGTTTTGTTGTTTGTTTCCCTTCCTTCCTCCCCACTCCCCGCCAGGGAGCTGAAAGCTTTTAGCTATGCTTTTACATTTCATGAAGTGCTAGAGCAGGCACCTGCCACAGGAGAAGCATGGCTGCTTGACTCAAAGTGAAGAATCCTGCCAGAAGCTGTAACACCTGGCCTGAGGCCCCTGTGATCTGAGATTTTTCCTGTCACTTTCAAGCCGGAGCACTCTCATTCACAGTTCTCTGTGAATTGAGTCAAGAGCTTTAAGATGCACTTTTTAAAAAATTTTTGTTTTTTGGGGTTTTTTTGAGACAGAGTTTCACTATGCAGTTCAGGCTGGCCTTGGACTCAGGCTGGACTCACAGTGATCCTCTTGTCTCAGCCTACCAAGTGCTGAGGTAACAGGCATGCACCACTGTGCCTGGCTAGAATACATTTTAGTTGCCAGAGGGTGATTTTGTGCACAGATCAGGGTGTCCTGCATCTCTGCATCCTTCATCCAAGAAATCATCTCTGCATGCCTAAAGGCTAAAAAGCTCCTCAACTGGACCTAGAGGAAGTAAATTGTCATGCCTGAAACTGGAAAGTCAGCTGCTGGTTACACATTTAGTCTTTCCATGAGTATGTGAGGCAGTTGCTAGGAAGGGCCAGCTACTGGTCCAGAGCTGCAACAGGAGAGGAAGTGACCAAAGGTGTGCACCCTCCTGCAGTTTAAATTCTTGTGCTGGGAGACAGGCAGTAAATCATTCATATGATAAGTGAAAGATACAGTATGTCAGAAGATGATAAATAATTCAGAAAAGAAAAAAGAGAAGAGGAGAAGGAACCTGAGCACAGGGAGCTTCTGAGGTCTGCTCTCAGCTTAAATTATGTCATCATTGCCCCCTGTTGTTAATTGTTCATTTGTTGCGTGGTTTTTCAATTAGTTGGGATCTCTGACAGGGCTGGGACTCTAGTATGCCCTGTTCTTTGTTCAAGGCTTAGTTTCTATGTCGATGCAGGCCATGTTAGCATCCTTACAAGCCTCCTTAATATGTTTTCTAAGGTATGTACAGTTATGGACTAATTTAGATATTAGGAAAAGTCACACAAAGTTTTTATAAATTTTATTTTTCTGTTTGTTTATACTTGCTTAGTAAAACACTTCACTGTACGACTTTAATCTTGCCTCTACCTAACCCAGAGAAATTAGGGCTCAGGTAGGTGCATTTAGAATTTTAGTGGACCTAACATTATTTTTGAAAAATTATTTGCTTTTATTTAAAAAGCTGTATTGAAAAAAATGTGTTCAAATGAAGTCTTCAGGTTTACTAGTGACAACATTTGTCTTGTTAATTTGGAGAGTGAGGTCTTTATGATGAAATGACTTGGAAATCTCTCTGCCTTTCTCCAGCCTTTCAAAGACTTCCACAAAGTGAGAGGGTTTCCCAAGGCCTGAATGGAGACCTTTATTTTTCTAATGTCCTCCCAGAAGACTCCCGTGAGGACTATATCTGTTATGCCAGATTTAATCACACTCAAACCATACAGCAGAAGCAACCTATTTCTCTGAAGGTGATTTCAGGTAAGAGTTCAGCTTCCTGAATCTGTCTTTAAAAATGTTTACATGTATGTGCAAAAGTGTGGACTATTAAAACACTGCTGACTTTGAGGTAAATAGGTTCCTTGATCAGGAAACTACCTGTGGGCAATCATTAAAATATTGGCATATGTGTTAGAAAGAGGATGCAGAACCCTAAATGCTGTATTTTCTACTTTTTGCTGTCGTTGACGTTAGTTTCCTTGATGACCCTTGGAATCAGTTGGTGTTCTGAGCATGGGTGCCTTTCACTTGGCAGGTCTGCATTTTAAGAGTAGGGCTCCTGTACTAGTGGTTGGGGGTGGCTAGATAAATGAATGAGCTAGTCATGTGCAGTATAAAGCAATGCTTTTACCTGGGAAGGATGGCGCTTAGCATAGCTGTATACACTTGTTTTTGTTGCCCAATGGTTTTTGACCCTTCTCCCGTTTTTGTGCCCTCTTCATGATATTCTGTCTATTTCAGTGGATGAATTGAATGACACTATAGCTGCTAATTTGAGTGACACTGAGTTTTATGGTGGTGAGTTCTGGTGATTGTAACTGATACTCTCTCCTTCATTGTAGATTTTAGTTCACTAACGTCACCTCCATGGCTATTTAACCTTTTATTTCTTTATGAAATTTCTAGTTCTATGTTTAACACCACTAGTATGAATGTATGTTTCTTATGAAATTTAGCTATCAACTTTCAAGCATGTCAATAAAACATTTTCCATGGTATATGTATAATAATGAAATTGTTATAACTGTTTTCATGTAAAAAAAAATCTCCCATGATTTGGAAAAAATCCTTCATATATGTTCAGAATTATACTTTCTGTTTTTTGTGTCCTGTTCATAAACTTTTCTCATGAAATAAATAAGACTTGGCCAGGATGCAGTAACCTTCTAGAATCCTGACTCATCAGAGCTTTTAGCAACTAACAAATGGTTCTCGTAGCAAGTTGTCACACTTTCCATCCATTTTCATGTGATGTTATTCAATATAATTAGCAATATTATTTTTCTTGATTTTTTTAAGTACCAAGTCAGTATCTTCAGTGGAGGCAAATTTTTAAAATATAAAGCTTTTAACTTCATCCTTTTAAACTGGAAAAAACAAAACAAAACAAAAACGTTTCCTGAGGAAAAATGTGGCTCTCAAGTATAAAACCTGGCAATGAAAATAAGTTCTGGATCTGGAGTCTTCTTAAATATCTATAAAGCAGAATTTCTGCTTCATTAAATTTTCACCCTTGAAATACGCATTTTACACTATCATTAGTGACATGAAGCCACCTGTTAATATACTCCTGAAAAATATGGCCCTCAGACTATTCCCAAGTGATTTTAAAGAAGGCTCCCACAATGTCTGATTCTTAAGAGCATTAATTTCTCTTGAATAATATTTTGTGTGGTACAATGGTCAGTGTTTCCTTCTGAGAAATAAGAATATTCATATAGACCCAAAATTTTCCTTCAGTTTTTTGTGAGGATCAGATAGATAATTATTCCAAGTTGAAACTGTGAAGGACTACAGAACCTTAAGATGTGCTCACGTCTGCTTCAGGCTTGTTCTGAGAGGCCTTCAGAAGATAAGGCCACGTTTTAGAAAAGTCCACAGAAAAGCAGGTGGCCTGTACAAATATCCCTAAGACCTCTGACTTGGTTCATCTTTATTTTGTCATTGAAGAAACTGATCTTGTATCTATTTGCTCATTTATTGAGTGGTGCTGGGAATTGAACACAAGGTCTTGCTCATGCTAGGCAAGCATTCTACACTGAACTATAGCCCTAGCATCATCGTTATTCTTAAGGCGTACATTTTCCCAGACCTCTGTCAGTAATTCTAGTTTTGCTTTATTTTCCATAGCCCTTGCAGTTTGCAAGTCTTGCTATATTAATTAGTGGAATTGGCTGTGATTTTATCTCCAGTGTAAAGCAAAATACCTCTTCCACAATGATACCTTGCTAAAAACCCTAAAATCTTCCAGAAGATAGATAGTAAATTTTTGCTTTGACCAGAGCACTATCATTAAAGAATATATAATTTAATGACATGCACAGACAATTTTTAAAAGTCAAAGAATATTTTTAAAAACCTAACCTTAATTTTTAAAAAATGAATAAAAGAACAAGAATCTTTACTATAAGAACTTGTACAACCAAGTTATTTCTATTCTTGGTTTACCAAGTGAGTGATGGCCATTTGTAAGACAGAGAATGGTTATGTGTTGCTTGACATAATCAGTGTCAAATGGATTTGAACAGGAATTAGGATTTTAGGCAGCTTTTTTGACAGTGACTATGTCTATAAATGCATATTCATGATTTTAATGCATATTGATTTCTTCTTTGCAGCTAAATCAAGTAAGGAGAGGCCACCAACATTTTTAACTCCAGAAGGCAATGCAAGTCGCAAAGAGGAATTAAGAGGAAATGTGCTTTCATTAGAGTGCATTGCAGAAGGCCTGTGAGTTAATTCTTTCTGTCCCAATGCACATCTCTTATAAAAAATATAAAAGATTGTCGGAGGCATTCATGTCATAGGAAGAGTCATTGTCTTATACTAATTTCACCAACTGTCAAGAACAATTTAATAATTATTTCCAAAGTAGACTGTAAGAATCTTGTAGTATTGTTAAATTATTTTGTTAATGTAATGGTGTTCATATTGAAATAGGTAATAGTAATGCTATGATCACTGTGTTATAATAATGAAGTATAATTTTTCCCTCTGGTAACAATCACCTCAAAACTAAGCAGCTTAAAAATAATAGTTGTTTACCATTGATTGTTTATATAGCAATCTGCAGGGTGTTTGTACTGTTGATCAGTGAGGTTAAACATGCACATGCATCTCCTGGGCTGTGAGTTTATGGCTTGCAGAGTCTTTTGGCTCCATGCTGGGACAACTGAGTTGATGGCCCTGAGTTTCTAGTAGTCCTTCTGTGACTCCTCCTAACAGCAGATGCGTACAGACATCTCAGGCTCTACTCTCCCAGGTGGCACATTCTGTCCCTTCCCTCTCTTCCCTCTAGCAGGCCACAAGGTCAACCCTGGTTCTTTGAAATACCTCATCCATGCACACCTCAAAGCTGACAGACATTGCAGGGAGACTTCCCCCACCCACCGCCCATACAAGAACAATTGTTAGTTTAGGGCCATATTAACAGGGAGTTCTTAAGTCTGGTCTTGGGCCTGCCACTGGCATGAGCACATTTACCAACAGTTTCGAGTGGGATTCCAGAGTACTGCCTTGACATTTGAAAATCCATGCTGTCCCCAACCCGGTGATCTCACAGTTTGCTCAATTCTGGACGAGCTGTGCTTCAACAGGCACGTGGAGGCCTCTATTGGGCATGTGAGGAAATCACAGGATACACCCGTACACCCGGGCTCGTTGCTCAGAAAACTAGCAACCCCTCCTTTTTAAAATGTAACAATAAAATCCGTATTTTCCATCAGAATTTTTTTTAAACTTTTGATTTTCATCATTTTATTAGAAAGTGGCTTAATGGCCAAACTCCAGTCTGTTGAGAGCAGAAGTACTTATTTTCACAATTTAGTAACTTGTCTTTCCACAAATGATAAGTTGAATATCCTTTTTCTGAATTCCTAGGACCAGAAGTATCTGGGACTTCAGATTTTTTTAAATTGTATTTTGGAACAATTACATAGACTTTACTAATGGTATTTCAACATAACACTTAAAAAATTTTCAGATCGTGGAGTAATTTGGACTTTTTTTTGATTAGGTGTGCTCAACTTGTTTTATATAAATAAAAAATATAATAAAATATAAGTGGTATTTAGAAATTTCACAAAGCCCCAGAAAGAATTTTTAAAACTTTGGAATGTTGTAAAACCATGAGACTCTATCACTTACAAACCAACAAGCATTAGACTCATAGAATCAAAATATTCCTAATTCTTAAGAACTGCTTGGTTGAGTAGTAGCCCTCCAAAACAATCCATGGCTTTGTGAGGCATGACCTATTATATTATTCTTCTAGCCCTGTCCCATCTCACCTTCATATCCATGAAATGCAAATTAGTTTTTCAAAATTAATCAGATGTTTAAAATGATTCTGCATCTTCTACCATTTTTAAATTCACAGCATATTTTAATTTTGGAAGGTATTTAATATATATCTATTTCATCAAATATATATATTCACACATATATATGTATGCTTGGTTAGTTCTATTTATCCATACAAGCCAAAGTCATTGTTGCAGACTATCAGTTAAACCCACTTGCATTTCTTTGGTGAGTATTGAGATTTTAGAGGGCCTTCATCACTCTTCCCTCATCATCTTCCCAACACACAAATTAATACCTGATTCATAGTTTAGAGCTTAAGACTGTTTGTGTTGAATGACTTACCCTCAGGAAAACCTTCTAAAGTCATTAGATCATGTCAATTGTTCTTATCCCCATTAAGGCAACTAAGAAAACTAAGGCCCAAACAGATCAAGGATCTGTGGTCAGAGAGAAATTTAAGGACAGGGCTGAAATTTGAAGATCTAATTCCAATCCTATATTGGGGGCCTTCCACCTTTTTCCATATTTCTTATTCAATAAGAAACACAGTTGGGTGAGAAGTAATATAATATATTAACTCGGCCTATTCTTAATAATTGCTATAGTAATTTTAAATATTTCTAATAAATTAGAGAGAGAATGCTGATCCTCTAATCACTTAATTCACATCATCAGATAGTCTGTTATAAAACAAAATTTGCTTCCATCTAATATGGAAATGTGTGTATAAATTCATAGGCACAGATATGCATGTGAGCTCTTACACTACACGTTTTTAACTCTAGCTGATGAAAAATTATAACTCAGCATCATTAATTAATGGTAATTTTTTTCAATTAACATATACCTTCATGTAAAAATGTCCAGGAGTTCCTCACTGAGCAAAATGTTGAAGAAAATGAAGTCCCTTCAATAAAAAACTTAAGCAACACTGTGTTGTTGGGGTTTAGGATATGCTATAAGTTAATATGGTTCTGACTGTGTGAAATGTTAACTTGCCCTTTCAAATATAGGTTTTGAACATTACTTAGAAAAGTGTGACATTAATTCAACTATCTGCAGGATTTCATATTCTTTATGGATTCATACAGGATTTATTACAAATTTGCATGAAATTGACCCTCAAAAGTGTCACAGGTAAACTTTTCTTTACCATATCATTATTTATTCTATCAGGCCTACCCCACTTATTTATTGGATAAAAGAAGATGGAACACTACCTGCCAACCGGACCTTTTATCGGAACTTCCAAAAAACCTTGCAGATCATTCAAGTTTCAGAAGCAGACTCTGGAAATTACCAGTGTATAGCCAAAAATACACTAGGAGCCATTCATCATACCATTTCTGTCACTGTCAAAGGTATATCATTATATTAAATGCCTTCCTCTTGTTTTCATGAAAGGCTCTGAAATTCAGTTTTATATGCCTTTGATCATGTTCTTCAATAGTGAAATATGAATTTGTATCAACATTAATGGTGCCTAGAAACTTTTCTCATTGCTATTGATAATGCATCTACACCAAGTTAAAGATTGGCTCCTTCAAATCTTTCTCACAAAGGAATTCCAGTTAGTAAAGTTTGCAGGAATAAAAAAAATAGAAAATTACCATTATAACTCCATCATGATAACCACTTCAGGAAAGAAACACTAATAAGATTTAGGATTAGTGGGTAAAACTTTTAAAAGAAATAGGATATTTGTATAATTTCAGAGTGCTGTGGGGTAGTTTTAACATATGTCCACTAATTCTTTAATATTTCTTTCTCAAAGAAATGGAGCTTACTTCCTTTCCTCTTGAATGTGGGCCACACTTAGTGACTCACTGCTGACCAACAGGTTACACAGTTCAGGAGAGTAGTAGGTTTTCAGGGGAGACAACTGGCAGGCACTACCTTAGCCAGTTGATCTCTTAGGTCAGGTTGATCTCATGTGCTCCCGGAGGTGGTACAATCAGAAGGGCCACCTGGGTCCAAAACCCAATACCTCAGTCTAACCATAAGATAACATCAGGCAAACTCTGGGTGAAAGATAGTCTACCAAAGTAACAGATTCATGTCAAGATCATGAAAGATAAGGAAAGACCAATAAACTTCCTCCTCGGAAGATAGTAAGAGGACAGAACAAGTCAGTGCAATGTGGTATCTGGAACAGGATCCTAGGACAAAAATAAGACTTTGGTGGAAATACTAGTCAAATCCTAATAGAACCTATAGTTTTGTTAATAACATTATACCAATGTTAATTTCTTGTGTGACAACTACAGATGTTGACATTAGAAGAACCCAAGTGAAGGAAGTATGGTAATTCTCTATACCACCTTTGCAACTTTGCAAGAATGAAAAGCTTTTTAAATTGCTTCCTAGTTTTATAATTATAGGTATTTTACAGGTCTTTGATTTTAAATTTATGAGTCTTTTAATATTCTTTTGAATACCCAAAGTGTTCTTGGAAGCATTGCTTATAAATCTATTCACTCTAAAAAAAAAAAAAAAAAAAACTGAGACTAGATCTTTTATAAAATATGTGTATTGTCTATAGCCATACCACCCTGAATGTGCCTGATCTTGTCTGATCTTGGAAGCTAAGCCAGGTTGGGCCTGGTTAGTACTTGGATGGGAAAACATGTATATTTATTTTTAAAATAGTTCAGTATATTCTTTACAGTGATATTATCTGAGTCAGATTTTTGGTCTGTTTTTATTCCTTCAATCAAGCGGCTCCATATTGGATCATGGCACCCCGAAACCTTGTGCTGTCCCCAGGAGAAGATGGAACCTTGATCTGCAGAGCTAATGGAAACCCCAAACCCAGAATTAGCTGGTTAACAAATGGAGTTCCAACAGAAAGTAAGTTTCCTTATTGGGTCTAGTTGCAAAATATTCCCAAAGCATATCTCCTGCCTCTCCAGGCAAGTGGTGATGAAATAGTTCTGATTTAGGAAGGAAACCATATGTAAGTTAAACAGATGCCTTTGAAGATTACCTTTGAAGTTTTGTTGCTTTTAAATAGTTTGTGTTATTAAAATAAGGGTGTAAGTGTTGATCAGGACTTCACAGTATTTCCCATTTTTACCTGGATCTTGGGAAAAATGACAGGGTCAGAAATAAACATCACCAAACATTCAGATTATCTTCTTTGTTCACAATAAGTGATACGTGGAAACTTCATAGGAACCAGTGGAGATGGGCAAGGAGACTAGGCATAGAACTCGTGAATGGAAGAAGAATAAGAAACACAGCTGCCTAATTTAGAGTTTTCGGACCTCAGAGTAACCTGGGTGTCTCCAGTTTCTCCAGTCTTCACAGATCAAGAACAACCAAGCCCTGACCCTGTTCAGAATGTTCAGTCTTCTCCCAGTTTTTCCTCCCCAAGTGTTAGCTAACATTATTCTTGAGCAAAACTTAACATCGCCTGCTTACCACTAAGCCACTGTTCTCGTCAGCTGCTCCACTCACAGCTCCTTCTTGTTAGTCAGCTTCTTCAGCCTATTATTATGCTGCCTGCAGTGGTCCTCCAAAGGGTGACCATGGGCCTCTCCATTAATCTTCAAAACCCCAGCAAAGAACAGTTTTATAAAACTTATTAAAAGCTTGAAGATATTAGAATCAAACTACAGTAAAAGAAAAAAAGAACTTCAAATAAATCATGCATCACTGCCCTTGGAATCCCAAGCCATGCCCATGAATAGAGAGCTCACCAGCTGTTCTTTTTCTCCTTTCCTCCACCTCCACCTAGCACCATCTGTTTCCATCAGGAGAATCTTTGAACATTTTTTCCTTCTTGAAGTTCAGCCCTCCTCTCAGACTCATAGAGCAAAAGAAAATAAGTTCCTGCTTCACACCCAGCCTCAGATTCACCTCACAGTCAATGTTAGGATCATCTGCAAAGATATCCTTTAATCACACTAAGCACAACCTTCAGACTTAGGATGGAAAGCAGGCTGACTCCTGATGGTCTCTGTATCAGAATCAGGTATCAGTTCTGCTTCCTCATAACCAAAAGCTCCATTGAACTGACTTCCCTGAAACTAACTGTTCTTAAGATGGATCAGAAAATGGTCAGATTTAATATGCCACAAGTCCCTGTTGCTCATCATCAAGGTGTGACTGCGTAATCCCACCCTGTTCCATAATTATTTACTGGAACATTATTGGGGGTTCCTTTATATCACGAAGTGTAGTAGTAGTCAAATACTTTGAAACAGTCAGTTTGTATTTACTGCAAGATCAGCTGTGTTCACAAATTCTAAAGAGGCCAATATATGGGGTTTATGTACTTACATCACTATCTTCACCATGATCTGGATAAGGAAAAGATACAGAGGCATTTTTTGATTGTCTATCAGAAAACTTCTGTGATTCTCAGGGGATTATGAGTGAAAACTGGGAGTAAAAAACATGTACTAGAAAGCTCGGAACTGAAAGAAAGTTTGTGGCACAATATGTGATTTTCTTAGAAATGCATCTAGAATAGCAATAAGTGATGGAGTGTGCTCAGCACTTTTTCACCATGGTTGTTTGTTTGTTTGTTTGTTCAGCTCAGAGTATCTTTATAATTTATAGAAGGTTAAGTGTGCTTCTAAGATCTCTACTCAGCAAAAGAGACAAGTAGGAAGGTACTCCCATCTAGCCACTCAGCAATGAAAACAGGGAGCTGGGGATGTGGAAGAAATAAATCTTTGTACTTGGCAGACAAAAAGCAGATCTAAGCAGGGACAATTGAGACCTAAGTGGGAAATTAAATAATGTCTAGTCTTTCCTCCCGATTTGCTTGCCAGTCCTTCCAAATTACCTGTCTTCTTGCTGCTATAACAAAGTACGTTTGACTGGGTAACTTATAAGCCACAGAAATTTATTGTTTATAATCAGGATAGGTGTTCTGTAATGAAGATACCCACAGAATGAGTATCTGATGATAGCTCATAGGTGCTGTCTCTTACATATGCTTACATCATTCATACAAGGAACAGTTTCCCTCAAACCTTTTTTTAGGTCACCAGTCTCATTCCATGATAGTGGAACCCCTGTGATCTAATCACTCCTCAAAGGCTATTTCCACTTAATACTGTCACATTGGGAGTTAGGTTTCAACACTTAGTGTATGGTGCCACTGTAGCCTGTGAGGGCACCTTGAACTCTAGTTGTATTAAGAGTTTTGAAAATATACATGTAGACATTCCTGTCTTTTAAATAAAAGTTGGCAGAGAAAAGATCACCTGCAAGAGGCCTGCTTAGGGAAAGAGGACAGTGATCCCAAGGAGATAAATCAGGTTCTTCTACCAGAATCCCAAATCACACAGCTAGGTCCAGAGCAGGAGTCTCTCAAATCAGATTCCAAAGAAGTTTATTTCTTTCATCCCCCAAATATTTTTTAAGTCTCCTTGGGATACAATAAAGGAGGCTGAGTAGATATGATGGAAATTTTCCAGCTCCTCCAGGCCCAGGTAACCTCTGTGCACCTCACAGAAGACATTCTGACAACATGCAGGGAGGTAATGGGCTGTTGAGGACCCTGCCCACTCCCTGCATGATGACACTGAAAGGCACAGTCATTCCCTGCCCCTTCTCTCAGCAGATGCTCCTTGTACACCTCCTGTTGAGTGCCCTATACCAAGTCGTGCTACCTAAGTCCCAGGTGGACATGACCATGTCCCCACTGTGCCATGACCTCCCTAATCCAAATAATGACTAAACAAGGAAGAAAACTGTCAGAAACATCAGTAGAGGTTCGAGGCGGCATCTTGTGCTTTTCCCTTTCCACCCTGCTTGGTAGTTGCCTTGTGAATTTAGAGAATCCCATAAACAGAATTGCCTGTAAGGTTTGGGGACCATTCTGGAAATGGGAAAGTGTTTGTTTTTCATCTGCAGTTTGCTGCATTGGGCACCCCACAGATGCACTTCCAGGGTATGGGGGGAGGGTGGAGAAAGATGTGAAAGGGCAAAGGTAGGACCAAAAGCAAAATCAGCCACAGGGGCACTGAATGAGTTTGGTAAGGATCACTAACCTTCATTGGGTTAGCAATGGCCCCAGAAGCTGCTGTGGCACAAGCTGATTTTCTGGCAACACCTTCTGCCCAAGAGACTGCAGAAACTGTGGGTGGGCCAGCTGCTGGGGAGAGGAGCCAGGGAACAGCTGTGCCTCTGCAGTACCACCCTGCTGGGAGCCATGTAGCATCCTTGCCAGGTTCCTGAGGGTCATCCCCTGAGCTGCACAGAAGAGACACAGTCAGGGGCCCGTACTGCCAGACACACAGCCTCCCACTCCTGATTTGTGGGCATCTGCCAAGAACACCAACCCCCTCCTCTGCCCCCATAGATTCTGGCTGCTGAGGGCACACAAATGCTGTCCACGGCGAACCAGAATCAGGTCGGAGGGAGTGGGGTGTAAGACTTGGATTTTGCTAGCAATGTGTGATGTCACTGATTTGTGACTGTGTTTTCAGACTTGGAACCTCCTGTTCTACAAAACTGGAAGGATTACTTCCAAAAGCACATGGGCTCATGTATCAGTGGCTTCTAAAGCTGCTCAGCCTCTCCCCTCAAAGACTTGTAGAATTACCTAAAATTCCTTTGAAAATAACAGGTTGTGTTAAATATGGAATTTGCCTAAAATCATCCAGAATAGTTTTAAAACAATCTACAGAAGTCAGAAATAACACAGTCGTTAAGAGCTGGTGCTAAAGGCAGAACTTAGTTTTACTGTGTGACTTGCAGTATCCTAGAGGGTATGAAGGCAGACTCAGGAAGAAGAACTTGCTGCCAGGAAGACAAGCAAAGCATTTCCTAATTCTCTAGGAAGTCCCTTTGCTGGACTCGAGTTACTCTTAGATGCATGTTTATAAGTTCCTTCTTTGGCTTTTTGTCTTTCCCACTGGAGAACCCGTGCCATCCTGCTGGTGGTCCCCAAGGCCAAGGCTGTGGTCAGCATGATCTCTACCCAACAGGTAGCAGGAAAAGCTGATACTTGTAGACCTTTAATGGTCCACCATGTGAGTTGTGTTGGATTTCCACTGTCTTGCAAAAGATTCCACTATTTTTATATTAAAGCACCCCATTCCTCAGATATGAGGAGAAAAAGGAACTAAGAACATGAGAAAGGGTAGATCTCTTGTCACAGTTATACATTTTGCTGACCCTGAAGGGAGAGATTCAAAATTAGTGACACATGGTAAGCAGCCAACAGAGTGGAGGCCTAGTCTATGATATTCCAAAGATTCTTTTGATCCTTATTCCTTCTTCCTTTTCACAAAGGTAAGGGGCTCAGTTGGCATCCACTTATAAGTGATGAAATACAGTAAGGATAAGGACAAAGATTCAAGTCTTAACCCCAAGATTGGTTCTACATTATGGCCAAATGTTCATATTCCAGGAAAGACTTACAAAATTGAACGACTCAGAAAACCTGAGCATCAATCTCAAACAATTGAGTACTCCCGTCTATAGTTTCTCATACCCAAAATGTGTTTACAGTGGTGCCTTGGTTCAAAAATTAATTCATTCCAAAATTCTAGAAAAGATGGCCACATTCATTTTCCTGCAGGAAGGATGGCTGCAGTCATGATTGTCACCTGATGCAGAGTTCACAAACAAAAATGAAATTTTTGCCATTGTTTCTGTTTGTGAACCAAACTGTTTTCAAACCAAAGCATGAACTGAGGTCTCACTAATGCATTACTACCTGGTCAGACTAACTAATAAAGTTCTTTGTAAAATACAATTATTCAACAGAATGTAAAAACATTCTAAAGATTGATAGTACTTGTAAGGTTGCATTATTATTATTATTATTCTCATTAAGTGTTGGAAATATTTGTAATTTTAGCCAGCCATGTCAGGAAAGTTAGACAAAAAAAAAGAAAATTGTTTCTAAAAGCTGTCACCCCAGTGCTGGACCTTGTCTTTGGGGCTTATAGTTGTATATGAAGAGTCCATTCTCTTAAATTTCTTTTTCCCTTGTTCATTTACAGCAAATGAAATTAGTTGTTCTCAGAAGTAATTATTATTTCCTTAGATGATTTGGGTTTGCAAGCCAGTGAGTCACTCCCATCCAGTAGCCAGAACACAAATGTCTCTGCATAGTGATTCTATTCTATGTCCAGCTACCTACTGAGACTCCATATGTCACTGTGCCAGTTTCTGGGTTTGTTTGCATCTCTTTAATAAGTGCTTTAGGAAAATGTAGTTCAGACCCCCATGGAAAGAGATCTACTTACTCATTTCTCATACCTAGTGTACAACTTTGTTTTATTTCTAAGTATCTTACCAAAAATAAATATTTGAAGACTGCTCCATGTAGCATAAATAAGGCAGATACAGTCTGATACCTTTCAAGGAGAGAATATTTTCCCAAAGAGTTGATACCAAAGAAAAATGTAACTGTGAGCTACAGAAATGCTTTATGTCTGTGACCGAGGAATCTCCACTTGCAGAAAATTGCCCTCTGGCTTTGTTAGTTGAGCTATATCTCAGTTATCATAGTAGTATAAATTTTATTATCATTGTTAAAGTGTATTTGCTACACAATATGTCTCCAAACCATTTTCATCTTGTGAAAACTGGAACCCTATGCCTATTAAACATCAGATGACTTTTAAGAGTTCATATAATCAGGGAATGTGGGGAGCTTTTTCCCACAGCCTGTCACACATCCAGAGAGATTTTGGCTCAGAGCTCTGCCTGTGCCTCGTGACATCTGTATGCCTGGTGCTGTACTCCTCCGCCTGGTGTATTTGCAGAGGTGTACTCAGGGTAGTTGATACCAAAAGTCCACTGCAGATTACCAACACAAGTGCCCAAATGCTGGGTCTACAAGTGCAAAAATAATGGACAGAGTCTCCAGAAATGCTGCCTTACTGGGGCAGTAGATGGGCGTCTCTGACAGTGTGCGAGTCAGAAAGGCCCTGGTAATACAAGTCTTGGGATCCAGGACAAGGAACATGGACCATCCTAACACACACTGCATTCTCAGTTAATCTCATTCTCAGTAAGAAAGTAAATCACTTTCACACTATTAGGAAAAATACCTGACACCCACAACATAGAGGAGGAAAGGCTTATTTTGGCTCACAGTTTGGAGATTTCAGTCGACTTCTAAGCAGGCAGTACAGCCGAGGGGCATCACAGAAGAAAAGCTGCTAACCTCAAGGTGACCGGGAAGCAGAGCATGAAAAGAGGAGCAAGGAAGGAGATGCACCCTTCCATGTCTTACTCTCAGTGACCCACCTTTTCCAATCAGCCCCACACCAAGCCAGGAGTAGTATCCCCATAAACTAACCCATCTCTGAACACATGAGACTTTGGGAGTATATCCAGATAGAAGCCATAACATAGGTTCATGGCTGCCTGCTATACCCATAGGCCAGTGTGACACTTCAATCCTCAGTGATCTTTTTTGGTAAATCTATAGCCAGTTGGAGAAATAATTGCTCCTAGATAAGGTGTTCTTACAGCATAGTTGTAAGAACATCTTATCTTGCCTGCTCAAGAATGAAGGCATTAATCACTCCATGAAGAGTAGCTTAGAAGTTAAGGGTGTTAGGAATCCTTGGAAGCTAAATAAAAACTTTGTTCTAAGCCTTAATTTATAGTACATTAATTGTTTTGTTTTATTAGCACATGCTTGCCACACAGAATAATGATGTTCATTTTGAAAAATTGGTACCTATACTGTGACATATCTTGATCATTTTCAATCCCCCCTTACCCTCCTTTCTGTCAGCTCCCTCTGATCCTTTTCTCCACCTCCAAGAGTTTGTCTTTTTAGAATATTCTTATCTGAACCATCTAAAAGATTTTTAGGCTGTAAATATGATGGAGTATGTGATAGACAGAGTAACGCACCCCCAGAGATGTCCACATCCTCATCACTGAAGGCTGTGAATATTCTACCTTGCATGGAAAAAGGAACTCTGCATATGTTGATTAAGGGTAAGGGCCTTGGAATGGTCCTCAGGTATCTGATTTGGGGCCAGTTTAATCATATAAGCCTTCAGAAGCCAAAAGCCTTACCTGACTGTGGTCAGAGAGGAATGTGACTACAGAGGAATGGTCAGAGAGATGCAACATAGAGGGCTTTGAAGATGGAGAAGAGAACATGGATTGTGGAATGTGGAGAGCTCCAGGATGTGGAAGGCGCTAGGGCATGGTTTGACCCCTGGGACCTCCAGAAAGAAACACAGCCCTGACTTACCTTGATTTTGTTTTGGGAAGACCCATGTCAGACTTCAAACCTATAGAACCAAATACTATAGTAGTAATCTGTGTTGTTTTAAGCCACTAAGTTTGTGGTCAATTGGCACAGCAATAGTAGAAAACTCTTACAGAATGAATGACCACAATTCTTTTAATGTGTATAATAAAACAAGGATGGATAATTATTGTTTGCTCTATTTTTATTGAAATGAGTTAATAAATCACAAGTGAACCAAATGTTTTTTTATTTCAAAGTGATAGAATTCTCCATGGAGGAATAAGTACATCTTAAATGAACATCTTTTTCCCATCACCTAAGGAAAAGAAATGGTGTTTAGAATAAAAGTAAAGCCCTCTCAACTGGCTCCAGTTGCCAAATGCAGTTTCTGAGAAAGAAATGCTGTTATTTCGTTTTGGTTTTGATCAGCATGCTGAGACTGTGTACTTTTAAAGCAGTGTAAGGTCATAGCCTAGGGTTTAACACTCACAAAACAGGAATTTATCTCTAATAGCACAGCAGTTCCAAATTGTTGGGCATGACTTGGAGTAAATCCTCACATATTATATTACCCAGCCAGTTCTATTCCACTTCAGCAAGGATAAATCTTGGTCTTAACATGTTTTAAGTACTTGAGGGATTTAGTTGAAAAGGCTGTCTTTATGAGAAATTTTACACAATTGATTTCTACTTCAGCTTTAGAAATTTCCAAAGCAGAAAATAATTATTTTTACTTTTGATAACCAACCTATACATATGTATGCATCTATTTGTTTGTTTCATGAAAAGGCACTTAAAAAGGACTAGATGAGCTGGAGTATTCTTTTTTTTTTTTTAATTAACTGTTGCTTTTCTCCTTTTAATGATTAACTGGATCCCTCATTAAATAATCAGTCTGTTAGTGAACAAGACAATATTTTTCTGAATTTTTGCAATTTTCACCTAACCTTGTCTTCTCTGCATCTCTCAAAATAATACTCCATTTTACAGAATCAACCCACTCAAGACTCAGTGAATAGTGAGCATAGCTGTGTGCTGATATGTGATAGCTAAATTCTTACAAGGAAATAATGTCGGCATCTGCCTGGATTCTAGTCATCTTCTTGCTATATATGCCTAGATTAATCTGTATTTATATACAGGGCAGACCTCAAGATTTACCAGTCTAATATGCATCTATGAAGCAGAGAGAAACTAATAATCACTTTCTATTTTTACACTGAAACAGTTGCTCCTGATGACCCCAGCAGAAGAATAGATGGTGATACCATAATTTTTTCAAATGTTCAAGAAAGATCGAGTGCAGTTTATCAGTGTAATGCTTCTAATGAGTATGGATATTTACTGGCAAATGCATTTGTCAATGTGCTTGGTAAGCTTTTACTTTATTAAAGACATGACAAATTAAATTAATGACTGCTGTTATTTTCTACTCATCCAGCAAAAATATAAGGAATATATGAAGGTTGATAAGGTGCAAACTTTGCCCTAAGAACACTACAGTCTGATCTTAATGTTCCTTCATAACAAGTTTTCATAATGACACATTCTTTGTTGCAGGAATAATCAGCCAGGCTCTTCTATCCACAGATGGAACCCCTCAAAAGGAAAATAACATTCGTCTGCAATTAGCAAATGAATATTATTTCTCTTCCAGCCTTAGAAACTGATTAAGTTCAATAATACCTATATGATTCTGATTTTTTTAAATAAACCCCTGATTACAGTGTTTGGCCTTTATCTAACTTAAGGTTATACAATTACTGAATTTATACGGATATATTGAGAAAACTTATGATATAGCATAGGTCTCAAGCATATTCTGAAATTGTTGGCTTATGTGAATGCTCTATTTATATTATTTTGGAAACTACCAAAAAACACACGTATTAAAATCGATGCAAGAATTATATGCAATTATACTTCAACTGTCTAATATTTGTATATGCCCTTTTCAAACAAATTTAACACCAGGAAGTAAGCCATACTTGGTCTTTTTCCTTCATGATTGAAGTGAAGGTCTTTAATCACACGAGGAGCTAACCAGTTAATGCTGGTGGAGTTTGAGAAGGCAATTTCGACTCTGGTTTCATTTTACACTCTTTATTACCATGAGTTGTACTTGTTTAGGTTCCACATATATAAGTGAGATCATGCGATATTTGTCTTGCTGGGTCTGGCTTGTTTCATTCAACATAATGTCCTTCCAGGTTTGTCCATGTTGTCACAAACAACAGGATTTTCTTCTTTTTAAGGCTGAAAGATTTCTTTTATCTGCTTTTATAGTAGCCATTCTAACAGGTGTCAACTGATAGGTCATTGTGGTTAAAGTTTGCATTTTTCCGATGATTAATGATATTGAGTTGGATTTTTTTCACATACCTGTTGGTCATTTGTATGTCTTCTTTTGAAAAATGATTATTTAAGTCCTTTGTCCATTTTTAAAATCAAATTGTCTCCTAGTCCTAGTCCTTAAACTGTTTGAGTTCTTTACATATTTTGGGTTATTAATCCCCTATCAGATGTATGGCGTGTGAATATTTTCTCCCATCCCATTGGCTATCTTTTAGGTTTGTTGTCTCTTAGCTGTAGGAAACTTTTTAGTTTCTGCTTTTCAATCACCAAACTCGCTACTCTACTGCTTTCTGCCAATTCCTGTGTCCCCCACCATCCCCACCCACTAAGTAATGATGGCCCAGTCATTCAACATTTTTGTTTCAGACACTGTTCTGTAGTTATGATGTTTAAAAGACCCCTTTCTGGGTGTCACAAAGGACTCATAGTATTGAAGGAGACACAGATAAGTAAATCAGTCACTAAACAATGCCTGAGTAGGATGTTGAACTTTAGGTAAGGTGGAAGGAAACCATGCTTTCTCTACCTTGAGTGACTGGTAATTCATACCTGATAGGGAACGTAAGAGAAGAGACATGTACTTTACTATAACACTTAATGACCTTAAAATAAAAAGCAGTAAGTGCACTGTAAACATAAAGTGTGTCCTAATAGTTATTGTACCTTTTGAAATGTTTTTTAGCTGAGCTCCCACGAATCCTCACACCTGCAAACACACTCTACCAGGTCATTGCAAACAGGCCTGCTTTCCTAGATTGTGCTTTCTTTGGGTCTCCCCTGCCCACCATTGAGTGGTAAGTAATAACCTAATATGTTTTTTAATGCTTATCTTTGCTAAAGCCGTTATGTTTCTAAATATATAGGGTTTTAGTCAAAGAACAAACACAAGAAATGCAGTGCATAACTATCATACTATCAATTACTGAATTCACTCATTTACAAATCTATATATAAATGGATTTTTTTTCACTTTAAGTCTGCTACATTTTATAATGTCATAGACATCCAAGGACTATGTGACTTGTAGCTGGAGGGACTGGTTGTTGAAAGTCTCCTTGATAATAAAATATCCTGAGGAATAAGGAAGAGGTTCTGAAAGCTCAAACCTTGAATTAGTTGCCATGGATGTTTCCCTTTAGTCCTTCTCCCTCCAGACCCTCCAGACTTGGGTACAGCCAAGCTTTCCAGTGTCCTTTCACTGCCTCCTTCAGACCACTCCCTTTCACACACCATTCCTGGTACAAGTCCTCTACCTTGTGGGCTTGCTTTAAAGAGCAAGGAAAGTCCCTATGAGGATAAGCAACCTCTGAGAAAGGGCACGTAAAAGACAACTGGGACAGTCATTTATTGGTCATCTGTGAGATTCCCGATGCTATGCTGGATTTTGACTATGTCAGTGAGAGTGAACACAGGTTTAAGATGAAAGAAAAGTTCTCCCAGTCCCCCACCTTTATCACCGAGAAGAGAAACAGGAATGCTTCTGCATATTTCCTACTTACAGTGACAAGATTAACACTTGGATAGTATGTTGACTTTGCCTTGTCCCTTATCGTTGTTTTTACCTCTCCCACCTGATATGCATGGTTTTTTCCTCCCCTGAATACTCTCCTAGCTGTCCTTTCTATATATCATTGAAATAAAAATTCTTTAAAATTGCAGTATGTAGATAGAATTACAAATACACCATAGTTGCTCATTATATATGTATATCCGTCTTTATTCTGCCTATTCTGTCAC
Organism: Hydrochoerus hydrochaeris; assembly: GCA_004027455.1. NCBI lineage: Eukaryota > Metazoa > Chordata > Mammalia > Rodentia > Hydrochaeridae > Hydrochoerus > Hydrochoerus hydrochaeris. Next base: position 117,940 of record PVLA01003175.1, read on the forward strand.
TATATAAAATAGTTAATAATGTGTTTACTAAATTCAGATCTCATAAAAATTACAACTTATGGGCCAGGGGTTTAGTTCAGTGGTGTAAGTGCCTGCTTGGCAAACACGAGGTGGTGAGTTCAATCCCCAGTACCAAAAAAAAAAAAAAAAAAAAAAATTACAACAAATACCATTTATTGTTGATTTCTCCAGTTTCATGTCTCATCATTCATTTACCTCCTATCATACAAGTCTGTAGTGTGCTTTTATAAATTCGAAGTGTCTTTGTACTTGATAGTTTAATGTAGACCACAGTTGTGTTGACCTTGGATATGACATTTTATTGTGACTTCAAATTATGATGTGTCTTATTCTCATCATGTTGGATAATTAAGGTTTAAAGGAACTAAAGGAAGTGCTCTTCATGAAGACATTTATGTTATACACGAAAATGGAACTTTAGAAATTCCTGTGGCTCAAAAGGACAATACAGGAACCTACATATGTGTTGCCAGTAATAAATTAGGAGTGGCAAAGAATGAAGTTCACTTAGAAATCAAAGGTGAGGTGGGGGAAATCATCGGAAAAATTTTAAAATTTTTTCAAGTGTTATATGACTGAGCAAATTCTCCAGATTTACCAATGCATAACGTTAACCTTGAATTTCAGATCCAACAAGGATCATTAAACAGCCGGAATATGCCGTTGTGCAGAGAGGGAGCACAGTGTCGTTTGAATGCAAAGTGAAACATGATCACACCCTCATTGCCACTGTCACATGGCTGAAGGACAATGGTGAGCTGCCCAGTGATGAAAGGTATTTGAAGATGATTTCTTTCTTTTTTTCTTTCTCTCTGGAAACTGTTCTTGAGTAAAGGTTTGACTATGTAGTGACTTAGGATGATGTTTTAGTTTCTGAAGTCTACTGTCTGTAAAATAAAGAGGTACACTTTTTCTTCCTACTGTATAATATTAGGACCTAAGAGGTTATTCAGGTGACTGAAATAAGACCCTGAGAATGTTTGTCTTTCTTTGTGTGTTGTTCGGTGTAATTTGGGAAGAGGAAAAACCCTTCAGGCTTTGGACAGCATCCATTGTTTTGCACCTTGAACAGTAAAATCTCAACAGATGTTTTTATTCCCATTCTACAAATAAACAGGAATTTTTTACTTTACTTAACAGAGTGTACCTGAATCCTTGCCAGTATTTTAAAAGACTTTTAAATTGTTTTTATTGGGGTAGTAAGTTTTCTTTTGATTTTACTTAATGCCAGTGGAAGGGGAAGGAAAAGCAAAATTAAAACAATTTAAAGGAATCTGAGCATGTTGCAGTCCCTTAACTTGTAATGGAAGAAACGTCATAGCATTTTCCATCTTCTAGCAAGTCCCTCAATTTGACACAGTAAACACAGTGAGGACACAGAGCTGGATGTGTGATTTCTGCAATCACAGTAGTTACAGGTATTTCCCTGTACTAGAAAGAGTGCTATATCTTGGTGGAAATCGTTCTGTGGTTTGCTGGCAGCTCACCTAAACCTGTGGTGACTCATGATACCTGTTCCTTGTTTGTGGTCCCAAAAGTACTTTGTGACCTTCCCCTCTACATGCGCATAGTTCCACCTAGGCCTGTGCTTCCACTTATATGTGGAAGCTGGGTTGATAAAGCAGAGAAAGAAGTATGAAGAAACGACCATCAGGTTAAGTCAGCTGAGCGATAACTTGGAAATTACCTGAGAAGACAGCTGACAATTTATGCAGCCTCATTAAAATCATATGTGAATCTTGCATGCATTGTCTTTTGACCCACTGAGCAATTTTTCATGTCTGCAAGTAACCCCTGGAAAACTCTCAGTGGAAATTTCTGATCTGAATCTTCCTGTTTCTCATGATAAACAGGAATTTACTTTGCCTTCACTTTCTCCAGTGAGACTTCACACCTTGACAAAAAATGAAATGAAATTTCTGCAGTAAATAATAATTTATTTAAAAGTATGCACTTGGATAAAAACAGAGCTGAGTGGTTTTCAGACATTCCTTAGCAACAGAATAGTAAAGTGCTATTATAAGGGTAACCATGGAGCTGCCCCCACCTCACCTCCGGATACTCCTAGGGACTTTTATTTAAAAAATTTATTTTATTTTTAATTGACACACAGTAATTATGCTTATTTATGGGGCATCATACTTGCTCAAGGCACTTTAAGGAAGCTTCTATGAGATTCTAGAGGTCTGGTTGAAAACCATTATACTCAATATCCTTTCTACCCTATGAGTCTCATTAATTCTAATTGTTTTCTGAGTTTAATTATTATTAAAGTTAAATGTGTGTAGGATTTTTCACCGCACTCTGCTGAACTGTGTATCATCCTGTTCTTTCATCGAGTCCACAGTGATTTTCATGCTGGTCGGGCTGTGGTTGGATGTCCATTTCGGCTGCTCTGAACCAGTTCTATTTTCAGGTTCACTGCGGACAAGGACCACTTGGTGGTAACTGATGTGAGAGACAGCGATGGGGGGACCTATACATGTGTGGCCAACACAACTCTGGATGATGTTTCTGCCAGTGCTATGCTCAGTGTTGTTGGTAAGAACAAGAACAAACACGGCACATCCAATTTGCCTGTGTTAGATTGAAAAGGAGACAAAATAAATGTTTGCTGGATGTAGTTTCATGACTGTAACATGGAGGGGGTAATGCCTTTACTTTCCTCTCTAAAAAATGCCTTTAAGGTGATAATTTCAATGTACCTATGCTATGTGTAGGGCTAGGATAAAATAGTATGTGTGTACCATAGGTGTTGTTTTAAGGAAATTGGGAGAAATAATCTATTTTTATTTTAAATTAAAGAGTTTTTTTTAAAATTCCAAAGTTGCTATTGCATGCTTATCAGTAGTATATCTCATAGCTAAGCATAGGGTTTAATTTTATAACCTTAATCATGTAAAATCTATGTCATCTTATGCTTCCTTATATCTTTCTATTACTAATTTTGATTAAAATCCTCTATATTAATGTCCTTTCTAGCTCCTACTCCAACTCCAGCTCCCATTTACGGTAAACTAATATGAGCCTTCTTTCTCTATTTTCTGTCAAGCAGTTTCACATTTGCAGAAAACATTACTTTCTTTTCTCAATCACATTATTGTGTTTCTTTAAGGAAAAGGACTCTGTCAGTTGTTACGTTGTGTCCCTCAATTTACTGCAATAAATCATTTCTTCACTATAACCTTAGCATTTTCCACTGAGTTTATTGCCAGCCGTTTCTAAATATTTCATGCGCTATTAAGTTATTCTATTTGATAGTCCCTCTTTGATACAGTCTCCTTGTATCAAAGTGCTTTATCAAAAGCCAAAATTCATATATTACAGAATGAAAAATTGATTTCTCATATCATCCACTATTTAGATTTTACTTCAGCCTACTAAAATTTGTTTTGGGGAAAAAATGTTGTTTGGGAACTACATTTTCAAAAAATTTACACAGTGGGGGGAAAATGGATGTTTAAAACAACATGTAACTTTTATCTCAGAAAACACTCATTCAGTGTGTGTTAGCAAAAGTGAAGTCACTGAAGAAAGACCAAAAGGAGGGGGCACATCGATGTTGTGTGACGTTTCTGTGACTGGAAAATAAATTGCTAATTATTCCCTGCAAGGTTTTTGTTTAGAAATATGTTATTCAGCACATAAACTCAAAAATTACTTTTGTGGCATTATCTCAGCTACATGTTATAAATTATCATTAATTATTATGTAGAAATCCTGTCCTTTGTAGACACTTCTTCATTATTGATGAGAAAAAAGGCCTCGTATGTTTATAGGGCCTCTTGTCCCTGATAAGCCAGAGAACCTGCAGAAGCAAGGTCAAAACAAAGGCACAGGGGAGCGAGCTGACCATTTGATGAAGCAGCTCTGCTTCCAGTTACCTGTGTCCCAAAAAGTGTCTAAGAGTAAACACGCCTGAGCATGCTGAGGTCTACCTACATATATATATATTCACATATATTCATATATATAATATTTTAGATATTATATCTATCTTCTTTCAGGAGTCCTACAATTTCTCATTCAGCATGTTTCGAAAAGAACATTTGAATCTTCTTGAAACAGTGCATTTTGCTTACCTGTATTTGTTTTCCAGCCTTTTCTGTTCTGTTTCCCATGGATTAAAATCAGAGTTTAGTTTATCTTTATGTTTGTGATTGTCCATGTTTTAAGACACGCTGAGAGTGCTGATGAACCACGTAGGTCTGCTTCACTGGTTTTGGTTACAAATGATTTCATTGCTCTTGAAAAGTGAACAAGCAGAGTTCATCAATGGATTATCCTGAGTGTATTCATGTGTTCCCAGCAACCTCAGTGGTTTCTGTTTCATTTCTGTTGCATGTTCATGGACCATTAAGTGTGCTGTTCTTTAAAATGTCCCCTCTGTGAAAATATCACATGTAAAGACAAACCTTTTAAGAATGAATAATTAACCATGATGTGTGTGTTTGATCTACAGATGTCCCAAATCCTCCCTTTGATTTAGAATTGACTGATCAACTGGACAAGAGTGTTCAGCTCTCATGGACCCCAGGAGATGACAATAACAGCCCTATTACAAGTGTGTGGTGTTATTTGCTTTGTCACTGATAAACTTCGTGAACATTTTTTGAACGCTTTATAATATGCAGCCTCAGTTCCTTACAAGTATATTTACTGACATTCCTTACAAGTATATTTACTGACATTCTTTGTTTCATTACTGTTAAAACAAAAATATTTATGTCTATCTTCAGAGATGGTGTTATTTCTGATTATAGTTTCTAGAACAGGACACTAGTTTATGGCTAAAGATATTAATCCAACAAATACATGACCATCATTGTGTATTTTAGAACCACCTTAAATTTCTACCAGAGGTAGGGAGATGTATCTTAAGTTATTTTTTTGCTCATTACATCTAGGAGAAGAGGATAGGAGAAACAATGCTGAAAGGTCCCACTATATATAACTATAACTATATATATATATCTGTGTGTGTGTGTGTGTGTCTGTGTCAAGAAATTTGAAACTTGGTAACAGAACTGTGTGTAGACATCAGACCCTAAGAAATAAAATTAAATGAGAAGTCAGGCCATTAGGACACTGGAAGAGCTTAGTAAGTTAGAATAAAGATAGTCACAGAAGTTTAATTGGAAAACCAAAGACATGGTTAAAAGAGCAGGCACAGTCCGTCACAAGCCAAAAATCCATTGTTTCCTTCAGATATAGACTGCAGGAAGATTGAATGTCCTTCTGATAAATGCTTAAGATTATCCCCAAATGATGGGGGTGTGTTGGTTTGTACCTCCAGGCAATAAAATCAAACAAATGCTTCCCTACTTTGGACTTAGTAGTGGCCCTTTCTTACTTGATCTTGTGGTGTCCTGCCTCAGAAGAGGCTGAATCTCCCTGTTAATCCAGCACATCAGCTGGAGTTGACTGGTCACAGTGCTTGGACACTCTTGTCATTAAAATGATACCAATAGGTCTCAAGACATTTCTGCTCCTTCATTCACTGAATAGATATTTATTGAATGCTAGTTATATGCCACACTTTGTTCTAAGATCAATTTTTAAAAGTCTCTGCTCTTATGGAGGTTGTGTTTTGGATCAGGACAACGATATGATAAAATATGATAAAATCCCATTAAGGGAGAGCCAGTGGCAAGGAGTATTAAATGACACCCTCCTTAGGAAGAGAACCAGCAGTGGGTGCTGGAGGCCACTTGTCCCCTGGGTATCCCAGTGATTGGATGCAGCAAGGGGCCTTGAGCTCAGCCATCCCTATGGCAGAGTTCTTATCAAGGACACACTTTACTCTGAGGCCCTTCCTTGACTTGACTGAGCTCTTCCCATCCACTCCATTCTCCTTTCACTCTCTCATTAGGGGATTTTCCTTCAAAGTAAATTAATTTGCCTTTGGCTGCTGTTGATTGTCTTATTAGTTCTCACTCACTAGCAATCTGCCCCGGGTTGACTGCATTTGCTGTCTTGGGTTTGTTGTGTGTATTGTGGCCAGAATTCATCATTGAATATGAAGATGCCATGCATGAGGCAGGGCTGTGGCACCACCAGGCTGAGGTTTCTGGAACGCAGACCACAGCCCAGCTGAAGCTGTCTCCATATGTGAACTACTCCTTCCGGGTAATGGCGGAGAACAGCATTGGGAGGAGCCTGCCCAGCGAAGCCTCTGAACAGTACCAGACCAAAGCCGCAGGTAAAGCAGGGCTTCAGGACTAGGAATCAAAATGGACAAGTTTTCCACTCTTTGCCAAGAAGCTTGGCTTACACATATGTGGCTGTTTAACTTCCTAGAACCAGACAAAAATCCTACAGCTGTGGAAGGATTGGGATCAGAGCCTGATAATTTGGTGATTACGTGGAAGGTGAGCTCTAAAGTCTTCAGCTTTCCCATTATTTTTTAAGAGTGAAAAAAAGTTGTTGTAAATGATATCTGCATTAAAATCCCATTTCACCCATTCCTAGGGGAAAATATATCTTAATTTAAGAGGCAGTATTGGGTCGTAGGTAATAACTTTGATCTCTGGAACCAAAAGGAATAAGTACAAATCCCACCTCTGCTACTTACAGTGTGATCTTAAGCCAATTGTTGAATATTTATTGAGCATCTCTATGAAGAGAACATTAATAGAACCAGCTTCATACTATTAGAGGGAGTAATGCATATAAAGCATCTACAATAATACCTATCTGTACTCAAAATATGCTATTGAGTGTTATCATCACACAACCTCCTGGAAGACATACATCAAGCAATTCTCAGTAGTCCATTTATGTATTATTATTATTATTATTAGGCTTATCTGTATTTTCTGGATTTGGAAAATTAACATATTTACTTGCATAGTTTAAAAGTCTTAGAGCCAACATGCCTGCTTATATGTACACAGACGTGTTTATAGTTATAATATACATATATATTTACAGATACACAATCAAGTTAGAATAACAGGCCAACTTTTTTTAATAAGGAGAGAAATAGTTCATGCATTTCAGTCTCTAAGTAAAATAGACAAGATGAACTATCACACAGACAGGAATGCATCAAATAATCTAAGTAAGGAGAATGTTGTGAGACTCAGCCACCCTTACCTACAGAGACAGACTTTGAAAGGGTTTATGAAGTATTTACTGTTTCAAGATAATAATTTACAACCTTTGAAATGTTAATCCCTGAAAAGCTTTCGGTCTCATCATGAATGAAAAAAGATAAGAAGTCCTTAGAGAAAATGGTTAACAGCATGTATTTTAGGGTTTCAGTGCTCACTTTCTTTAGGCCTGGGAATTGAACTTAGTTTTGTCAGTATGTTTTATAACGTTGGGTACTTGTCCTTTCTTTAGCCCTTGAATGGTTTCGAATCAAATGGGCCAGGCCTGCAGTACAAAGTGAGCTGGCGCCAGAAAGATGGCGATGATGAATGGACATCTGTGGTTGTGGCAAATGTATCCAAATACATTGTCTCCGGCACCCCAACCTTTGTCCCATACCTGATCAAAGTTCAGGCCCTAAATGTTATGGGGTTTGCTCCAGAGCCAGCTGTAGTCATGGGACATTCTGGAGAAGACCGTAAGTGTCTCGTGCCATTTCCTCTCTACTTTTCCCCAGCAGGGCAAACTGCCAAGGTACAAACCAAGCATCTCAGTTACTTTTCTCTTGTTGCTGGGACAAAACACCTGACATCCAAAATGAAAGAAGGAAAGGTTTATTTAGCTTGCAGGTTTTGGAGGTTTCATTCCATAATCAGCTGGCTCCGAAACAACACTTGAAGGCAGCAGCCAGAGCCAAAAGCAGCAAGAGAAAAAGGGCAGAGAACAAGTCTCTTCTCCCTTATATTGTACACAAGCCACCCCCTCCTCCCCAGGGCAGGTGTGGCACTCACAAAATCTCTGTGCCCTCCTCTTGCACAGGATGAGGATATTTACAAAGTAAGGATCCTGGCTCCCTGCTGAGTCTCTCAGTTAAACTTCTAAATTTCTCAAGTTGACTCAATATATCAAACATATTTGCAAAAGGTGCTCAAGTTTTCAAGAGATGGCAACAGTAACTATTTTTGTAAACTCTGAATTTAAATAGCATGCCATGCAAGAAACAGAGATGACTCAGGGTTGGAGCATAGCCAAGTAGTAGAGTGTTTTCCTTTCATAATAGATTCAATCCCAGCGCCTCAAAAAAAAAGTAAGAAACATAGGTATTGAAGAGAATGACTTTTTTTTTTAAATTGTGCTTCTAAAGTTAAAGGAACAATTACTAATTCTATTAGTTCTTGGAGAACTCATATAATCAGATCAATTTTGTAGGTCTATACCTAGTAATGTAACTCTTTCGAAGATAACAATATGCAGTATAACAACCATTGTTAAATCCCTACCATCTTGTTTTGAAAACCTGTATTATTATTGTTTTGGGGGTTTTGTTATTGTTGTTTGTTTGTCTCTTTTGCTTTTTTCTTCTTTTCTCTTAAAAATAAAAAATAAAAAACCAAGGAAAGAAAGCCAGCAAACAAACTCTACAGTCCATGTTTAATAATCTATAAAATAAGATCCTATAGAACAGGTTGAGGCATACTTCAAGTAAAAATTATTATAGATAGTGATATATTTGGATGAAATTTAAAATAAGACTGATTCTTCTACCCCCTCCCCTGTCCTTTTTGCAGTTCCAATGGTGGCTCCCGGGAATGTGCATGTGAACGTGGTGAACAGTACCTTGGCTGAGGTACACTGGGACCCGGTACCTCTGAAAAGTATCCGAGGACACCTGCAAGGCTACCGGGCAAGTAAAGGGTGTCGTATCACATCGTTTCCTTAGTCACAGGGCCTTAAGGATGCCACTTGTCACCCACTATATGCAAGATTGGAGTAATGTTGCTCCTCTCTTGATGAACTCTTGATATGGAGTTTCTTTGTTTCTTGCCTCAGGCAGGGTGACATCTAAAGGACTCCGACCAGACGTAACTTGAAATCTTACTCATCCACAATGAGTAAAAAAAAAGTTTTCTCCATTTTTTCCAAAGATCATATAAAATTCTGTGAGCTAAGCAGTATGTGCACAAAATGAGGAAAACTAATTTTTAAAGCACTAACATATAACAAACTGCACTTAGCTTTAAAGTAACGTGGACCATATGTGCTGAATTACAAAACTATCCTGATAATAATAGGAACACTTACAAAATAATCGAGATTATGTTTATGTATTCCCAGTTGCATCATTTTTATGAACATCAATTATCTTTGCTTTTGGTAAGCACGGAAAGATGGATTCAAGAAGAATTTTCATTGATAAGCAGCCAAAGGACTGCACCCCCTGTGCACACACATTGCCCTAATTTGTTAACACTGACCCTTCGAGATCACTTTGAGAACTGCATCATTGGGCCCCAACAGTGGCCACATTTTGTATATGGGTTGACTTCTCTTGAAAAATATCTTTAAATTCTTAAGAGTTTATGAGAATTTAATAAGCGATAATTCTGAATTTGCTACCAGAATTGTTTGCCCATCTCTCCAAATCTGTGCCTATAATTTAATACAAAAAATAAGTATGTTTCATCAAATGACACAGACTGGCTTAGTGGAAAAGCCATACACTGCAGTGGAGGAAAGCCACTGAGGAGCCGAGGCTCACTTCTACCATAGGAGTAATAATAAGAAAGACCTCTCTGCAGTGTTTAAAATTAGCTAAATAATATACTATACACGAACATGGATTAAACATTGAGCAGTAGTTTTATTTTTAGAATATTTTATGCCTATAAGAGACCTTGATCTTTTTTGCTGTCATCCATGTGCCCTGTGTGTTGGAGAGAACTATGTGGGTCTCACACATTTTCGTTTATTTCACTTTCACCCCTCCAGCAGCATAGTGTAGCCCAGGTTTGTCAGGTTGTCTCTGTTTCCTCACTGTCTGTGGGCATCTAATCTTCCTCAGAATCAGTATCCACCCATTCGGCAACTAGTTTTCTTTTAGGGTTAAGGTTAGGGAATTTTCTGGGAAAACAGCAGTTTTAGTCTGTGGACCTGAGGAACCTTGTTTATTCCCTCGTGCATCCCTGACTTTGGTGCTTACTGTTCCAGATTTACTACTGGAAGGCACAGAGTGCATCCCAGAGGAACAGACGGCACCTTGAGAAGAAGATCCTCACCTTCCAGGGCAGCAAGACCCATGGCATGCTGCCTGGGCTGGAGCCCTTTAGCCACTATGCCCTGAACGTGCGCGTGGTCAATGGGAAGGGAGAGGGCCCAGCCAGCCCTGACAGGGCCTTCAGCACTCCCGAGGGAGGTACGGAGTGGACCCAGCCTGGCCTGGGAGGCTTTGCATGGCAGGAGGGCCCGCCCAGTGAAGTGTGATCTTCCTGCAGAGGAGCACACCGCACACAAAGCTGGGCAAATGTCACTCATGTGGTGGCCTGCGGGTACCTTGGAGGCTTTAGAACCCAAAACGCTGTCCTAAAACACCCTTTCTTTTCACTTAAGATTTTTCTCCCCACTTCTAAACTTATGTTTATTCAAGTCTTTAGCTTTCTGACTCAAGAGTCAAGCATTCTGTAGCCTCATCTGAAAAATGTAAGAATTTAAGAATGCGATAATTAAGAAGGCCCAGAAACAAAAAATGTTTCTGAGTTGCAGCTAACCACTATAACTTCTCTCCCCACACACTTTCATAATTTGTTATGAAGCTGAGCTGAGTTAGAAGGTTGGCTGTCTTGACCAAATGGGTTGGGAAGATAAAAGTGATGACAAGTAGTACACCATGGCCACTGCAGGACGTAGCAAGGGTGGCTCTGCAGTATCTCGGTGGAAGAGCTGGGGCAAATGGACACAGGAGCCTTGTGGGTGAGGGAGAATGGGAGACCCTAAGGTAAGGATAGAGATTTTAAAAGACTCTGAAATGGTCTTTCACTATTTTGAAGTTTACGTCATCCAGCCATGACCATGGGGTGGATCCCTGCTGTGGATTTCTTGGGTCTTTTTGATGAAGGTAGTTCACAAACACACCTGGTCCTGGCCCCTGGTTAAGGTTGGGGTGACTTATGAGGTTGGCAGCTGCTCCACAGTCCCAGCTCTTGTCCTCAGCCTCATTACTGCCTGAAGGGTCAGGCTCCTTTCACTGGAGGCTTTCATCAGTGAGGCTACCCTTGCCCTGTGGAATGCTCAGAGGACTAAAGAATAAAGAGGAGAGGAAGTAGTGTCTGAAGACAATAGTATTACAGGTCCAGGCAAGGGAGAGGCGGGGAGTGGCTACCTTTGGGATTAAGGAGGTAGAGTTGCCAAGATCCATTGTCCCGGAGACAGTGGAAAGAGCAGAGGGAGAAGTCCAAGTTGTCCTCTGGCTTCTGGCCAGGGTGAAGGACAGTGGTATCACTCACGAGTTTCCAGGGGATATGGTAGGGCAGGCAATGACTGAGGGAGAGCTGCCACAGTCATTACCCTCACGGGAAAGTGAATAAAAGACCAGGCTTCTCTGGTAATTTGCCCACATCTGCCACGGAAAACCTAATACCCTCAGGCCTTCCCAGAGCCTCAGGTTTTCTAGAACTGGGGCTCTTGTCTTTTACCCCCGGATCCTGGGCAGCTGTCAGCTCTTGGGATGTGAATGGCTCTGCACCTGGGCAGCTGGCCGGGGTCCAAGGCCCAGAAGGCAGCGTGTCCTCACTGTTTGGAGACACCTGGTTTGTTGAGAGACAACTGCTTGATGGTCCAGAACACAGCTGTTTCCACTCAAAAGTCTGGTTACAATGGTTTCACTTAGCATTTAGCTTGCTTTCACCATTTATAAATTAAATATTGGCTCCTGTAAATGTATTTAATATGGATCCATAGGAAGGCAGTCATTATGTATTTTAAAGGACAGTTTTAATAACTTTAAATGGAATTGGCAACAGAAAAGGAGAATAAACTGATTCCTGCCGCAGGTTTGTATTCAAGTATTTTCTGCAGAGTCAAGAGCAAGTCACTGAAAACCACAACCTTGATCAATTGTGTAAATGTGACAAAATATATCCTTTTAATATTTGAATGCCTTAGAAACTTATTTGTTGACCACATGTTCTCATTAAAGTCCCCAGTGCTCCCTCCTCTTTGAAGATTGTGAATCCCACGCTGGACTCCCTCACCCTGGAATGGGATCCACCGAGCCGCCCAAATGGCATTCTGACTGAGTACACCCTGAAGTACCAGCCAAGTAAGTTACTAGAAGAAGAGGAAGAGAAACGCAGAGTTTAAAAGACTTTACTGTTACCTGAAACACAGACATGTTCTTTCTTTGTACTGCAGAATGTATACATATGCCTTCAAATATTATTCCAAAAGGTTCTTAAAATCTTTTAAAAGGAAAACAGTGTATATGCTACTGAAAATTAAGTACTATGTAGGCTAATATAGATGTTTAAGGGTCTGGGGTTTAAGGAGAATCTTTTTATTAAATTAGGTGAGCATTAACTGTACATAGAAAATGCTAAGATGAAGTACCTTTGTCATAAGACTATTAAAGGAAAGATTTTAAATTATTTAACAGTACAGTATATGGCTCTACCTTTAAAAGAAAAAAATACTATTGTGATTGAAATATAAAATTTCCCTAATTTATAAGCAAAAGGAGACTGTATTGCCCCTTGCTGTGTTACATCGTATATTCAAGTATTCTAGGAACTATATGTGTTAAGTGAAGAATGAGCAGGATTATAAGTCATTTGTGTCGATTTTTGTTGGTACAAATATTTACAATATTCTTGTTGTAATTAATGAAGAATGCACTTGTTTGTTATTTCTTATTCACAGTAAACAGCACACATGAATTAGGTCCTCTAATAGATTTAAAAATTCCTGCCAACAAGACACGCTGGACTTTAAAAAATTTAAATTTCAGCACTCGGTATAAGTTTTATTTCTATGCCCAAACATCCATAGGACCTGGAAGTCAGATTACAGAGGAAGGAATAACTACTGTGGATGAAGGTAAGATGGGTATGTACGAAATCCATACAATTATAAGTATCCTGAAATAAAAATCTTTAACTTTAGTATGTTTTCTCTTTCCTTCTTACCATGGAATATCCATCTTACCTACACAAACACTTATTTGTAATTCCTCATTCTATGTATATCTTCTCCTTTATATATAGTAAAATCAGTTGTTGAGTTTATATTGGTATGGCTGTTAAGTATTTTTTCAATTCCATATTACATTTTAAAACATATTAAAATACTAGAGTAGAAGTGAGAAACTATAATATTTGCCACACTTGAATTCAAATGTTTTTCTGCATATAACTTCATACACATGCACACATATTGACTCACGTATGATACACATATGTATGAACACACAGACATATATAATTACACAATTCTACTTCTGGTCCTAATTCACCAAATATAACTTGCTAATCCATGTATTGGTTAATGGTTTCTAGTTAAAAAAAAATCAGTCACTGAAGAGTACATTTATTTTGTGTTAGAATAAGGAGCTTTGTATTTTGGTATGTCGTCATTACAAAGAAACCAGAATAATCCCATTAAGTATTCATACTTTTAAAAAAGCATCCTGAAATTTTTACATTCAATAAAAATAATCAAAAATATTGTGAAAGATTTTCTGGCTTTGCATGTCTCTAAACTGTAAAATTGTTTCAGGGTTATTCATCTGATTATCTTTCATAGCATAAGAAATTGACATTTCTATGTAAATTTGGTTCAAAATATTCTTAAGCCTTCTTATATGCTAGATAATGAATAAAGCACTGTAAATAATATGTGGATTTGAATATTGGAGAAGTTTGGGGACACTGGGCTATTTTTGTCCCCTGTACCTGATGTGGTACACTCATTTTTCTTGCATGCCGTAGCATTTTAATAAGTGTTTTCTTGTATTGCTATACATGCTCGTGGGTGTGTTACATCTAACTATATAGTGTCCTATTTCTGTTTCCCTTCATCAAAGCTGGTATTCTTCCACCTGATGTAGGTGCAGGCAAAGGTAAAATAACTCATCTGCATGACTTTATACATGTGTGAATATGCAATGTTAAATGTGGGGAAGTGCAGCATGAGTGAAAAAGAGAAAATAAAATATGCTTGGAACCACCAAAAGGAGAAGATCTTGGCTAATCATGGCTTTTAAATTAGTATTTAGTCATTTTTACAAGTAGCAAGGCATGTATTGAATTCTCCCAAAATTTTTGTCAAGACTTATATCCCTGGTGCAAATCCTAATCTTAGCTTTTTATAACACAATTTTGGCAGGATCAGACAGGACCAAAACTGTGGACTTGTCTCAGATCCTCTGTATGGCCATGCCACATGTCAGGAGTTCAGAACAGCCCATGGGAAACTAAATCAACTGAGCTTCCCCTTGTAATCGAATTTAACCACACTCCTCGTAGACAGTGTATACCCTCCTGGCACTACACAACACTGTCCATTTGAAATTTCAGTACCACACCCTAGAATTGGCTTGGGATAGTGTTTGCCCACCAGTGAGTCTTCCAGGCAGCCTGCATGTTTTGCTCAGCTGTGTTCCTCCATCCTGTCTTCCCCAGACTGCTCAAGTCTTCCCCTTCTGAGTCATAGACAACAACAGTTCTTTGTGTCAGAAAGACTTGGGAGCATAGTGCTTGATAAGTTGGAAGATGTCTTCTGCCCATGGCACTACCAAAGATCCCCCAGTCTTTGACCCACCCTGGGCTTTTGGTCGACCACTCAGAGCAGCAGAGCTCTTGCCTCTGGCTGCTTTTGAGGGAAGTGTGTCATAGGGCTTTTCTTGGGCTTTGACAGAGCAAATTGTGACTCTTCAAACAGTAGTGAAGAACAGAAGACCAAGAGCAACAAGAGTTTTGCTCTAAATTATTCAACTCTTATGAATTTAGGCTTGATACATTTTTTTGTTTTCTTAGAAATTTGAGTATAGTCAGAGCCTTGCTAAATTATAAAATATATATATGACAGCATTTAGAGTGATTGAATAAAAACTGTCCCTCCCTTTTTGTAATCTTGTTCCCACTCTTTTTTTTAATTGGTTAGAAAGATTCTTGACTTCAGTTCTGACAGATTTGTATGTATACTTAAAGTGCTTTGATCATTTTCACTCCCCAGCACCCCACTGCACTGCCCTTCTCCCTTAGTTTCCCATTTTTGGGGGAGAAGGGTGATCTTAATAATACTGTATTTGTGTTTTTGACTTAAAAGGATAAAGTTGTAAAAGTTCAAATTTTCTACAAACTATTGTAGAAAGATGTAAAAGATATTTTATGTGTATGCTTCTTTTCTGGAAGTGAGTACCAGTTAAAAGGATCAGTTGGTCATTTTTCAGTGATTGCATTGAAGGCCTGCAGGGAAACCTGGCTTCCTCTCCTGCTGGGCACACATGTCTCCATGGTGTGCCAGGGCTGGCAGAGACACGGCGTCAGCAGGGCTGCTGGGATGCAGTCTGAGTGCTCTGCTGACATGGCAGGGCAGGAGAGGACTTGAGTCTCGCAGAACAACCATCACCTCCTTTTTTTGATAAGCTAAAACTAAATCTTAGTTAAGTGTAGATTCTACCAGCTGACATTACTAAATTGAATTATGAATTACTTATGGTTATAAAACAAGAAAAAATGAAGTATCTTAAAGTTCATTGAGTCCTCAGTATAAAATCTGACAGATTCAGATGAGAAAAGGTCTAATATTGAAGAAAAAGAAAAAGCCAGATCTGACCTTATTTTCAATATTCTTTTCATGATGCAACATTAGTCAAATTTTGCTATGTTAATATTTAAACTGATCAAGTATAATTTGTGATCTTAGGGTTTTCCTTCCACATTTTTTCAAGGTAATAATGATTAATTTCTTTGATTCAAGCCTTGAATATTTATATAAGATATTTATACATATGTTGTTTGGATGTAATTGTTAAATTTCTGTGGTTTTCAAATCATTTCAGAGTCTGAGGTTCTAGGACTAGATCAGCAAAGGAGTCTATCAAAATGAGCCAAAACACACCAGTAATTGACTTGAGTTACACTTCTAGTATTGCTGATGGATCCTATTTCTTTATCTATGAAATTTGACTCTGGTCCCTTGAGAGAAACCATCAGGACATTGTTGCAGGATAACTAACTGGGGTAGAGGAAGAAAGGGAAATTCACTAGTAAGCGGGGGACAGAATCTCCATTCTTGACCATACAAGCAGCCTATTATTGACAACCAGTTAGGATTAAGCAGAAAAGGGCACTAGGAATCTTCCAATGATGAGTCCTCCCATGAGCTGACTCTCACTAGATATTTTACTAACATGAAGAAGGAAACAAAAATATCAAGTTCACAGTTCCCATCTTTATTCAGTCTGAGTAACACCAACAACAAAAACTACATAGAAGCCTAGAAGTTAACAACTAGCAGTTAACAACTTATATCTCTCTGGCACATAAAATGAACTAACTTTTTTTTTTTAAGGATATTGTGTATCAAAATAGTTAAACTGTCCCTGTTTTTGACATGCTTTAAATCTGGCAAGGAAGAGATGATAAACTAGTAGCATAAACAAAATGTTATATAGAAGAATGAACCAATTTTTTTGTCAAACAAGATCAGGAAAAGCCACACAAAGGAAATAATATTAAGACAGGCCTTGAAACCTGGTGTATTTTGGCAGCTGAATCAAGAATTGCAGTTTAAGTCTTGGTAAGGGTATAAGCAAAAAGGTCAGGGTTAGAAAGTGCACAGGATGTCTGGGTGATCCAGCTTGGCTGCAATGTGTAGAGTGTGTGGAAGTCCCTAACCTGGGACTGGAGCAGCAGGCAGGATGGAGGGGCTGCTGTGAATGCCTTGCTGAGGGATTTGTATTGTCTGTGGGCAGAAATTAGTCATTCACATCTTCAACAGGGAGAAGATTTGTAGTTTAGGAAGCTATAGTTGAAGTGGATTTGTAAACAATATAAGAATCCAAGCAGCCAAATTAAGAAATTGGGAATTTTATTAGCTGTGCTCAGCGACCACCCATAGACCCCTGTTTCAGGGTCCAAACGAGTGGCACTGAACTGAAGGGTCACAGGGCATTTAAAAAAAAAAACCCACAAAGCAAGACATCCTGTTGGAAACAATTTAGCTAGAACCTTACATTAATTTTGTTTGACACATGTATCCTGCTTCTTTGTTGAGCAGGTTAATTTTTCTCTGTTGTGGGTGCAGCTCATTCTGCTTTTCTCATGGAACTTGTACCCTGAGTAATTTTTCACTCTTCTGGGTCAAACACAGGGCACTAGTCAAATACAGGGCACAAGATGGCATCAGTTATGTTAAGCTACAACAATAGAAACTACTCTACACACACTGCTGGGTATCTATAGAGGAAGACTTACAGAAGCGAAAGGCAGACAGTGGGAGATGGTTGGGAAAGCCCAGATGAGTGATGACATGAGGGTCCCCTTGTTTGCTACATCATAGGGGCTCAGGGGATGTTTGTGCAGTGAGTAAGTGAGCAAGTGGGAATTAAAGGCAAGGAAAATAGAATTCTCTATGATAAAATAAAATCATAAAGTCTTATCTGATGGCCTTTAAAGATAAGCCAAATGCAAATTTACATCACAGAATACTTCAGAACTAATTATAGTGTATAACACATTAGATCTCTAGAATTAGTCATCTTATACCTGAAAGTTTGGGTTGTCCATTCTGTTACAATCATAGCCCCTGGTGACCATCATGATACTCTATTTCTCTAGTTTGATGTTTTAAAATTTTACATGCAAGTGAGATTATGCAATATTGTTCTTTCTCTGTCTGGTTTATTTTATTAGCATAATGTCCTCCAAATGTATCCATGTTGTTGCAAATGGCAGGATTTTCTTTTGTAAGGATGAATGATATTCCACTTTATATATACCATTCATCTATATGCACTCATCTGTCAGTGGGCTCTTAGTTTCTGTGTATTGTTCATCCTGAATAACACTGTAATAGACGTGAGAGAGCTGATATATCTTTAAGATACTGGTTTTATTTTAATGGAGCTTAAAAATGTAAAAATTAAACATTTCACAAAAAAACTTCAGGAAGTAAAGAGAACATTCATAGAAACTACCACAAAAGAAGTAACTAGTCTTCTGTTCAAAGTACTTAGCTATGATTCCATTTTGGCCATATTGCATAATTACTTCAAGACTAAATTCCTCAGTTCTGGGATTCCACAATTTTTTTAAGGAAACAAATTGGTTTGCCAAGGTTAAAAGGAGGGGAGAGAATTGAGGGGGAAAAAAGGATCAAGATATATCATATATGGGTACGAATTCTCTATGATGAATGATATCATGTATATCTAAAATATACTAATAAAATTAATTTCAAAAAATGGTTTCCCAAAGCTCTTTGCCATTGATGTTTTACACATGTCTATATGACTCCTTCTGTTGATGATATACCTAGCATTATCTATTTCTTTAAGAACTATAAACTAAAGGAAATTAAATTTCTGCATAATTCAATTAAAATTTTTTCTCTCTGCTATTTCCCTACACTTAGCAAAAAAAAGACACAAAATATACATGCGTTGTTGGGTTATGTTTCAGAGGTCACCTGCATTATCTGACTTCTTTAATATACTTTCCTTTTGAACCTAATAAATGCTACCTCATTACATTTGTTTCAGCAGAGGCATTTGGCTTCTGAATTGTGTAACAAATTTTATCATTTAATTTGGGGGTCTGAGTAATCCCATTAGTACTTTCTGATTTATCACTCTAGTACATTTTTTCTTGGATAACTGATCTTATTTTTTAACAACATAAGTCATTATATCTGTAAATTTGTCATTTTTAGTTGAAGATATTGAGGTAGACCTGATAAAATTGTCAGCCTCACAATATTAAAATAACATTTTTCATGACTTTAGATGCTGTCTTTGCTGAGTACTAAGCATATATAGTGCTGTATCTACTCCATTCTTTGGATTTTTAAGCAGCTAGTCAGGTTATGTTATAGTTTTTCAGGAAATGCTTTGAAGTATTTAATGGGTAAGATTGTCTTGCTCTCTGTGATGTGTCAAGTAAATTAGTTCCTGATCCTTTTGTCTCTTGTGTCTTAACTTCTAATAAGCATGCTTGGCAATTCCTTTGCAGCTTTTCTTCCAGCATATTCTAACCATCCAAACATTCTCTGAGAAATTTCTTAGCTCCTCAAATGTTAAAAATCTGTGGCTCAAAACAGATCAAAAGCCACTGTTCTAAGGAGCATTCTTTCTCACATCAATATAGTTTTTTTAAGACCTGCACTGGAATAACAAATAGAATTTAAAAGTAGCCACACAGTATTGGATTTTACTTGCAGGTTTCTGATGCTGTAAAAATTTCTGTGCCTGACATCATTCTACAACTACTGTTATCCATCAGTAAATACCATGATGAATCCAGAGACTATATCCAGTGGACCACAGTCTACATTGTTCAGAACCCTATACTAGAACTCCTAAACTCTTAACAATATATATCATTATATCTATTTAATGATACTCTGATTTAATAAATGAAAACCCTTCTTATCATAAAAATGAAGTATGAGTGAGCCCTAAATTTTAACAGTAAATTCTAACTTCACTTTATTTGTACAATTTTATAATATTTAAATTTATTCTCTGTGTGCATGTATGGTGCTATAATGTGATTGTTTATTTGTTTTATTTTTCTATTGTATATTTAGTTCAAGCAGTAAATCCCAGGATCAGCAATCTTACTGCTGCAGCTGCTGAGACCTCTGCCAATATCAGTTGGAAATATGAGGGACCAGAGCATGTGAACTTTTATGTTGAATATGGTATAGCAGGCAGTAAGAAACAATTTCATTACCCTGCTTTCAATTTGGGGGATACATTTCATGAAATTAAGAACACTTTTAAGATTTACCGTAAATAATCTTGAAAAGTATCTCAATCCAATTAAGTGACTCAAAATTATCTAAAAAAAGTATAGTGAACCATCAGTCTACATATTTTATATATAACTAGGAATCTCCTTTTCTCATGTTGTTGATAACAAAGGACATATGCTCCCTTCAGATGTTACTTATCATAGTACTTTAAATTGGTTCTGTACTCATAACATACAAATTAGCAGTAGTGAATAAATCTGTAAGTACAAGTCAGAAAGGAGAAAAGGCTTTGCAAATTCAACCATGAAACAGTAGAAATCAAACTGACTTGGAAGTATGTATTTTATCTAAACTGTTGCAAGAATTTTACAAGAAATTATAGAAAATTAAAACTTTATGGGAACATGCATTTTGTTTGGATGTTTGACCCAAGGAGACCCTGTACTACCATCCCAGCCACATTTACTGGGGGGTGGTATAGCATTAATTTTCAACAGTTTACAAAACCCCAATGTCCCTTCCTTAGTGCAAAATGCTCTACAGATAATAAACTGGGTTACCAATGAGTGTTTGAGCAAATATTTGACAAAATATTGAACATGGTCCAACTTTCTGTTTTGACCTTTATCAGACAAATAAATATACTTTAGAAATAACTGTCTTTTTTAAAGTACAAGTTCTTAGGAAATATTGGATCTATAAATTGGAGTTTACCAAATGATTCATGTTGTAAATATTAAAAAATTCTTCCCATGGTTGACTTACACTACTTAGTATTTAATGGTTCTTTTAATAAACACCTTTAAAGAAACTCAGCAGCTTTATAAGACAAGGTACAGAAGGAGCTTCCTTTATATTAAAAAGAATACAGTGGGAATATATATAGTTAATATGCAATTTCTTTATCCAGTAAATTTTTAGTATATTTTCATATGGTTCTTCATTTAATTAAACTATTTGACATGATCACATTTATGATTATCTATAACTAAGCATCCTAGATTTTGTCTTGCACTTATGAAGAATTTTCCTCTCTTGAAGCATTAAGTAACTTTTGGTCCCTTAAAATGTTCAAATGTGTTGTTTTTGCAAAATTTCCATAGGCAAAGAAGAATGGAGAAAAGAAATTGTAAATGGTTCTCGGAGCTTCTTTGGGTTAAAGGGTCTAATGCCAGGAACAACATACAAAGTTCGAGTTGGTGCTGAGGGGCACTCTGGTTTTGTGAGTTCAGAGGCTGTGTTTGAGACAGGCCCAGGTGAGGCACACACCACACCAGCTCTGGCTGATGCTCAGAGGTGGAAGCCACTGGCCGCTCTAGCTGGAGACAGGCTGGTGGAGCTGTGTTGTGGGTAGGGCCATGAGTGTCTCTCTGCAGGGCCCTGTTGGGTTGAGAGTTTGGTTTTCCATTGTCTTTGGCTTTTTATGTCAAATGAATTACAGAGTCAAGCAAATCATGCCCTAACCACATTATTGCCAAAACCTATTATAAAATACAGACTTCAACATGAGTTTAACATTGTTTAAGTAATTCAACTTTTATATAATTTCCAAATATAAAATTTCCTTCAATATTGAATATTAAGATTTTTGAAATGCTTTCAAAGATGAAATAACGCTTTATGTCAGAATGGACTACAACCCAGCAGAACCCTACAATTCAGTTAGATGGTTAATATAAATATTGTTAAACTGGTGTGGAATGAGAAGTTACATAATTCAAGTGTCACATTTTTATCACAACAAATTTGACTGCCTGTGTTTGTTATGTGAGTATAAACAAAGTACACCAGTAAAAAGTAAAATTTACAAAGTAAAGAGGAATGTCCATACCAAAAACAGAAATACTCATATTTGCTCACAGGATGGAAAACAATCCTTGGTTATTTATACAATGGTTGTGTAGCACATACTTATATTATGGCTCATAGATATATCTTGTAATCCGCCACATCATGCATATGGAGGAAATATGTATTCCAAAGAAACAATAAGCAAAATGAATTTTTGTAGTGTCTTTTGTTAATAAGGTAATCTGATTGTTAAGTCATTTCTTATCAGTGTAAAAGTGTGCAACCATAAGTGGTTTAAAATAACTAAAACCGAAAGTGATGTTCAATAAGTTATCAAATGGTGTATTTAAATATCCATTTGCTAATATAGTATGTGAAAAAATTTTCCCCGTTTTTCTTTTCCTTGTTTTTTCATATCCATTTATATATGTATTTCTATGAAAACATTGCATTGTTTGTTCAATCAATTTACAATTAGTTTTACAAAGTATTTTGGCTTCGGTTTTTCAATTCGGGTTTTTTATTTTTCCTGGTACTTGGGATTGAACCCAGAGCCTTCATACTGAGTTCCATCCCTAGCAATTTTGTTTTTTTATTTTTTACTTTGAGATAGAGTCTCACTAAATTGTTGTGTGCCCAGGCTGAGCTCAAACTTGCAATCTTCCTGCCTCATCCTTCCCAGTGTGCTAGGATAATATAGTTATGTATCACTGCACCTGGCTTTTTACAAGCTTTTTGTTGTTGATAGCTTATAATTTCCAAGATACTAAAAGCTCAGGGAGATACACAGCAAGATTGACAATAATAGTAATAGTCATAACATTTAGTCAACACTTCTCTACACCAGGTGAGGGGTTTTCTCCTTCAGTCCTTACAACAATCCTAGAGGTGGCACTGTTATTGTCTACTGACATGACATATCACGTCAGTACTCAGAGGGGGAGAACTTGCCCAGGCCACAGCTAGACCACAGTAGAGCAGGGTCCAGGAGCCTGGCTTTCCAACAGCAGAAGAGAAGCCCCCACCATACAAAGTCATGGAGGCCACACCCCTTGGGGAACAGGGTGTCTCAGAAATGAGGCTCCATGGAGTTCTGACATGCAGATGGGATGGATTTACCCTCATGCCCAACTTGTACCATGTTTTGTCTTTTTACAAGGCAACAGAAACCCCTCTGGAAATTTGCTTTGCCTTAATAGTGTGACACCTCCTACTCCAGCAGCAACTGCCAGATGACTTAAGGCGAGTGATAGTGAGTGGTGGGCCATTCTTGTATGGCAGTGATAGATAGGACAAGTTACCACCAAGTGTCACTTTTACTTAGATATGAGCATAACTATGAAAAACAACACGTTGATTAAAGTCTAGTGACCTTAGTTATATATTACTCCTAAGCAAATGCTGTCAGCTTCCTTGAATGCCTCTCCTCAAAGTCACCCCAGTTCCCTTCTCCTCCTGGTTTTCAAAGCTTCACCCTTCAGCCTGCAGCTGCCTCCAGAGAGAAGGTTCCGACTTCTGCTCTCCTCCCTCTCCCTTGCTAGGTGTAGAGAGGAGAGCACATCAGAGCTTGGTGTGAAAACATACCATTTTGTCAAGCTTTTAAATTCTACATTCATGAGCTACTTCTTTCTCTGAGTCCTGATCATTTCAGGAACCTAGACTTAATTTTTGTTCTATGCTTGATGCAAATGAATCTACCTAATATGAGTCCATCTGCACCAGTTATAGTTGGGATTTTAAAGGTATATTTCTTAATTTTCACTGAAAAGCAGGATGCCAAGCAATGTCTGCCACTTTGCTCCTCCCCTGTATTCCTGGTGTGGCTCTGGTGTGACTTCTCATTCACACTGACCCTCATCTTCCCTTCTCACCTCTGTCCATCAGTTGTGGAGTCCCTTCTTACATGACACCAAGGATTTAAAGTAGATTCTTTTGTTGTCAGATGCTGCCTAACTTTAATAAAAGTCCTTTTTTTTTTTTTTGTCTTTTTAAACATTTCTAATTGTTTAAACCAAACAGGATTGATTGACTTTGCAGGCCTGGGGCCAGTGGTCTCAACATCGATTTAAAGGATAACAATATGCATTATAGCAATGATGGGGGATTTCCTTGTCTTGTTATTGAAATTCTGTATTGTTTTTGCTGTTTTGTTTTGTTCCATTTTATTGTTCTGTTTTATTCCCTTCAAAAGAAAAAAATAAAATCTTAGGAAAACAAAAATTCTACTTCCCCCAATATGTTGTTGTTTATCTTAATTTAAAATAAACAAAAAAAAAAGAATTTAAAACATACAGGGCCTTTTTATATCTAGTTGAGTCTTCATAAATAGAATACTAAAAATAGTCACCATCACTCTCACTCTGTCTCTTCCGTGTCTATCCTACACTTTGGAGGACTCAAACACACTTTCCTCAGAGACACTCCAGACACAACACAGGTTCTGCATGGCACAGCAAGCAGTGTGAGAGCAGAAGGCTGTTGTTTACTGACTTACAGGCAGTGAGGCAAACTTCCTTCTTCTGCCTTTCTTCACTTTGCTTATTATTCTATATGTGTTTGATTTGCCACTTTATGGATTATTCAAGTAATGTTTGTACACAACTTCCCTGTAAAAAAATTCCAGATAAAGTTTCCAACCTATTGCTATTAACACCCACCCACTATAGCTCAGCTTCCACAAGACACATAGATTTCCTTTGTCTATCCTTGTCTGTGTGTGTGTGGTCTGCACAGTCTTCATTAAGACCTTGGTTTGTGTGTTGCAGATAAGATGATGTAGAGTTAGGCTTGAAGCCTCTTGTTGTTCTGGGCTTCAGATTCCTTTCATATAGGTGACAAGTCAGTACACTTTATTTCGTTTCAGAATTTTTGTTTTATATCAATTTGTGGTACACTTGTGTGTGTGCCTACACACATGGACACTCATGTACCTATTAATTTATTGTGCCTGACTAACCTTAAATAATGGGGTAGAGAATATGTAATCATGTTTTCCTTTGACACAGAGCCAAAAATTCAAAGTTAATTTGAATGTTTATTCATCGGCTGTCAAGGAAACATACCCAGTTTTCATACAGTTGCTTAGGGACAGGCTGCCAGCCACTAGTTCAATTTTGGTAGTCACAATCTTTGTAAAACAGAGTCTGTGCTATACATGAACATCTTATTGCATTTTTCTCTGATCAGTTGCCTTTAATTAGGTGAAAAATATAAGTGCTGATATTATGAAAAGGTTGTGAATCATTAAGCATGGGGAAAAACATGGACTCTTTAACTTCAATCAGATACTCAAGAGACTTTGCCTCTTGGTTCTGGGTTTCATTTTGAAGAGAAAGCACACAAAGACTATGTGTGAATTTTGTAAATATATTGCCAAAGAGAAAGTAGTGATGGACCTTGCAAACACTTTTGCATGTCTCAGTTCAGAAAGTCTCTCTAGCATTTTATTCTGTGTTCAGATGTTTTCAGATTTGATGTCTGAATGTGTTTTTAGGAGAGCGTGATAGCTAGCAGCATGCATAATGGAACCATCTCCACTCTTGGGCAAGCTCTTTATCCTCTCTAGCCATAAGTTTAATGTCTACATCAAAGGATTGTTGTAAAGATTAAATGAGCCTATACCCTCAACACAATGCATATCTTGTAATAAGGGTCCCCAGATGTTAGCTATCTTGGTTGTTACCATTATCTTCATCATCATTGTCATCATCGTCATCATCATCATCATTATCATTATCATGACAACCATGGAATGCATATGGAAGGAGGAGCTGCCTATACTAATGCTCCAGTTGTGTCTGGTTATAATACAGCTCCAGACCCCTCTAAGGATGGAAGGGCTCTTTGGGGAAAACCAATGGCCTTTGGTTTGTGTTCCAGTTAATATATTTCTACATTTCATTTCTTCAACATATTTCCAGACTCTTTTTTTACATTCCTTTTCACATTTTATTTTAACTATCTCATTTTTCTCCTTTGCATGGAGACAAGGAGGTGTTATTTTGTAACATTTAGAAAGACTGGGATATGTGTGGCCATGCTTATTTTTGCTTCCATATGCTGCATAATTGCTGTATAATCTAACCCAAACATATGAAATCTTTTCAGAATAAATTCAGTCGATTAAAAGAGTGATACAGGCATGATTATTAAGTCAGAAGAAAAAACCTTTTGCCTTGATTATGAACAAAAAGGAAAATTGAAGGCCTTTAATAAAGGGTTCATAAAATTTGTTTAAACAAATCCACATGGGCATGTCTGAATAGCCATTGATGCTGCACTTTGTCCCGTAAGATTGACACTTTTGAGTAATACCAGAAGTGCTAATTATTCTGTGATTTTCTTGGGAGCTTTGCATATTGTGACTGCTTGAATAAGGGCTTCCCTTTCACTTGCTCAAACAGAAGAGATGAAGGCGTAAAGACAATGTATACATGCAAATGAGTATTTTCTCTTCAAATTGGTCATTTATTGAAAGAACGATTCCACTAGTCAAGATCTATGTTACAGTCTTGAGCAGGTCCTAAGCAATAATTACTATTGATGAATTTGATGTTTTAGGCATTTCTACTCAGAACTGAGGTATTATATAAAATAAGATGGCTGGTTTTCTCATGTGATCAGGTTTCCTGTCTGGACCATTTTCTTTTTTTTAACAGAATACTTCCAAAACACTTTGAAAAAATGGCATCTGTTTTGCAATTATATTTTATCATCCAAAACTTGTTTCCTTTGAAGGAAAAATACTCCACTAGATGTATACATTTCAACCTGTTTAAAAATTCCATTTTATATTTTGTCATTGTACCTAATAATTTATCCTATAGCAAGAAGATTTTTAATCAGCTTGGAAGTATGTTTTTATTAAGAATATATAGTTAAGATAATTATGAACACAGTTTTTAGAAGGGTTTAGTAGCAGTTAATATTAGTAGCATTAAGAGTTCCCTATTTGAATGTTTTTAAGATTTTTCAAAGTTAAGTATTTATGTAATTCCCCAGTTGATAACTGACAGATTCTAACTTAGTGTCACATATAAAATACATAAAAGCATGTATACTGTGGCAGGTTTTTTCTACAAGAAACTAATTGCAATTCTCATCACCCCTCAGTACTTTCCCACCAATGCCCTCGGTTTGTTTTCCAGCAATGGCAAGCCGGCAGGTGGACATTGCGACTCAGGGCTGGTTCATAGGTCTAATGTGTGCTGTCGCGCTCCTTATCTTAATCTTGCTGATCGTTTGCTTCATCAGAAGAAACAAAGGTGGCAAATATCCAGGTAAGAATGATAAAAATTGCTGTATAATGCTGCAATTATACAGCAGTGTTACAATTGCTCATGAACTAAAAAGAAACACATAGATAACAGTCTTCTCATTTATTTTATTTTATTTTATTATTTATTTTTGTGGTTAGGACTTCATGCTTACCTGGCAGGCTCTGAACCACTAAGCTATATCCCTGGCCTCTGGAGCTATACATTTAGATTTTCTGTTCAAATGAGTTTTGATCCCTTTTTATAGAATGATAACCTAACATTGTCAAACATCATCGTGCATTTGGATGAGCAAAATCAATCTGTTCTCTAAAGATATTGGAAAGTCTTCTTCCTTAGGCTCCACAGAAGTCACAAATACTGAAATTTAAACCAGTGGTGGTGCGGTGTGAAACTTCTCAGCAGTACTATAAAAACCTAATTTCAATATTGGGATGCATGATACTGCTTTTCCAATAAGTTTGAAAGTTTATTTGATTTTGTAGGTACAGTGAATATATATATGTATATTTTTTTAACCTGACCATTTTTCCTTTAGTTACTGTAAGAGTGCTACAAAGAATAGATTTACAGAAAAAAGTATTATCATGAGTATAACTAATAAGTAGATTGGTAAAGTAAAAAAGAAATCTTAGAAATTTGAAAACCTGTTTATCAAATAAGAGACTAAAGTCAACTTTATGTGTCAACAAGTGTTCATTCTATTAGATTTTCTCAAAATGACTAGAATGTCTCAAAATGACTAAAATATATGTGTGGCCACATAATATTTATGGTTACATGACATCTACTTGTGTAGAGAATTATTTTCCCCCGGTTAGATCTCAGAGTATAGGCTAACAAACTTTGAACAAGGAAGTACAGGACCAATGCATAATAATGCCATTTCAATTTGTTTAGTTAAAGAAAAGGAAGATGCCCATGCAGATCCTGAAATCCAGCCCATGAAGGAAGACGATGGGACTTTTGGAGAATACAGGTGAGCCTCTCTTCCTCCTTTACTCTTCGTCTTCTCTGCTCCTCACAAACAGTCCTCACACATTCTCCTGAGGATAGGACTCAGCCAGTGCATATATCTTCACCTATAAGTTTAGAAACACTTCTGTGTTGCACATCTCTCATAATTAAAACTTGCTTTTCATTGAAAATAAATTTCTATTTTAGCCATAGGTTTGGAGACAGACTATGTTTCACTCTGCCATATTTTCCAGAAGCCCATGCTGTGTTAATTAATTTAGCAAAACCAAGGTGTTAGAGTATGAATTAAAACTATTGCTTTAGAAAACCAGACTTTTTAATCTTGGATCTATAGGTAGCATTTCTTGAAAAATACCGGTACCCCTACTGTTAATCATGAAATGATAGCAAAATTGTCTTAGAATTTACTAATTCATTTAGAAGGTATTAATTATTAGGAAATATCCATCAGCCCATTTAGGGACTGTGTTAACCCACAGAACTTTGTTAAAACATTTTTTACTTGACTTCATCAAGAAAAGCTTCTAACATAACCAGGTAATAAATTTTTCTAGTTGTTATAAATCTTTAGAAAGAGAGAAATGGTTCTTTTAGAAATGTTTAAAAATGGAAACAGAAACAAAATATGTGTTTAAAAGATTTATATTGTGATATTCCAGAGAATTTCCTATATATAAAATACTTTACACCTTGACTTTTTATGTATGTTTCTTAAATACATTACCTATGACTTTTAAAATATGCATTGGCCCTAGACTGAGACGGTTTTGCCAGAAGAAAATATGTTTAGGTGTAATAAAATGTTTCAGTATTGTGATTTCCAGGTGACATTTGTAGATAAAGATACTCACAATGGGCCAGGCATAGTGGCACATGCCTGTAATCCCTGTACTCAGGAAGCTGAGGTGGGAGGATTGCCGTGAGCTCAAGTCCAGTCTGGGCTACAAACTGAGTTCAAAGCCAGCCTGAACTGCCTAGTGAGACCCTGTCTCAAAAAGAAAAGAAAAAAAAAAAAACTCTCACATTAAATATTTCCTGTCCCTGGAGCTCATTTGTGGTGTTTCTTTGTCAATATATGGGGCATAAAATAATGTCAAGAAATGTAGAATTGTTGAGAAAAACCATACATTTTCAACAAAATAGGCTTACTGCCAGTTCCCATGCAGACATGAGTGTTTTGTTTACATCTTAAAACCTGAGCTTTCATATTCTGACCTTCAACAGCAATAACTATGATTTCTAAAAGTCCTCAAATTTCTGCATCTCAAGATACAGAAAAAATGTCTAGTCAGAGTTGTCCTGATGCCTCATGTTGATTCAGTGGCTGAAAGCATATAAAAACCTCAAACAGCACCCACCCACTGTACCCAAAAGATTTTCCTAGGGTGTGAGGGCAGCCGTGTCTGACCCTGAGGAGTAAAAATCTTTGCTGGTTTAACTCACTCTTCTGCATACTTCTGTGAGCAGGTGAGCTGGGAGTTGCTAAACAGCCTGTTTTTAGAGTTCTGGTGGCTGCAATTCTATATAGGATATGCACACCGCTCCCTTATTTGTTGTTTTGAAGAGGTATTGTTATTATAGCCTGGGAAAATTATATATTTGCATGAGCTGAAAATAAACCATTCACCTCATGGGTTCCCTGCATGCCGATGGATTCCCGTTCTGCATTATCATGCTTAAATGGATATGGCAGTGTGCTGCTCACCCTATGAGCCTCAGATAACCCTTTGCTGTTACAGTGCTGTAAAAGTCACCCAAAAGAATCTGACTTTCCGTGGGTAACTATGCTACCTACACCATTAAAACTTGATTAAAATGGATTTTGAGTTTTATAAACTAGCTCAAAATCAACAGACTGCTATGCTAATTTTACTTTTAACACAGCCATTACCTGAGAGCCCTTTAAATACTCTATCTAGATCTCAGTTCTTTTATCTCTAAAATCAGACAGTTGTTCAAATGTTAGATGATCTTAGAAGGTTTCTTTTCTAGTTCTATAATTTTGGTGTTCTCTCTGTGTTCTCTACTACCAATTTTTAAAGTGATTTTGTTTCCAGAGCAGTACAGAGCAAGTATTTCATTATGGTCCCATAATTGCTACTTGATTTATGCAGTTGGATCATCTTTTTTTGGTCTTAATGTTAATTCATGCATACTATATTGGGGGAGCATTTTCAGATGGCTATCTTTGCCTTGAATTTTCAAGATGAACAAACTTTTGAGTTGGGCCTGTTGAATACAAACCCAGCTGGAGTAAAGACAATAGTAATGTTACATATGGAATGACATTAATCTTAAAAGGGCCAAAGGAAACCAAGTTCTGATGGTATTTTCAACTTGAAGCACAATGATGATGTGTTGTTGTTGTTTTAAATGAGGTTTAAATTCCCAAGGACAATCCCACATAGGAAATCACTTCCCTGGATTACAAAACATGCTTTGTTACAATGTGGCTTTGTCCTGTAGCTTTCAGACACTACCTCAGAATTTTTTCCCTTTGGTATCATTTTTATTTAAAGAACTCAGAAAACCATTATTATCTTAAATGTCATAATTTATAAAAACAGTTCCAACTGTTTCTTACAGAATCATTTTTTAAAATAATACATGTAAATATCATTTACTTCCCTAAACCATTGGAGTCCTTTCTCTACTTGGCGACTTTTGGAAGTTCTTGAATGCTCTCTTACTCATTGATTCTGATTCTCTTTCATACTGAAAATAAATTATAATGCTCATCACACACCAGCACCCACCAAATTAGGACTGTTGCCTAGACATAAACCAATTCCATTTATGGTTTGCTCCTTCTCCAGTCTGAGGATGAAACCATTTCTGCATAGTTGGCTTTCAGCCGAAGGATGTACCATAGTGCAAAGAGGGATACAACTTCAACTGTGACCAGATTTGATTTTCTTTTTCATACGCTATAACCCTGTGCCCTCTGTCCAACACCCACCCTTAAGCAGCGATCCTCTCATGGAAGCCCGCAGCTTTGTTTGTTTCTTTAATTATACGGATAGTAGGATCTACATCTTTACTAGCATGTAGACAGATCAGAGAAACAGTGCAACCAACTGTTGTAAGTATTTTCTTATTCTTTAGAAGCATTCTTTTTAAAACCAGAATGAACCTAGGTCATAAATCCTATGCCTATGATACTTGATCTCACAGTTTACTGCTTAATGGGAGGCTCTTGCTTTGGGAATCTTGCCATTTATGTGAACAGAGCCCTGCTGCAAGCTTGCTAACCCACATGCCCAAAGCTTGCATGATGCAAAGCTGTGTCACATTTGTTGCATGTTTGATATTTAGTCTTCTCATCAACATGACCTAAAGAACATCTAGAGAGTGGGTCGGGAAGTTCTGGGGTCATGAATGTTGATAAACTGTGTCGTGGTTTGACAATGGCAGGTGTTGACTACAGGAAAGTCAACTTTATCACAGATTTACTTGCTGTGGCTAAGTTTTACTCAATGGGCATTTAATGGTTATACACATCCCTGATCAAAGCATGTTGAAAAAAATTAAAGTCTTTAATATTGTTAATGTAAAGGAAACAAAAACGTATTTCAATCCTTTATCTTCACAATATAATTAAGAAAGAATAAAATATTTTAATGTTACAATCCCAAAGAATTCTAAAATTCCCATCTCTTCGTTGTTCCTTTTCCATGAATTCATCCAAATGATGTTTATTGAGTGCCTACTCTGTGCAAGGCTTGGCCAATATTAAAAGCAGTAGAATTCAGTGGCACATTCAGAGTTTATGATCTAGCAAGGGGAACAGGGAAGTAAAAGGATGGTTTGACCAGAGTGTGAAAAGGACACAACTGAAGTAACAAGAAAGCAGGCCAGGAAGTTGATGCCAAATACACTGTGTAGGAGGAGAATGGTGCAGGAAGTCTTCTGAGAGGAAGTGACACAGAGACTGAGTTTTGATACTGGCATATGGATGTTTATTTCCACTGCACTCCAATTTTGATTTATTAAAGAATATATTTTGTATCTACATATATATATATATATTGTACCATATTTTGAAATTCATTTAAAATCATTTCAGTTAGTAATATTGACTCCTACAAACATAGATAAATGCTTTTTTTAAAAAAAAAGCATTGAAAACTGCATAGCTAAGTATGTATATCATCTTTTATGCTACATATAGGGAAATTATATCTATACATAGAATCTGTGTATTGATTATACAGAATATTAGGTTTCACTGTGATATTTTAATACATGCATGTAACAAATCATCTTCAATAATTTTTAATGGCTGTCATTTGGAAACTACCCTTTCACATTTAATTTGGACAAGGCAGCTTTCCTTGGCACAATTGCCAAAAGCATTTTATTTACCATTTCATTATAAAATGGGTCTCCGAATTAATATCCTGCTTCCCACACACTTGAACTCACTTATCACATCTAAAGAGTTCTGTCTGGGTAGAAAGAAGAGGGCTGATGGGCATGGATGCATATTTGTTGAATACCAACCATGTGCCCAGCACTGTGCATTTGCCTTGTATAATTTTTTCTCTTTTGACTACACTCTAATTACTGAGACATGGTATTACATCATACCACTGTTTAAAAGCTAGGCTTACAAAGATCTTTCTGTCTTCAAACAGCTTCTGCTGGAAAGATACTGTGGATAGAGTATCTCACGTCTTCACTTCTCCTCTCTCCAGCTGTGGTCTTGTCCACCACAGCTACAAAGCTGGGCTGAACGGATGCCCAAACAAAAAGGGAGCCCTTTTTGTCTGGTTGTTACTCATAATTGACATGATTGCCCCTGTGAAAAATCTAAATGGGAAATACATTAAAGTTATCAGGGTTTAGTACTGTTATTTGACACAAGCTTAGCATAAAAGTAAATTATATTCCTATGTATCAACAAACAATTGGAAAATGAGATGTCTTTAAAATGATTCTAGTTAGGAAAACATAAAAATATGATATAGATTAAGCCAACCAAAAAAGATTTTTCCCTGGTTTGAGAGCTTTATATTCCATTTCACTATAATCAAATATGCACCAATATTACACTGTCTTAACAACATTAGTAAGTCTTAACATCTGCTAGGTCAAGTCTTCTAACTTTGTTTTTCTTCATGAGTTTTTAAAAACGTCTTTGCTTTTTTCATTTGCACGCACATTTTAGAATCATCTTGAAAGATTCACATAAAAACCTGCTAGGTACAAATGAATTAACACTGAAAAGCTGTTACGGGAAAATTAAAGTATTTTCAGTACTTGAGTCTCCTATCTGTAGGTATGTTATGTTCCTCTGTTTATTTATATCTTCTTTAATAAGTCTAAATAAAAGTTTTATTTTATTCACAAAGGTCTTTCACATATTTTAATTGTCCTTATATATTTCATATTTTATGGTTCCATAAATGGAATAACTTTTAAAATATTTGCTTTTCAGTTGTTTGAAAGGGCACAAATAAAATTTAATTTTATGCTAAGTTCTTTTTTCTAATATTTTCCTGTAGATTCTTCTAGATAGTTCACGTTTATGTATAATGACAGCTACCTCTCATTTCTTTCTTTTTCTTATCACATTGCTTAGTACTTCCAATGACATTTCAATTTGAAAACAGTGGCAGTAGCTATCCCTACCCAATGGTCGAACAAAGACCTTTCAGCATTCACCATCAAGGATATTTAATCTCAGTTTCATGTTATCCTTAATCAGATTAGTGAAGGTACTTTCTAAACCTAGTATATTAAAGTTTTATTATTAATGTATGATAAACTTTGTCATGTACCTTTTCCTAAGTCTACTATGATCACCATAAGTACTTCTATTAAAATGGCAAATGTTATGAATTGATGTTTCACTGCTAAAAAGATTTGTATTTCTGGAGTAAACCAAACCTGGATATACTATATTGATTTTTTTCTAGTAGATTGCTAACTTCCATTTACTCATTTGTTTGAAATTTTCTCATATATGTCCATGGATGATGTTAGCCTCTATTTTTTACTTTCTCTAAGTGTTCTTGTTGATTTTATATATCTGTGTCATACCAACCTCATAAAATTACTAAAGGGATCACTGTGACATGTCCAAAACAGAACCACTGCTCTTATCCCAGACATAGTGCACTCCATAGTAAGTTAGCGTAATTCCAAGCTTCCTGTTGCTCAAATCAAAAATCTTGATGTCATCCTTTTCCTCTATTATTCCACACCTAATGCATCAAAAAAAAAAATCCCATTGGTTTTGCCTGCCACACATGTCCATGATCTGAGGATTTTGTTCCAATGTCCCCCACCACTCTGGGTCAGTCGTCTCACTCCTCAATTACTGCACTAGTCTCCTCTGACCTCCTAGAGCTAGGTCTAGAACACTTATTCTAAAAAAAAAAATCCCAGCAGTACATACTTTAGATTTTTCAGGCCATGCAGTCTCTGCTCCAGCTCTATAATTCTACAGATGTAACACAAAAGCAGCAATAAGTGATATGTTGTAAGTTTTCACAGCCCAAGTTTGCTATACCTTCCCAACTCCTGCCTGCTACAGTAGACTCTTCTTAACACTGATAACAGAGAAGGCTCCTACAATGTGGGTCAGACCATATCACTCATCTATTGAAATCTGCCAGTGGCTTCTCTAACCCTGCCCTTTCTTTACCTTCATTCTTTGAGTTTCAGCCCCCCAAGTATCTTACTGTTGTGAGAACAAACAGGCCTTGCCCCTATCTCAGGGCATTTACACTACTTGTGACTTTTGTCAAGAATAGCTCTGCAGCCCCCCACCTGCCTAATGACTCTTTAAAGTCTTTGATCAGATGCCACTTGTTAACAAGTCCTTCCCAATGGATAAAAAAATTGTGGTACTTTTATACAATGGAGTACTACTCAGCTATACAGAATGATCACATTGAGATGTTTATAAATAAAAGGATGCAACTTGAGACCATACTCATAAACAAAATAAATCAAACTCACATGTATAAATACTGCATAGTCTTCTTAGTGTAAGAAAAGGCAAGAGTACATAAGAGTCAGTGGTAATCATGGATCCCCATTATATTGCTTTGAAGACTTGTAATGTTTTCATTCATTGGTTGGAATGGTTTTATTCTGTTTTATTTGACCTTATTATATGTGATGGTATGAACAGCTACTTTGAAGAAAACAAGACACTATGGCAGCCATTGCTGATTTTATATCATCTGGCTCTGAAATCCTACCATGCTTTTGTTCTTCTATTACCATTGTTTCTATCATGTTGTGTCTTACTGAATTTTAATATATGTAATAATATAAACAAAATTTTATGGGAAATAAGATTATAGTAGCCATTGTTCATTTTCTGTTATTTGGTTCAGAATGCCTTGTAATAGTTTCATTCTCTTGAATGTTTTTATTCTAGTTTGTTATGTTTGATATTATTGTTTATGAAGCTATACTCAACTATTTCAAAGAAAGAGAAATCATGGTAGCTATTGTTGATATCCAATTGTCTTGTTATGAAGTGCTGTGTTGCTTGTATTGTTCTGTTCTGATCTGTGTTGTTCTGTCCTCTTTTGTTTTATTCTCTGTAAAATAAAATTTTTTTAAAAAGTCCTTCCCTAGCCATCCTACTTCAGTGCCAATCCTCCATCCCTTTCCTGAACATTTTCTATGCTCTTTATTTTCTCTAGTACTAGCTACCTTCTTGACATAACTAATTTTATTTATTATAATGGTTGTTAATTGAATTTTCCCCACTAGAAATAAGCTCAGTGAGGGCTAATTTTAGTTTGCTTTGTTCATTGCTTTATGCCTTGTGCCTAGAATTATACCAGTGTTAGTGGGCACTCAGTAAACATTTATTGGATGAAAAGATGAGTGGATCCATTGCAGAATCAAAGAAAAGCCATAGACAAATGCCTTGGGACACTAGTTACATAAAACAGAATTAAAACTAATAGTTGGAATTCAGGTGACAAATTCTGCTCATTATTGAACTCTTCTGCAGTATTAACCTTCTTAACAAGTCATACTTAATATTTCACAGAAAGTAATCAAGCAAAGTCTAGAGTTAATGATTAAACTCCAAAGATATTGTACAAACTGTTTTTATATTGGGTCAGTTGCTAGTACTATGTCTTCTGAAATGCCCCTAAAAACAGACCACCAACAGGTTCTTTGATGCCACTCCAGTTACTTACTAGCAGCATTGATAAAAATCAGCTATTCAAATTGCAAAAAAATTTGTGCATTAAACAAGTCATTTTCAATACTAGATGGCAGTGTCATGTTTCTAGCATTACTTCCTAGTCTTAATATACTCGTATTGGAGACAAAATTAAATTACTAGCAAAATTAAATTAATGGCAAAAAGAGCTAAGCCAGGCATGGTGGTACACACACGTAATTCCAATACTCAGGAAGCTGAGGGAGGAAGATCACTGAGAATTCAAGACTGGCCCATGCTACAAAGTGAGTTCAAGGCCAGCCTGAATAGGATAACAAGACCCTATCTCAAAAAAAATAAAAGAGCCAAAATATTTGGGCAACTTAAAATCTTTGTGGCTTGGCTAGAAAATAAAAATCACTCTATGAAACAAGAAACAATTCAATTATAACACAAATTGCTAGAGATAAAAAATACCTAGCTAAGGTGACCTCTCTTACAGTAAGGTTTTTTATTAATATTGTGTCTGTTTTCTATTTTTCCCTGCATTTTGGAGTATTTTGGGAGGGGAGGGGATAAAATATCTGTTTGCTGTTTATTTCTAAATTTTACCTATTAAGGAATAGATCAGTATGCATACCTAAATAGTTATATGGCTGTATTTGTGGACTTTTTGTGGGGCGGTAGTAGAAATTAAACCTAGGGCCTTCACATTTCATGCCTTTGTTTTTTGTTGTGTTTTAGTTTTTGTTTTTGCTTTTGTCTTGAGACAAGGTCTTATTAAAAATTGTACATTGACCAGACTGAGCTCAAGCTTGCCATCTACCCATCTCAGCCTTGCAGATGCTGGGATTACAGGCCTGTGCCACCATGCCCAGGTAGTGGACATTCTTAAACATATTACTCTTCTATTTTCAAAAACTGTGCTTAGGGGTTCAACATAAAATAAATGCAGTAGTAGTATTAGTAATGATAGAATCCTATAAAGTGTGATTAAAGCACACTCTCAGATTCCCATCCAACATGGAGAGGCATGAGAGAGGGAGAAAGGGGCTAGGATGGGTACAGGAAGTGTTTGCACTTGCATGCTGGGAGCACTCACACTTTTTGAAACATATTGGCATGCCACTCGTGTGCAAATGTAGTGCTTTTAAGTTAAATGTGTCTCTTTCCAAATTAATATTTAGCCATTGACTAAAATTTTTATAGGAAAAAAATGTACTATCAGTATAAGGATTTTGCTTTTCTTCTTAGGCTATTTTCATTTGTTTCTTCTGCATCCTTTTAATGGAATTTGTAGGTCTCTTGAAAGGTAAGGCTGAAGTTTATTAGTCTGGCCTGTATTTGATAACAAAACTATTTC
Organism: Hydrochoerus hydrochaeris; assembly: GCA_004027455.1. Taxonomy (NCBI): domain Eukaryota; kingdom Metazoa; phylum Chordata; class Mammalia; order Rodentia; family Hydrochaeridae; genus Hydrochoerus; species Hydrochoerus hydrochaeris. The sequence continues at coordinate 155,357 of PVLA01003175.1, forward strand.
AAATACAAGAATTTTTTTGTTTTTGCTTCTTCTGGCTCAGGAAAAAAAAAATCCATATTTCACATTTAACCAAATCCATCCTCTTCCATTCACATCCAAGAATGGGATATCAGAGATGTCCAGTTTAACAAACTAACTGCTGTATTTGCCATAAGCTTTTGCCCCACCTCCACCCTTGAATTCAAAATAGAAACAATTTTTCAGCTTTTCTCAGTTCTTCCCTTTTTAATGCTTGTAATTATTTCTGGGTTGCTTTCCAATCAGGAATCAGAATCTCATTCAAATTAACACACACTGTCACAGCCCACTCTACTGAAGACTTCATGATTGAACCATTTCTGTACTTGATTTTCATTCCAGCTCCATCCTAGTCATTGGAGTCAATCTGACAGTTTGGCTAAAGAAGCTCAGGACTCCACATGCTTTTTCATAGTTTGCATGCATGATCTTTAAGAACAAAATATGTTACCTGACTGCCATTTTTTACAAAAAAACATCTCCCTTCTTTTCCAGTGACGCGGAAGACCACAAGCCTTTGAAAAAAGGAAGTCGGACACCTTCAGACAGGACTGTGAAAAAAGAAGATAGTGATGATAGCCTGGTTGACTATGGTGAGGGGGTGAATGGCCAGTTCAATGAGGATGGCTCTTTCATTGGACAATACAGTGGTAAGAAAGAGAAAGAACCAGCTGAGGGAAATGAAAGTTCAGAGGCGCCTTCTCCTGTCAACGCCATGAATTCTTTTGTTTAACCTTTAAGCTCTTTGCCAGTGTTCCATTTCTCTAGAATATTTATCTTAAGCACTTGTTTGTCAGGCCTCTCATACTATGAGCATATGGGTTGAAAGTAGACTTTCTGCTCTATGTTAATATTATGAGCACAGTTAAATCAAGAGCATAACTCAGTTGAATGATATGCTGATGTGAACTCGAGTGCAAAGTGCATATATTTTTTCTTTTAATGTGGGTTTTTTGATTTCCTCAGAACTTGATCAAAATAATGCAATGCCATCAGCAGATCATGTTATTTTCCTCTTCATTATACAATAGGATGCATGGAAAATGCTACACATTTAAAGGACATACCTGTGTATGTTACCAAAACATGGTTTGACAGTTTGTTTATACTATCCTCAGCTGAACCCCTAAATACGAATTCCATTTTCATTGTCAAGAGTGTTATTGTAGTATTTTCTAGAACTTCAATGTCTTTGTGGACATTGTTGTGAAATTGGTGACTCTTTGTCTAGCTGTTGTTAGTCTTTTTGGGAGACTGTTAGGAACAGTGTGTACAGTATATTCTTGCTAAATGAGTTAACTATGGCAGTTGCATTTGCTGATACTTACTGAGACTCTGTTACCTGCTTTTTGCTCCTGTTTCTTCATAGGCTTCTTAATCTTCCAAGTATTACAGCACACAGTGTTCTACTTTTTTGCATTATCTCTGTATTCAGTTATTTTTAGGCAAAAACAATGTGTATTGCAATACATTTTGGCATTTGTACCATATTGAAAGAACTAAAAGCAAATCACCCAAATTAAACTTCAGAAATTATTCCAGAAAACACAGGGCAAGACATATGCAGTGCCTTCAGACACTAAGCATTCCATAGCATACCACATTCTCTAGCAGCTGGTCTGGTCAACTCCATTCTACATTACTGTCATTATCAAAAAGTAACTTTTAGAAAGCAGAGTTAATGAAAACTGCAAGACTGAAAATAAAGAAATATGAAAATAGGGCTGGGGATTTAGCTCAGTGGCATAAGCACCTGCCTGGCAAGTATGAGGTCGTGAGTTTGATCCCTGGTACCAAAAAACAAAACAAACAAACAAAGAAATATGAAAATAAAAATGGTAAGACATCATTTTAAGGAGCATTTCCCCATAAATAAAGAAGAGCTTTATCATCAACTGGGGCACATGTTGATTTTTATGATCTTTTATAGTTTCAAACAAGTCACATTCAGTAAGAAAGATGGCAACATGATAGAAAATTAATAAAAAAGCAAACAAGTTATTTAAAACTAAAAGCATATGAGAGCGTGCCAACCATAATACATTATTCTAAGGCTTTACCTGTATGAGCTTCTGCAGTTCTCTGCAGCACTAAGAAATGTGTATACAAATTGCATTGGGCACATTACAGAATCCGACAAGTGCTTAAAAAACCAACAGTCAAAAGGGATTATATCTGCATTTTAAATATATACAGCTTCCAAATGGTTAACCTCCAAATATGAAAATCTTTAACAACCTATGGTTGAAGGAATGCTCAGTTTCATTTGCCAATAAATTGGTTTCTCATAACTTGCATCAAGTTTAATTTTAAGTAAAGCTTTTATATGTAGATATTTTGTTGAATTTGTAAATATACTTAAAGTGTAGATGATGCTATATGCTTACAGGTATTACCTACAAATAAATAGCAAGCAATGTTTATGTTGTACTGTACAAGAAGTAAGCTAATTAATACAGTGTGTGGGGTTGGAAAGCATTTTTGTATGTGTTTGTTCCCCATTTTTGCTGTGAAACTGAAATAGTGAGCTTTTCTCCACACTGACAGCAGGTTTCTAGCTGAAATCCTCAGAGCTCTGCCCATGGAGAACAAGTAGTCTTAGTGACTGGGTGTCTTTGATATATACAGGTAAAGCATAGTTTGAAGTAATCTGAGGTCAGGATGGCACTATATGCTTCCATGTCTCCGTGTTCACATTTCAGGGATCCACCTATCCATTGGAAATGCAAAAAATAAGACAGATTTGTCTTGGTGTTAAAGAGCACAAAGATAAGTTACTTTAAATTTGTCGATGTTTGAGAGAACAATAAAAACATAGTTTTTACTCTTCCATAATGGCAGATGCTAAATTTATCTGTGCATGAAAGGAATCACTTCTAAAATAATGCAACAGATTTTGTATTAAAAATTAAATGTTGTTTTAAAAGTCCCTCTCTCTTTTGTAATTTATCATGTTCCTAGTGGAGTATGAATGTCCAAATAATGGTATGTGTAATAGTGCAGATAAATGTGACTGGACTTCCTTCAAAAATGTAACTATTAAACAGTCTTGATCTCTTTGTGACTTTTAACTTTTTCAAACATATATTTCCTAATGTTTTAAAGTAGTGCATATTTTTATATTTGCTTTTGAGAAGCTTTTGTATGCAGAGAAAATTAAACACAAAACTAACCATAATTTAAAAACATAAGAAAAAAAGGACATATCAAAAAATTAATGAAAATAAGAATAGATATTACCAGTCTTTTAAGGAAAGACCCAAAAAATCCAACACTGCCTCTTTTCTCAATGCCTGATTTCTGCTGTCAGTACAAATCCTCTCTTCTGCATGTATAGCCTTCGCCATCTTCAACCACAAGCAAGCTGGGTACCTAAACATGCTTGATGAAACAGCTTGGGCATTTATACTTCTTCCTCTCCACCCTCATTTTTCTCTTTGTCCAAAAACTGTCTCTGCAAATAGCCTAGGTCTAGCATGTTTTACCACCTGCCTCTTAGTCATGGATCCCCTGGTCCCAGCCTTGCACCCATGAGACCAGCTGGCTAGAGCTCCTCTTCCTACCCAGTTACTGGGATAACACGTTATATATGCAAACTGTTATCATAATACATGGCACTTAGTCTTTCTGTATGGAGGGCACATCTATGGCTCTGGAGACCAATCAGGCCCTCTCTTCCCCTCCAGATTCACAGACCACAGCCTCTCTCTATGTGTCCATCCCTGTTTAGCAACAAGGGCTGGCAAAATGTAAGCCTGACCACAAAAAGCAAGAGTCCATTGCTGGTACAACCTATCTTCTTCTGGTTTATAAAGATCCTGCTTTACTTTTAATGACTGCTTTTGAAAATGGCTTGCGGAAGCAAAGAACTGAGAATTCTTACCCAGCACATGAGATTTTTCTGCAGGTGACCACCAGAGGGCTCCTGAGCTTTACTCAGCAGAAAAACAAGCTTGCTCCCAAAAGCAGCCACTTTTCAAAACAGTACATGTCACTTACACTAATCATACTAGGATCTCATCATGCAGAAAAATGATCGCCTGCTGCAACAGGGGAGATGAGATTAGCAACTTTCTCTGATGAGTTCACAGCTCCAGGGACAAAGCTGTGGCCTGAGAGTCTTTTTCACCGCCTTCTTCCTGTAGGTAAATTGGGTGCTCAGTAACCCTCTCAGGGACAAGGGGAGGAGGGAGAGTGGTCCCTCCAAGGAGCTTCTCCTCCTTTTCCTCAAGTGTGCTATTCTGCCTGCTATCAATGGTGTGATGTTTTGTGATTGTAGAGCATCAAAAACAGCATGATTTGAGCACAGATGGCTTTTATTTTTTACTTTAAAGGATGATAGAGAATACCATTACAGGCTGTATTAAACAAATAGCTGCTAGGTGGAGGTGGCAAGGTTGCCCGACTGGAGAGAGAGGACTCACCTTCTAGTTCTGCCATAGCTCGTGGCTATGTAGAGGTGAACTCCCTAATAGCCCATTTGTCTGCATCTGTTTCCTCAGCTAGAAAATGACAACTACCACATGATTCTAGGACTTTGGTGCTTGAATCTAGTGGTTCTAGTATCAACAGCAAAATTCCAAGCACCCATCAGAACCAGATCTTTAGCTATGTAAGGAAGAGATGTGGTGCAAAATCAGATGGGGGGGACTGCTCCCCAAGGGGCCTGATGTTTATGTGGGTAACAGACATGATCAAATGACCACCTAGGTGAGTGTGTAGTTCCACACCAAACCAGGGAGAGCTGGGGAGGGCCACTATCCTGGAAATACAAATGACAACAGAGCCCAGCCCGGAAGAGGCAGGCAGGAAGGTTGCCCTGAAGAAGTATGTGTGGAGAAGTGAGGGACAAGGAAGGACAGGGAGGAGCAGGCCAGGTAGAGCTGCTGATAGGGCCAGCAGGCCTGGAACAGAGGCTGGGGCCAGGCCTTACCAAGCCTGCATATCGCATAAAGCTTCTGCATTTACTCAAGGAGCCATGGAAAGTTTGTGTTGAGGGAAGTGAGGATCACAGCACTTTGTGAGGAGAATGTGCTAGAACATGGTAACTTTGGGTAGGTACTATTTCGACCAGAAGCTGGACCCAGTTTGTTATACAGGAGGCAGAAAGGAGTGAGTGGAGTCTGAAGATAATAGTGAACAAAACTGCGGGAGTATTGGATGGCACATGGGGAGATAGGGAAAGGAGGTGTCGGGAAGGGGTAGCACCTGGATTTCTGACATGCCTAACTCCACGAGCTTTGCTGAGGTGGGAACCTTCGAAAAAAACCAGGTTCCGGGGTAAGTTACATATAAATTAGGTGAGCAGATGAGGAATTCGAAAACATCAAGGCATGCAACTGGAAGTGTCTGGTAGGAATTGGAGATACGAGCTTAGAGCTCCCAAGAAACCCTGAAGATGATGAGTAGTAATTTAAACCATGAGGCCTGGATGAGATTGCCAAGAAAGAAGAATATAGGCAAGTGGCCTGAGGGCTCCCCTTACTAGGAAACTGAAATATCATGCACAGGAGGGGACTCTACATGAGAACATCCAGCAGGAGCCATTCTCAGGAGCTCTGGACCCAGAGACACAAGGACAATGTGATGACTTGGAAGCCAGTGAAAGAAACCATTGCGAGAAAGAGAAATGGAGCAACATGAGGGTTGGAAAATATTTCTTGGACTTGAAAACATGGAGGTCATCTGAGACTTTGGTAAAAGCTTCGATAGAGGGTGGCAGCAAATTGGAAAGAGATGAAGAGCAGGAAATGAAGACAGTCCTTTACTCACATAGACTACCCTTGCTGGCTCCCCCAGGCTTAGTCCCTTGGCATCCCTTCCTCAGTCATCATGTGGCCCCAGCGTTCCATTCTGCCCACCACCTCTCCAGCCCCACTGTTTCTTGGCTTTCTTCCAAGCCCTCAGTTTATTCCTTTACTCCGCCCCTTCTCCAGCAGAGTTTGTAGTCGCATTCTTTGCCTCTCTGTCTTTTCTAATTAGCTACAGAGGTATTATGTGACTCAGGATCAAGCCTTCTGCCTGTCCCTAGAAGCTGAGAGACAGAATTTTCAGTATCCCTGGGAATGCACAAACACCTCCCAACAGTTTAGTCTCAGCACTGGCCCACTAGACTTGCCATTTTTCTCCAGAGAATTTACATTCTCACACTCAACAATGATTTTCAGATCTTCCACTCTCTTCAGACATTAAACCTTGGCCTCTCTTCCTGCTTAACCACACAAAGCACCTGCTACAAAATGACTTTACATGACAGTTCACTGGAGGGGAGGGGACAGAAAGAGACAGGAGGAGAGGAGATATGTAGATGAGGGTCCCTCATCCCCTGTTAGCCAGCCTCAGTGTGCTCCATTCTTGCCCCTGCCTCTTGGAGAAGCAAAGGCATCCTATTTCCTCTGGTCCAGAATTAGACTTTCCCTCCTAGGTGGACTGTTAGCCATCACATATCCCTGCGTTTGCTCCCCTGTCGTCTGTTGATGTTCAAATAGCTCAAATCTCTCAGAAACAAGCAGAGCTATGAAGCATTTCATTCCCTCTCCCATGTATCCCACTGAGTTATCTTCTTCCCTCTTCCTCTTCATAGTCAAAAAGGTTAACATAATAGCAGGCAAAGTATATGAGGACAATCATAGAGGCTACTCTGCCAGACAGTACATCCTTTGTTCCTCCTGCAGCCATCAAACTTCTCCAGCCACACTGTTTTTCCTATTGACAATGTCTTTCTTCATCTGTAAGTCTGTAGTGCATTATCTCAGTGGATGACTCAACAAATTTTTTTACTTTTTATTGAGAGGTATTCAGCTAGCACACTGGAATCACCTACGCGTTCTAACACCTAATACCTGAAATATCTCTGTTGTTATTGTCTGAGATGTGGCTTCTACATCACGACTTTTTAAAGCTCATCAAATGATTCTGGTGTGGAACCAGGATGGAAAACAGCACAAAGAAACACCCTTGTTCCCGCACTATTGTGTGTGCACTTAGAGTATCCAGTTTTCAATACCTAAAATGAGGGTTTTCTGCACATACCCCTCCAGGTAGATCTCAATTTCTCTTGTATTCCTCTCATTTAAAAAACATCTAAAGAAAATAGACCCCTCATATTGCTGGTAAAAATGTAACATGTACGGACTTTTTGGGAAACAATTTGGCAGTTTCTCTAAATGTTAAATAGGAATTTGCCACGTGAGCCAGCAATTCCACTCCTAACTATAGACCTAAGAGAAATGAATGCTATGCAAAGACTTCTACTTTAATGCTCACAGAAGTGTTTAATCACAGTGGCCAAAAAATAATCCAATGTCCATGAAAAGATGAAGAGTGATCAAAAGGTGGTTTATCCATACAATTAAATGGTACATATACATAATTAAATAAAGTATTATTTATTGATTTTTAAGTATTAATATGGATTGCAATGAGAGATCCCCTAAAGAGCACTGTGCCAAATCAAAGAAACCAGACAGAAAAGATCATGTGTTGTGTAATTCCATGGACTTGAAGTGTCAGAAAAGGCAAAGCCCTGAAGATGGAGTAGCCTAGTAACTGTCTGGGGCTGGAACAAGGAAGGGGTTCACTGTAAGTTGATGTAATGGATTTTACACCAGTGATGGAAATGTTCTACAACTGAATTGCACTGATGATTGTACAACTTGGTAATTTTACTAAGATATCATTGAATTTTCTACTGAAAAGAAATGGATGTATTGCATTAAGTCACACCTCAGGAAAACTGCTCTCAAAACCATTTTGCCTGGGAAATGATTGGGGCTGTGTATACATGAGGCTTGTGGTGCACATGGCACCACATGACACAGCAACTCACCTCCCTGTCCTCCTGTGTCCTCAAGGACATGCTGCAAGACTGGTTCTCAAACTGTGTCCCCTGGAACCACAGCACCAGTGTCACTTGTTAAAACACAGATTCTCCACCCAACCAACCTCTGTAGCGACATGAAGTCTGAGGGTAGAGACCAGCATCTGGGCTTTTAAAAGCCCTTGGGTAATTTGATGCACAAGGTACGCAGTGCTCAGTCTGCTGGCCAGCTGCACTCCTCTCCTACCTCTGGGAAGATACATGGTTTATCTGCTGATTTAAAAGAAGAAACTGGGCTCTTCTAAGAGCAAAAAACTCAACACAAATGCCCATCGCTAAGTATATAGATAAACAAATTTTGGTATATATACCAATATTCATAGTGATGAAATATTAATCAGTAATGAAAATGAATAAACTACTGACTTAGCTTTCCCAGAAAGCAAAGGAAACCTAGGATGAGAGAAAGCAGATCAGAGGCTGGGGCATGCAGGGAAGGAGGAGGGAACTTTTGGGGATGATGGGGAAGTCCATTCCATGATTATGGTGGTGTTAGAAGGGGGTGTCACAGGAGGTGTTCACTTGTCAGGATCATAAAACTATATACCTAAAATGAGGGGTTTTTGTATATAAATTGTATCTCAATACTGTTGATTTTAGATTAAAAACATCTGATTCCTCTCCTTCTTGGTTTCTTCCCTACCCCACCCCCAGCCTGCCTGCCTGCTCAAGAGAGGTCTATGGGTGACCATCTCCCTCCCATACTGCTGTGAATTGTTGGCTCTAGGACACACTCAGATGTCTCTGACCCCACTATCCCAAGGTTAGAAGTGGACGGTGGTGTGCTGGGGATTAGGGGACTCAATTAAGGCTGCCCATCAAACCCACCATCCCCAAACCCATCTTAGAAATGAATCAGTGTGATTTCCATCTGCCTCACTTCTGCATCTGTATTCTCAAGATGACTCCAAACCCTAAACCTGCACAACCTTGGCCAGAACTGTATCTGTCCCATCTCCATCACTTCAGCACCAGGGTGGTGAGAAGCCATGAAACTTGGCCCTGGCTTAGAGGACTGGTCCTTTCCTGATTCTTGTCTCTGCTCAAGGCTACCTCAGGAGCTTTTCTGAAGCCCTGGCTTGTTGGTGTCTCTGGCTAGCACTCCATGCCATCCCTCTTCTCTCCATCTTATTTTTCCCTCTCAGGATATTTACTGCGATCATTTTTCTCTTCTAGACCTAAACAGTGTCCTCTCTCCTAGCTTCCAATTCTCTATTCACATGAACTCTGACATCTCGAAATTAATTGTTCAAAATTGAAATTGTGAGTTTTTTTCCCCTCTCTGAGTCTTTCCTTCTGTAATGTACATATACTAATCCATTTGGGCTGCTGTAACAGAGTACTATAGATAGTGTAGCTAATGACAGAAATGTTTCTCATAGTTCTGGGTCCAGAAATCCAAGATCAAGGCACCAGCAGACCCTGTCTGGTGAGGGGCTGATGCCTGGTTGTGTATGCTGTGTCTTCAGATAGCTGGAGAGAGCATGGGAGTTCTATGAAGGCCCCTTTAAGAGGGCATGAATCCCTCCAAAGGTCCAACCTCCTACTACCATTAGGCTGAGTGCTAAGATTTAGCATGTGAAGGGGGATCATAAACATTTAGTTATCCTCCAAATAGATGCTTAGACCACTGGCTTTAGGCCTGCAAAGTCAATCAAATGCTAAACACTATAAGCATTAAGTTGCTTTTTTCTCCTCAGTATCTATCATCCCAGCCTGTTTTCTCCAGATCAGCTGGTTGCTTACAGGAGTCAGGGAGGCTTGTCCTCTTCTTATCTCCCAGCCCTAGCACTGGCTGGCTCACAGGAAGGGGTTGGCTTCTTGTTTCTTTTCCTGGGGGTCTGCATGGCTGCCACTTGCCCTGCTTCTCCTTAAACCCAGTGTCTTCAAAGTTTCTCTTCCCTAGTACTCTGCTATGACACCCACCCACCTTCCTAACTGATACCAATGAAAGCCATGAGCTTTTGGACTCATGATCCTTTGTTCCATAGAGAGAATTGGGTCGTCCCAGAACTCCTCAACTGCAGAACTTTCTCTCTTTGTCTTTATTTTGTATTCATGCGCCATACTGCCAGGTGGGAGACCTGAACCCTCCACAGGGTTTTTGTACCATCTCTCATTTTTGCTTCTCTGATTTGTAGCTTCCCCTTCAGATCTGTTTTCTTCTCTAGAAAAACAATCCCAATCCCCTAAACAGAAAAGATACAATTTTCTAAAATACTGCTGAATACTATGTACAAGAAAACAGACATGTGTCACCTGTTCAAAAAAGCCTGTGATGAAATGAATGTTCATAATAAGATGCACTGAACTGGGCAGAAATAAAGAGGTAGCAGAATAAGCAATAAAAATAAAAGCAGCAGCAACCTGCATCTTGATAGACTCAGCTGTGGGGAACATCTTTGGTGGGGAAGGGATCTGAAATTCAGGGTCTCTTGTTTCTTTTAACTCCTCCTTCTCTGCATCTCTCAAGAGAACAATTTTTGTAACTGAGGCCACTGAGGAACATCATTGCAGTGAGCTATGGAAACTTTGACCTGTGAGAAGACTCACTCATCTCTGGTGCTGGAGAAAATGCTGAAGCATTGAATGATGGTATTACAGCCTTCTGGTCCCCCTCCCTGGCCAAGTCCAGAAAGGCAGAGACCAGGGACGAATTTTTATAAATCTTAATGCACTTTTAAATCTCCAGGGTAAAATCTGAAATAAAATGCCAAGTATGAATATGACCACATAATTTATATGAACTAAAATTAGCTGTGCCTACCTATGACTTTTTCTCTTTTTTGTTACAATAAAAATATAAAATATAAAGGAATTTTTGCTACATTTGTACATTAAATATGTTGTGTATTTTATATGTTGCCCAAGACAACTCCTTTTTCACTCAAAAAAAAAAGGTGGGGAATGGGAAGTAGTGGCCCACAGGTTGAACATAACTGAGAGACATTTGTAATACTGCCCCCCAATTCATAGGTTGAAACCCAAAGCTCCAATGTGACTGTACTTGTATGTAAGTCCTTTTGGGGGATTGCTTAGCCTAATTGAGGTTGTAAAAGTGAAGATTAGTCTCCATACAAAGAAAAGACACCAGCAAGCTTGCAGTCCTGCCTCTCTCACTTTCTTTCCCTCTATCTATTGGTCTCTCTCTCCCTCCCTCACTGATCCCCCTCTTTCTCTCTCTTCCTCCTCTTTCTCCCTGTCCTCCTCCTCATTCTCTTCCACTCCTATATAAAGACACAGAAAGAGGAAGCTTATGCAAGCAGGAAGAGCAGCTCACCAGGAACTTAACTGGCTGGCATCCTGATCTGGGACTTCCAGCCTCCTGAACCACATGACAACAAATGTCTGCTGTATGAGCCATCAGGCTATGGTGCTTCATTGCAATAACCCAAGGAGAGTAAGACATAATCCTTTACAAAGTACTTTACATCCTGTCACATTCTTTCCCCAAATTCAAACAACCTTTTGGTGTTTGTCTGCTTTATAGGCACATTCAGCACTTAATCCTCTTTACTTGGCAAAGAATTTCTGTGTTGAAGTGAGAAGCAAGAAACTAACCCACTTGCTTTTAGTGCCTATTAAATACAGAAAGCACTGCATAAGGAAAAGTCTACATCATTCCTATCTAATATTCTTACCAATCTTGTGAGGTAAAACCACTTTTCTCTCTAAAAATCACACAGCTGTAGAAGCGATCTAGCATGTGAACCCAAATGTTTCTGACCCCAAAATATAGGCTCTGTATCCCTTTACGTATTTCTACTTAAATCTAGACAACACGATATGTAAGTCTGAGCTCCAGAATGGGAGGAGAATAAATCTATATGTCCAATTGTGAAAGACTGATATTTTAAAATGAAAAGAAATTCTGTTGTTTTCCAAGGCCAGTAGACCCTCAATCCAAAGGCTATGGAAAGGAAACACACAACCTTGGACGAACTGAAATTTGTGCTCAGGTCTGGTAGGTGGAGGTGGCATCAGGTTCTTAGGCCTGGGACCAGAGAATTTCTAGAGCATCCAAGTGATAACAAATCTTGTAGCAGTCCTCAAGGCTAGAAAGTCATATATGAAGACCAGGGAAGATAAACAACTGATTCAGGAAGAATTCTATATCATATAGAGGCACTTGAAGGAGTGTAGTGCTTTTACCTGCATAAAAGTGCTTAAGAAGTCATAGCAAATCTTGTTCCTAACTGTATTTTCCTTCTCTGTGCTATTTTAATAAACTAAATCCTCTACTGATTTTTGAGCATGACCTTGGCTTTTCTCATCAAATCTAGTCTCTGGGAGTGAAAATTCATAACCACCACAAAAAACAGCTAAACACTCCAGGCAGTGTTTTGCTCAGGAAAACTGATTGATACAGGATGCCACAGAGGAAGGGGAAGGAAAGTTCCTTGGTAGGGCATAAGGGACAAAGCAGGAAAACCTCAGAGTCAGCGGAGATAGAGAGAGAAGCAAGTGGGGCTTTGAAACCCATGGAAGTTGGTAGACAGTATAACAAACACTCCTGGAAGTTGTGCAACTTGTCTCTCCCGGCCCAAGTTGGTGCTTTAGGTACAACTACCCAGGCTTCCTAAGGCTTGCAAACCTGCCCCCACCAGGCAGACACTACCGTCTCAGAGAGACACTTGGTATGCCTCGGCAGGTTGGGCATCACTGCTTTGACATCCACTGTGTCCTGGCTACATCATTTCATCTCTGGAGAATTAAATATCTTTGGTGATTTTATCTTAAAAATAGGTTGGATATCTCCTTGTTAAGTGCTTATTCAGAACACACTGATGTACACATGCCTTTGTTGCTTAGCAGAAGATGAAAGAGACATTCATGGAACCACCCTGAAGTGCCCATTCTCTAAGACCCTGGCAGGTTGAACTGTATGCAGCCCATGCCAAGCTATTACAGACTAGGAATGGAAGCACAAGGAGAGAGTCATGCCAGGCAATTACAGACTAGGGATGGAGGCACAGCACTGATGGCACCTGAGACATATACACAGGACACTGTATGTACCCAGACGAGGAGCCCAGGCTGGACCAGAGAGCCCAGAAGAGGTCCTGGAGCTGATGTAGACTGGGCCCATGGGCTGTGGATCCCTGAGCTCAGTGAAGAAAGCCAAGGATGCCATGCTAAGAAAATGCATCTGAAAAGGCATCCAGGAACTTCAGGAATGCCAAGCTGATGTGAAAGACCTGTATTTTAAAAGCCAAAACCTTGGCCACCAGATAAATATAAGACAAATCTGTGCCAAAGATTTTATTCCTGAAATAATGAAGGAAGCAAGATCAGGTTAAAACTAGCTCAGCCTAAATTGTACAAAACATATACATGGAAGTTGCCAGAAATGCTGAAATCCAATTGGCTTTTAGCTATATGGGGATAAACAATTTGTATTTCCATGAAGAATCATTTTCATTACTGTCAGTATTCTAAACTTCAAGAGTTATAAAATAGCTCAAAGACAATGAAAGACAGACGCATAAACAGGATGGATCTGCTACACGGGATACCCAGTAATCTTTCTGTTCATTGCCATTTTTTTGGCCCAGTTCTGTGTGGTGGAGGCTCTAAGATTGGCTCCTTACCCACTTTGTCTTTCCTACTTCTTCCTCCCCTGCTTTCTTGCCATCTTAATTCTTCTTGGGGGTAAATTCAAAGACGTGTTCATATGGGCAAGTTACTTAACTTCTTTGTGCCTCAGTGTCCTCATCTTTAAAATAAGAATAATTTAGCACCTACCTCGCAGTGTTGGTGTGAGGCTTAAATGATTTAGTAAATCTCACCTCCTATGAAACACTCCCAGTTTGCTGGATTCATTGAAACCTTCAAGTGTGCTAGAATGATCTGCACCGCAAAGACACCACATCAAAGGATAAGGACAAAGTCAAGACATGGGCTGTGAGAGTGAGGAAGACAGAGTGGGTATGGATTGGTGTGTGGCTTTACTTAGCTATTTAATACTCTAGGCTTAGTTTCCTTATGTTGATTGAGGACAAAAGGTTAGAACTTTAATTAAAGTCCCTTCTGCATCTCATCTTCCATGTCTGGATGATAATTTTTGAATAGAAATGATGTAGTTTATACCCATCAATCAAAAACCTTAAAATTGGATACTTTTCAGCACTCTCCCAAATGTGTTGAAAAGCATTTTTAAATTCTTATGTTCTGGCCTTCTGTTCAGTGTACTTCATCAGTCCTTGTAGCTAGCACCCCCCAAGACAGATTCTGAGAAGAGCATTTAGGATAACCTCAGGGCCAGGCCATAGCGGGCTGCATTGTCTTCCTATCTTCCCCATTAAAGGAGCTGGGAATATTGTTTATAAGAGAAACCAAAGGATAAATCCATTGAGGTTCTCTCCAGCCACCAATGACCCTGGCTGGGCTCACTCTGCAGTAGCAGAAGATAGCTGACATCCATCTCATCAGAGAGGGTTGACCACTTCCTGCCTGAAGATGGCGTAGGCAGCGCATTCCTGTCTGTTCCTTCAGAGCTTTGTCGTTCAGTTTGTGTTGGCTCCACTTAGCACCAGAACCTCAGCCCTGTCCAGGCCCACTGACTCCCGTTAACGCCTGAGTGGCCATTTGGTGTCTTCTGGGACTGAGTAACTCTCCACACATCCTGGCAGGACTTCCAAGTTTCTTCGGGTACCTCAAAGTCTCCTTCATTCTCATGAAGTCTCCTGGAGTCTGGGCAAGTCTGGCTAGGTGCAGCTTTTCCAGCCTGGAGTTAGGTTGACACCAGGGGTGGAAAGGAAGCCAAGGCCTCAGTCATAGCTGGGTCGTCAGGCAGTTCTAGAGGAGATGAAGCAGCACAAAAGAATTTCTTCCCAGGCTGGAAATACCTTGTCCCAAGGAAAAGATGAAACTCTCACTTCTCTCTCACTTCATTTCAGTTTCTGAGTTTTATTTTACAACAAAGAAGTTTGATATGTAAATTATACCTAATGAGAATTGCCAGTTTGGCAATTTCTATAATGACAGAAATAGAACCACATGCTACCCATACAGCTTGGTTGAGTACTTGCTCTGCTCTTTGGCCTGTTCCCTCTCCATTTCTGAGAGGACAGAGAACAAACAACAAGAGAGTGAGAGGAAAGATCACCAGAGGGGCTTACGAGAAGACTGGAGGCTTTGGGGTGACTTTTTAGCTTTTCTTTTCCTTCTTTTCTGTATGCTTTCTGGTTTTGTGTAAATGAGCACATATGATTATCCAAAAAAGGCAGCAGAGCTATTTTCATTTTAGAAAAGATGCCAGGACTTTAAGAGCCATGCTTAGAAACCACTTCTGATTCACTGACAGACTGACCCTGCTGTTCAGTGGGTAAATGGCTTTCTCAGCACATTAAGAATTCCTTCCCTCCCTTTCCTCCACACACTCAGCGCAGCCAGAGAGAACCAAGTGGTCTGCCTCTGCCTGCCAGGTACCGCCACCAGAAGGCCCTTTCTGCCATGCACCTAGCACAGGCAGAGAGAACCAGAAAAAGACCCACCTCTCCCTGCCAGGCACTACCACCGGAAGGCACTTTCCTCTGCGCATCCAGCGCAGGGAGAACCAGGCAATCTGCCCCTGCCTGCTGGGTGCCACCACCAGAAGGCCCTTTCCTCCATGCGCCCAGTGCAGGTAGAGAGAACTAGAAGAAGACCCACCTTTGCCTGCTGGACACCAACACTAGAAGGTGCTTTTCTCCTTGCACTCAGTGCAGGCAGAGAAAATCAGAAGATCCACCTCTGCCTACCAGGCACCGCCACTGGAAGGCCCTTTCCTCTGCACGCCCAGTGCAGGCTGAAGGAGACAGACAGCTCCACCTCTGCCTTCTGTGTGCCACCACCAAAAAGCCACGTCCTGCAGGCGGCCAGTGTGGGCAGAGAGAACCAGCAGATCCATCTTCACCTTCAGGGAGCTGCCACTGGAAGGCTCCTTCCTGCAGGCAGCCAGCAGAAGCAGGGACACACAGCCAGGTAAGCCCTGTGCATCCCTAGGCCACCATTTGAGGCCCTTGTTTCCTTCAGATAGCCATCGTCCACTAGCAGAATCAGACAAACAAACCCCCATGTGTCTGCCACCATCATGGGAGTCCCAGTGTACACACATAGGCTGAGAGAAGCAGCTCCACCTACATGCACCCCTAATCATCAGCAAAGCCCCAATGTAGCTGCATAGCTATGGAGAAGCCCACTTCACGCCCTGCTACCTCCCTGTAAATCTGGAATTAGAGGAACCCAGGTGCCAGTCCCATCCCTCTACACTGCCAAGGGGCAGCCAAAGTGAGAAGTGCCTGGGACCCCACAACAAGCTTGTTGGGAGGAACCCAGGAGAATGTCAAGATGAAGCAGCAAAAGGCAAACTCAGACCTCTAGCCCACATACAATAAGTCTGGGAGACATAGTCATGGAAGAAAACAGAAGTCACACACCTGAAATCTCTGACAGGATAGCAACTGAAGTAAGGAAACAACTTCATGAGATTGTAAAAGCAGTCAAATCAGAAATAATGTCTTAGGTAAAAGAAGAAATTACAAACATACTGAAAGAATTGTTCAGCAGGTCTAAAGAAGACAGAAACAATAAAGAGGAGCATAGGAAAATGATGGAAACCTTGAATGAATGTAGAAAGGAATTACAATGCATGAAACATTCAAAGAGAGATGCAGGAAATTAAAAATTCAATCAAAAGCTTGCAAAATCACTTGAAAGAGACTGAAGATAGACTTTCAAACCTTGAAGACAGGATTTCAGCTAGTGGTCATGAAAGGAAAGATCTCTTAAAAATAACACAGAATCAGGAAATAACTCAGTGGCTACAAGATGAGGCAAAGAAGCATAATTTAAGAGTGATAGGTATTAATGAAGAAGCAGGGATCAACACAAATGAAATTAAAAGGATATTCACAGAAGTAATAGAAGAAAACTTCCCAAACATGGGAAATGGATCTGACATGCAGATAAATGAGACATATAGGGTTCCAACTAGCCATAACTAAAGTAAATTTATACCTAAACATATAATAATCAAGATCTCAGAAATTCAGCACAAGAACAGAATCTCTCTCTGTTAGAGAAAAGAGACAGATCACCTATAAAGGAAAACCAATCAGAATCACAGTAAACTTGTCAATACAAACCATCAAGTCAAGAAGAGTTTGGAGTAAAGTGTTTCAAACCCTAAAAGAAGACTACTTCCAACCCAGATTGATCTACCCAGAAAAATTGTCTTTCAAAACTGATGGAAAAATAAGATACTTCCATGATAAAGAACAACAGAATGAATCCATGACTACCAAACCAACCCTATAGAGAGTGCTAAAGAACATTGTAGAGAGAGATAAAGATGACCATGCTTCCAGGAACAGCGGCAGTGGAGGATTGCCAAACAAGACAGGCAATTGAATGAAGGGGAAAAGTGGAGGGCCAACAACAGGAGGAGAGCAGGGCAGAGACAAACCAATGTATGCTGGTTGCAACCATTAATGTAGATGGCCTCAGGTCAGCAATAAAAAGTAACACAGGGAGAGTAGATCAAGAAACAAGATCCATCGAAATACTGTATACAAGAAACACATCTAACTGAAAGGAAATTCATAGACTGAAAATCAAAGGAGAGAAAAACCATTGTTCCATGTGACAGGAGACCAAAAAAAAGCACCAGGAGTAACTTGCCCATCAATTGCAGAATGGATAAGAAAGATATGGTATTTTCATGCATTGAAAGCTACCCAGCTATAAAGTAGAATAATCTCAAAGCTCCAGTAGGTAAATGAACGCAACTGGAGGTCATATTCATGGCCAAAACAGTTCAAACTCGTATGAGTGAACCCTAGCATAAGAAACAGAAGGAGTTAATGGGATCCAGAAGCAAAATAGTTAATGTAAGAGCAAAGGGGAGGAAATGCATGGGAGGGAAAGGCGGAAACTACTGTCAATTTCTTATTGTCTTATCTTGAACTCTTGCATTGTTTACACAATTTTGTTAGGTTTGGTTTTGTTCTGTCTTGTTTAGTTAGACTTAATGCTATCAGATGGTATGGGCAGCTATTTTGAATATAATGGGATATTTTATGGTAATTGTGGTTTCCTGTTATATTGCTTCGAAGTCTTATAATGCTTTCATTCATTGGTTTGATTGGTTTTATTCTGTTTTGTGTGATTTTATTACGTGTGATGGTATGAACAGCTATTTTGAAGAAAACAAGACATTATAGCAGGCATTGCTGATTTACTATCATCTTGTTTTGAAGTCCTACCACACTTTTGTTCTTCTGTTTTGATTTGTTCTATCCTGTTGTGTTTTATTTGATTTTATTATGTGTGATGATATAAACAAATGTTTTTAGGAAAATGGGATATTATAGTAGCCATTGTTCATTTCCTGTTATTTGGTTTTTGAAGTCCTGTAATGCTTTCTTTATTTTGAATGGTTTTATACTATTTTGTTGTGTTTGACATTATTGTGTGTGAAGGTATGCTCAATTATTTTGAAGAAAAGAGACATGGTAGCTACTGTTGATGTCCTGTTGTCTTGTTGTGAACTGCTGTGTTGCTTGCATTGTTCTGTTCTGATTTGCTTTGTTCTGTTCTCTTTAAAATAAAAAAAAAACTTAAAAAAAAAAAAGAAAAAGAATTCCTTCCCTGACTGCACTCCTTACCTAACCCTAGCGAATCCTCTGAGGTGAGTAGTTAAGCTGCTCTGAGATGAAGGCAGATATCCTAAGGTATCATTTACAGGAAAAGAGTCTCTGGTGACCTATGTCTTCATGATTACTTGAAGGCAACTTCCGAAATTCAAACCGTGTTGTGATTTCAATTTTTACTATAAAACTGGCAATACACATATCAAGGGGGAAATCCTCAAGATAAGATAAATTCACTCAAGAATGCAGCAAGACTTTTAATTACATATTTCAAAAGAAGTAAAACACTTTTTATGGAATTCCACTGTTTGAGAGAAGTTTAAAAGGTATATGTCTTCCATCTTCATTTGGGTTTTGAATAATAATTTAAAAGACTAAAGGAAAAGACAGTGTTAGACTAATCAAACAGATTGCAAACCTGTCATTTGAACACCCTGAAAAATCTCTCAATTTATTCAAACTTCCTGCCAAAATTTCTACTTAGAAAACAAATATTGGCTTTTGACTTCCTACTCCTAGAGTTTGGTGGAATTTTTAATTTATTGAAAGAAATGAAACAAGTTGGCTCAACAAATACTACCTTCAAGCTTCCTCTGTACTTACTATTGGAATGGAAAAGACATGGTTCCTGCCTTCTAGGAGTTTGCTTTCCAATAGGTGAGACGTGAGCAGATTAGCCTGACCTGTACGGCACACAATTTAAAATAATTAGCATCAATTTAAAATATAGCAACAAATAAAAACACACATATCAAGCAAGTGCCATTAAAAAACACCTCTGAAGAAGCTTAAAGAAGTATTTGTGGAATTATGGGTTGAATCTATTTCCTGATGTACAAATGCTATGTAAAAAATGAGGATGTCGTTTGGCCTCAGTTCATACCCATGATTCTTCCTCAAGCATCCAGGCATCTCAAATATACTAGTTTGCAAGAAACTAGTAAATTGACCCAAACCAGGCATAGTGGTGCATGCCTGTAATACCAGCATTTAGGAGGCTGAGGCAGGAGGATTGCAAGTTCAAGACCACCCTGGGCTACTACGTGAGCTCAAGGCCAGCCTGAACTGTAGTGAGACCCTATCTCAAAAAGGCCAAAAAAAAAAAACTGACTCACTAGTTTCAGTGGGTTTGAAATGGGTACTTTAATGTCCTGGTAGGTAAGTGCAATTTTTCGTTTGTTTGTTTGTTTGTTTGGTGGTAGTAGTGGTACTTGGGATTGAACCCAGGGCCTCTCCATCCCCAGCTCTTTTTTTATTTTTTAATTTTGAGTCAGAATCTTGATAAGTTGCTCAGGCTGAGCTCAACTTTATGATCCTCCTGCCTCAGCCTCCCAGAGTGCTGGGATTATGGTATGTACCACCATGCCAGGCTAGGTGATTACAATTTAAGGCTCTTACCTTAGCTTCACACCTCTCTCAGAAAGAGTCTTTGCAAGGGAATGGAATTCCAAACCCCAGGGATTTCCAAACCACTTAGACCTGCAATTCTAGCTATGGTAAACCTTGCAGAATCACAAGAGATATTTAAGATGTGAGATATTTAAGATGATCCTGAGCCAGTGGGCTGGACAGAGCTTTGAGAACCCAAAGGAAAGGGATTCACTGGCCCCTCATCAGGCAGACTAGTGTGGGTGGAGGGTCTCATTGCTAAGAAACCCCTGTAATTCAGCACTTTTTGTAATTGATAAGAATCAAGCTTTTAAAAAATTTCCACTGAAACATGAGCAAGTAAAAAATAAACAGAGAACAAAATACCCTCTGCATTCTCAAAATTAGCTTGACAGCAAACAAAAATATGCTATAAAATCCAGCTATGGCTCCCTCTGTGCACAGGCTGTGTGTGGAGCAAGTCACTTCACAAATCGCCTTTTTGGGGCAGGCTTTGGAATGCTGCTCATTTTTTTCCCTTCCTGGAGGGGCCACCGGGAGAACATTTTCTACTTAAACTGACTCTCAGTTCCAGGTGTGTCTCCACACACCCTGTTCACTGCCTGTGCCTTGATGCCGACTCAGATCCTGGTAAGCCTCATTGATGTCTCACTGGCAAGTTGGCCTTTTATGGATTAAGTAATGGTATCTGCAAGTTCACAGTTTGTTAGTTATGTGGGAATCAGCATTAAGTTTTTTTTAAAAAATAGAGTATACTAGACCACAGATCCCAGAGCAATAATCAGGGGATAGATAGGCAAGGTTGTTGCAGCACAAGACAGAATCCAGGGAAAATTGATGCTAACTGCATAGCAGAGCCCCACCCTTAAGAGAATCTTCAACTGATGTTGGGTTGAAGGGCAGTTTTTTGTGTGTGTGTGTATTCAGTGAATACTTATTGTTGCTACAGAAATACAACTTGTGACATTTTAGGGAAAGCCTGAATTCTTCAGAGCTATCCATATTTTCAAAACAATTTTGTTAAGGTCCTACATATCTATAAATACTGTACTAAATTTTAAGAAAAATGTGACATCTGCTGTAATCGAAAGAAAATTCTGTAGCTTTATATTCTTCATTGTGCAATTTAGGCAAAAAAAAAGCTCAACTATCTAGTGATTCGTGATGTAATGTGAAAAAAATGTATTACACAAAAAAGGAGGAATTAAACACAAGATTTCTGTGGAAGCCATTACTTAGATGTATAAAATTACCACTGAACGCTGGCCGGGAAACGCCTGAAGGATGAAGTTGTTGTAATTACCCCACATGCTGTGCCTTACTGCACAGGCTGGAGCAGATGAAAAGCAGTGGAGATGGGAGTGAAATGCTCGCTTTTCCTTGGGAGAGACTCCGTCCAACTTCCCCTGCTGGGTCAAGGAGCTGAACAGTGTGGCACTATGTGTTCCTCCTCTCCTCATCTGTTTCGTTCAAATTGTTTTAACCAACAAAAAAAAAAAAAAGGAAACTCAGACAAGATATTCGACAGGATGCAGCCTTCAAGAAAGGGCTGATGAGACAGTGTTAGGGGACAGTGTGTTAATCAGAGAGACAGAAAGTTACTGTCAGCTCAGTGCATTTTGCTGTTTATTTAGATACTTGATATGTCATCTAACAGTATTCACTCAACAATGACCAGAATGCATCCACTGCCTTTGGAAATACATTTCCACACTTTGCCTCCAGAGAAGGGATAATAATGATTATTAATGCCAATCGCCTTTATATATCTCATTAAAACTAATGAATTCAGTGAGAAAAAATGTCACATGGGACTTCACAGATGTCGGCTCTGGTAAAACAACAGGAAAAGCAGCACCCGTTAAATTCATAACTCAGTGAAGGTGGGTATGGATGGAGCCACTGCAAACTGGGCTCTAGGTGCAGCTGTGAGTTGTAAAGCCTGAGCTGGTGATTTCAGATACCAGAACTTTTGGAAGTCACCAGGCCTATTGACTCACTCATGTACTTCAGGGCTTAACTCATCTATAATGGGAAATAGAAAACCAGAGGAAATGCTAGAGGGAAGCCATTTCGGGAATGAAGGATGGGAGGACAAGGCCCATGACTAAGGGCACTGAAGCCTTTTGCAGAATTTCTAACAGTCAGTACTGTTGATACTGTAAGCTAGATAATTCTCTGCTATGAGGACGGGCACTGTCCTGTGTATTATAAGGCATTTGTTTAGTAGCTTCCATGGCCCCTCCCCATTGAATGCCCGTAGCATCTCCCTCTCTTATTGTGATGGCCCAAAAATGCCTGCAGACATTGCCACATTGCCTGTGCTCACCCAAAGGCCAGATGGCCAGAGTGTGGCCCTGCAGCATCTAACTGATGGACAGACCACCCAGACCATTAGAATCTGCCTACTCCAGAGCGTTAGCCACCATCCTGAGGAAGAATAATGGCTCTGAACATTACCATGTGGGCTTGGAGGCCCTTGGGATAGTAGTTCTCAAGTGCGAGCATCCATCAGACTGACAGGGAAAGTGTATAAAGCACAGAAAGCCGGGCCCCATCCATGGAGCTTACGAGTCAGTAATTCTTGGACTGGGCCTGATTAGTCATTTCCATTTCCAATAAGTGATGCTGTCACTGCCGTGGATCCTCTAAGTAATCACAAGACAGAAGAGGATTCCCAGGACAGA
Source organism: Hydrochoerus hydrochaeris (assembly GCA_004027455.1). Taxonomy (NCBI): domain Eukaryota; kingdom Metazoa; phylum Chordata; class Mammalia; order Rodentia; family Hydrochaeridae; genus Hydrochoerus; species Hydrochoerus hydrochaeris. The sequence continues at coordinate 177,964 of PVLA01003175.1, forward strand.
AAAGGATTTGGGTTTGCCCAAGCCAGAGAATTCCCAGGATATGAGAGCTGCCAGTGCTAAAACCAAGAGAGTCCCAGGAAACCCAGGGGAATTTGTCCCTGCATTAAGACCAAGGACCACACTTTGAGAGCCTTGGTTTAAGGAGATAAGATCAAAGTGGCCTGATGAGCATTTAGATTTGGAGGGTTAGGGATGGAGAAATTAGAGATGATCCTCAAATTTCTAGCTGAACAAATTGGGTCAGAGTCATACAGGGGATCTCAAATTTTGCTGGCACTGGAATCACCTTAGATCTTTAAAACATACTGACACCAGGAACCGACCCCCAGGTATCTGGCTTCAGTGTTACTGCAATATGATCTGGCACTAGGGCTTCTAAAATCTCCCTGGTGATTCTAATGTGCACACCAATGCCTGGAAACCCTCATGACATGCCTTTCTCATAAAATGGAGCAGAAAGGTATGGGGCACATTAGTTCTAGGTGTTTGTGTGTCTTCGGGGGGGCCTCCACCTTGACTACCCTGGAGACTCCTCTGCAGAGCATTTTAAACACATTGACACTTGCACTGCCTCCCAAGAGATTCTGATTACATAGTTTGAGCTGGGTCTGAGCATTGGGGGTTTAAAATCTCTTAGTGCATACAGTGGAATATTATTTGGTCTTAAAAAGGAAGGAAATTCAGGTACATGTATTTGAGGGCATTATACTAAGTGAAATATACCAGTCACAGAAGGACAAATACTTCAAGATGCCACTTACATGAGCTACTAAAGAGTAGCCAAAGCATAGAGACAGAAAGCACAGAAACAGGCCTAGGGAATATGAAGACTTAGTTTCAGATTTGCAGAAAGAAAAGAGTCATAGAGATTGGCCGAAGAATGTAAATGGGTTTAGCACTTAAAAATGATTAAAATAGCTGGGTGTGGTGGTGCACTCCTATGATCCCAGCACTTGGGAGGCTGAGGCAGGAGAATCGTACACACATTCAAGACCAGCCTGGGTTACAAAGTGAGCCCAAGGCCAGTCTGAACTGCCTATCAAGACCATGTCTCAAAAAGATGAAAAAGAAAAAACAAGGTTAAGATAGCATTTTTTCACAATTTCAATTGATAAATATTTTAAAAGGAAGCTACTGAAAGAAAAATCATCCCACACAATACAGAGCTGGATCCTAGGCCATGGGCTGCCAGTTTCCATGCAGGAGCTCAGCAAAGGTAGAATCAGTGGTCATCACTGCAATTGTGTCATCTGTGTCCTCCCTGAAGAACTGGGGATAATTCTTAGTCAATTATTCACAAGGGAATTGTGTCCCATCCAGCCCAGGTTGGGATGGTCTTTGTTTGCTTTTGTTCCTCCTTGGGCAAAGGACATTCTTTAACCTGCCTGATTTATGTTAGGAAGTTCATTTCCCTATGCTATGACCTTTATTGTGGTTTGGAGATAATTCTCAGATGGACTAAAACTTTCTCAAAAGCTCATTTTCATCACAGAAGGAAATAAACTGTGACATTAAGGAAGATTGTTCCCAACATTCTCTGCAAAAGGCACTCTGCTGGTTCTTTGACTTCTGCAATCAACATTGCAAATCTATGCTCTTTCCCTCAAGATTTATGGCTTTGGAATTCTGCATTCTGCATGGCTCCCACCTTCCACTACAGAGAGAGTTTATTAGCTCATGGTCTATAGTTGGCAACAGTCTTTCCATTTGGAATATTCCTGGAAATGGATATCACACTAGGATCCCCTATCAGAGAAAAAGAGCAATGTCACATTCCCTATGCAGCACTTTACCCTCTGCCTCCAAGCCTGGGTCATTTCAAATCTATCATGGAATCATACACTAGGCACTGATAATAAGATCTCTGAACTCAGGCTCTTCATAGGGATATTTGCAAACTTTGCCTTTATCGCCCATTATTATAAAAAGGAGAACCACATTGGGTGATCTTTCTGCATTTCTGGACAGAATGAGACATGCAGGCAGGGTTTCTGCACCAGGGTTGGGGAGTCAATGTTATCAAAAGTATATCCAGGTACCTGCCCTCAGCCACGTGGCCTGGCTCTCAGGAACAGGCACCAAGAAGGAACCACCTGAAAAACTGCTGAGTTACCAGTGGCCTCCATAGCCATCCCAAGGCTCAGCTCTGGTCCTTCACAGGTTTAGTGTGAGCTTTAGTGGGTTGTTTAGTGTGAGCTCATTAGTCTAGAATTACAGACTTTGCTACCAGGCACATCTTGTTTGCAGAGGGAGATGTGACAGGAGGCTGTTTGCCAGTGAGTCATTTTCTTATGACATTGGACTTCGGAAATGAACCCCAGGCCTTGTGAAGAGCTTGGATCATAGAAGGGGAAGTTTGGCTAAATGAAAGCATTTCAAAAACACCCTAAAAAGACTACATTGGAGGCTGGCACTTGTGTTTAAGAAGATGCCATTCAAGATAAGCCAACAGCTTGAGAAAGAGCACTGAGAAACAGGAAGTCCAACTTGAGTGCAGAGAATGTGGAATGAGAGGCAGTAAGGCCATGGAACTGCTAAAATAAACAAGGAATTCACTAGGGAATGCCTTGAAGGAGGCCATGTCAAAAACAGTCTCTCTGTAAATACATGAAAAAATGTTTTTACATTTTTATCTGTTATTCAGATAAAAATTAAAATAAGAGAAAGTAATAATTTTTTGCTGCATAATTTGACAAAGATTTAAAATTTGTAATACTCAATATTAAGTCAACAGGTATCCCCATAGGCTGTTGGGAGAGTATAAATCAGGACAAACTTTGCACTGTGCATGGCTCAGGACCTGGGGAAGACCCACTGAGCAACCCCAACCAGCCAGAGAGCCTCAGTGCTCTATGTGGGGCCAAGGAAAGATCCACCTAGTGACCCCAAACAACCAGGGAGTGTGAGTACACCACGCAGGGCCCAGAAAACCTGCTCAGCAACCCCAGCCAGTTGGAGAGGGTTGGTGTGCCACCAACAGGGCCTGGGAAAGGTCTGCCTCACCCAGCCAGGGAAACCTCCCCCTGGACAGGCCACCAATACCTATTCACGAAGCAACTGAGACTGTGCATTTGGCTGCTCTAGAGGAATACAGGAAAAATCACAAAACAAAGAAGGAAAATGCAATCTCAAAACTTTCAGCTGATTCCAAACAAGTCCAGGAGACATGAACATAAAAGTGTAAGTCACACACCTGAAATTTCTGAAATCTTAGCAACTAAAGTAAAGCTATAAAGTGAAGCTATAAAGGAAATCAGATCAGAAATTACCTCCCAGGTAAAACAAGAAATGATAAAAATAATGAAGGAAATGCTGAGCATATCCAAAGAAGATATAGTTTTTTAAAAAAATAGAGGAGGATTAGAAGATGATAAAAACCTTGAGTGAACAATATAGGAAAGAACTAGAATGCATGAAACAAATTCAAAGAGATATCCAGGAAGTCAAAAATTCCATCAAAATCTGGCAAAACCACTTGAATGAATGTGAAGATAGACTCTCAGACCTTGAAGACAAGATTGCAGCTAACTATCAGGAAAGGAAAGGTCTTTTAAAAATAACAAGGAATCAGGAAATAACAATTCAACAGTTGCAAGATGATGCCAAGAAAAATATGACATTGATAGGTGTAAATGAGAAAGGAGTTAAAACAAATGAAATTTAAATACTATTTAGAGAATAGTAGAAGATTTCCCAAGCATGGGAAAAGAAACTGACATACAGATAATTGAAGCATTTAGAGCTTCAATTAGTCATAACCAAAATAAATCTACACCCAAACATATAATAATCAAGATCCCAGAAATCCAGCATAAGATCAGAATATTAAAAGCTGTTAGAGGCTGGAGATTTAGCTCACGGACATAAGTGCCTGCCTGGCAAGCACGAGGTCATGAGTTTGATCCCTGGTACAAAAAATAAAAAAATTTAAGAGCTGTTAGAGAAAAGAAACAGGTCACCTATAGAGTAAAGCCCATCAGAATCACAGCAGACTTTTCAGTATAAACAATCAAATCAAGAAGATCATGGAATGAAGCATTTCAAGTCCTAAAAGAAAACAACTTCCAAACAATATTGGTGTTACCCTGAAAAATTATCTTTCAAAAAAAAAACTATCTTTCAAAATTGATGGAGAAATAAAATACTTCCATGACAAAGAACAGCTAAAGAACTTCATGACCACCAAACCAACCCTACAAAGAATACTAAAAGATATTCTAGATAAGGACAAAAATGACTACAATTTCAAGAACACCAACACAAACCACCAAGCAGGGCAAACAATTAAACAGAGGGGAAAAGAAAAGAACTGACAGCAAAAGATAACATGACAGAAATAAGCCAGTATATATCAGTTATAACAACTAATGTAAATGCTTCAGCTCACCTATTAAAAGAAACAGACTGACAGAACAGCTCAAGAAACAAAATCCAACCATATGCTGTATACAAGAAACCCATCTAACTCAAAAGGAAATCCATAGACTTAAAGTCAAAAGATGAAAAACAGTACTTCATGCAACAGGAATGCAGAAAAAAGCAGGGGTAGCTATTCTGTTTGCAGACAGTGTGAACTTCAAACCAAGAATGATCAAAAGAGAAGAAGGTCACTACATAGTAATTAGGGGAAAACTCCAAGAGGAAGAGATAACAATCTTAAATATATATGCATCAAATATAGGAGCATCCAACTATATAAGACAAATATTAATTGACACAAAAAAATCAAATACACAATAACACAGTCATAATGAGAAACTTTAACACCCATTGTCACAAAGAGACAGATCAACTAGACAAAAACTCAGCAAAGAACAGAACTGAAACAAACTTAAGAACAAATGGACTTAGTAGAAATGTACAGAGTATTCCACCCAACAACATCATAATACACATTCTTCTCAGCTACACATGGGACATTCTCTAAAATAGACCATATACTAGTCCATATAACATGAGTTAGAAAATTCAATGGAATCAAAATTATCCCATGCGTATTACCTGACCACAGTGCCATGAAATTGGAAATTAATGAGAAAAGAAACTGCAAAAACTCCATAAACACATGAAAATTAATAACGGGGATGGCTTAACATACACAAATCAATAATACACCATATCAACAGAACCAAAGACAAGAATCACATGATCATCTCAGTATGCAAAAAGACTTTTGATAAAATCCAACACTCATTTGTGATAAAAACCTATGGAAACTCAGAATGGGTAGTCTTTACCTCAATCCAATAAAAGCCTTATATGATAAACCAACAACCAGCATCTTATTAAATGAACAAAAACTGAAAGTTTTCAACCTAAAATCAGGACAAGACAAGGATGTCCATTATCACTTCTTCCATTCAATATGGTTTTGGAACATTAGCTAGAGATATTAGACAATAGAGATAAAAGGAATAAGGATAGGAAAAGAAGAAGTTAAACTATCATTATTTGCAGATAACATGACACTCTACATAGAAGGACCAAAAAAACTACTGAAAGACTTCTAGATGTCATAATCAAATTCAATAATGTAGTTTGATACAAAGTCAACACTCAAAAACCAATAACAATCCTGTACTCAAACAACAAACTCACTGAGAGAGAAATTAGGGAAGCAACACCCTTCACAGTAATATTTTTAAAAATGATATACTTAGGAATCAATCTAACAAAGGAAGTAAAATTTTCAATACACTGAAAATTATAGTAATCTGAAAAATGATATATAACAGGATTTCAGAAAATGGAAACACATCCCTTGTTTGTGGATAGGAAGAACAAACATTGTGAAAATGGCCATTTTCTCAAAATTGTTATACAAATTTAGTGCAATTGCAATCAAAATAACATTAATGTACCTCACAGATCTAGAGAAATCTTTCCTAAAGTTCATTTGGAAACATAAGAGACCTAGGATAGCAAAGGCAATATTGGGCAACAAAGGCAAGGCAGGGGACATCACAATCCTTGATATAAAATTATACTACAAAGCTACTGTGATAAAATCAGCATGGTACTGGGAAGAAAAACAGACCTGATGATCAGTGGAATAGATTAGAAGATATACCCACAAATACATATGCACTCAGCCACATTATCTTTGACAAAGGAGCCAAACATGTTCACGGGGGGAAAAAACCTTCTTTAATAAATGGTGTGTGGAAAAAGTTGTTTTCCATATTCTGAAAACTAAAACTAGACCCATGTTTATCACCATGCACTAAAGTCAAAATGGATCAAATAAATTTAAAAAAAAAGAGTAATAGGAAAAAAATGGATCAAAGATCTAAATGCTAAATCAGAAATGCTAAATCTGCTAGAAGACAAAATAGGTATAAATCTTGATGTCAGAGGCAAGCAAAGAGTTCATGAACAGAAACCAAACTACATGGAAAGTACTTCAAAGAATCAACAACTGGGATCTTGTCTTATAAAAAGTTTTTGCACATCAAAACAAATCACCAACGCAGTGAAAAGGAAACCCATGAATTAGGAAAAAATCTTAGCCTACTGTCCTCAAAGGACTTCTATGTAGAACCTACAAAGAATTGAAATATATCAGCCCCCCAAAATTCAAAGATCCAATCCAAAAATGGACATCTGAGATAAATATACACTTCTCAGATGAAGAAATACAAATGGCAAATAAATATGTGAAAAAATGTTCAATATCACTGGCTATTCAAGAAATGCAAATTAAAACAATACCAAGATTCCATCTCATTCCAGAAAGAATGACTGTCATCAAGAAACCAACCAATAGCAAATGCAAGCAGGGCTGTGAGGAAGTGAACACTTCACTGCTGGGAGGATGTACCACCACTGGAAATCAGTGTGGAGATTCCTTTAAAAACTAGGGTTAGAAGTTCCAATTAACCCAGATATTCCCCTTCTGGATATTTTCTCATAAAAATTGAAAACATCATATCACAGCAATACATGTGCACCCCTGTTTGTAGCTGCACAATTTGTAATACCCAGAGCTTGGAAACAATCCAAATGCCCATCAACTTAGGAATGGATAAAAAAAAAAAGTTGTGGTGTTTTTATACAATGGAATACCCATAAAAAGCAATAAACTCAGGCTTTTATAGGTAAATGGATGCAACTAGAAACCATAGATACATATTTATCACTGTTCTCTCTCTCTCTCTCTCTCTCTCTCTCTCTCTTTCTCTCTCTCTCTCTCTCTCTCTCTCTCTCTCTCTCTCTCTTGGATTGTTCCCTTTTTAAAGGTGTAATGACCTTCTTTATTTCTCTTAATCATACTTGGCTTGACATTCACTTTGTCTGCAAATAGAATAGATAACCCAGCTTTTTTTCTGGGTTTCTATCACATAAAATATTGTTTTCCATCCTTTGACTTTCAGTATATGAATTTCTTTTTTAATTAAATGTGTTTCTTGTAAGCAGCATATTGTTGGATCTTGCTTCTTAATCTATTCTGCAAGAATGTGTCTTTTGACTCGTGAATTGAGATCATTTGCATTAATGTTTAAAACTGAAATGTATTGACTTATCTTTGTCATGTTATTTTCCTGTTGTTGGCTCTCCCCTTTTTTCCCTTTCTCTGATTGTTTGCCTTCCCTGGTGTATTCCTTCTGTTTGGGTTCATGGAGCTGTAGTCCTTATTATCTTTTTCTAGAATGTTCTTCAGAACATTTTGGAGTGCCAGTTTAGTGGTCATAAATTTCCTCAGATGTTTTCTGTCATGGAAGTATCTTATTTATCCATCAACTTTGAAAGATAATTTTGTGGGGTACATCAATCTGGGTTGAAAGTTGTTTTCCTTTAAAACTTTGAGTACTTCACCCCAAGCTCTCCTTGAGTTGAGAGTTTGTGCAGAGAAGTCAGTTATAATTCTGATGGACTTTCCTTTATAGGTGATTTTTTTCTTTTCTCTAATTGCTTTTAGAATTCTATTCTTATGTTGAATTTCTGGAATCTTAACTATGATATGCCTGGCTGTAGATATTTTTATGCTATATGCCTCACTTATATGTATGTCAAATTCTTTTTCTCTACTAGGAAAGTTTTCTGTCCTGATGTCAGTGAACATTTTAAAATGTCATTTATGGTATCTCCAGCTTGTTTATTGACTCCAATTAATCTTAAGTTATTCTTCTTTATCTCATCTATCAGCTGCTGGATTGATTTCTAATGGTCCCTTGCTATTTTTGAGAAATCTTTATATCCCTGGTTGCTAACTGCAAGCCTGGCTTCAATAAGTGATATCCTGTCCTCCATTGGCCTAATCTGGTTTCAGCAGAGTTTTTATTCTCCTGGATACCTTCTTGAATCTGCTTTATGGCTTCCATTTCTTTCCTGTGTTGATCTTCCATACTTTTCTTAAGCTCATCTATTTTTTTATGTGTGTCTGCTCTCATGTCACTAAGCATAGTGTGTATTTTGGTAATCTCTGTAGTTATCTGAGAGATTATTTCTGATTTCATTTTTTCCAGAGCCTCATTCAATTGCTTTGTTGTTACTACTTCAGAGAGGCTTGGTGGAGGGCTTTCAGATTGTTCTGCCTCATTGGCCCCTGGATTTGCCTTTGGAAAACTGGATGTCTTGGGTCACATTTTGCTTAAGTGTCTTCTCATTTTATTTTCCCTCTTTTTTTAGTTTAATTCCTGGGGTGATGCTTGTAAGTTGCCTATGGTGGTTTACTTTATTGGTAGTATTTAGGACCCTTAGATAATGATTGTGTCTTTGAGGAATCTTCCATGTGTAGCTAGTTTTTGGGTTTTGAGTCTGTTGGAAGATCTTACCTCTTTAGTTTGTTGGAGATGAGAAGTTGTTGCTTGTTTTGCCTGGTCTCTGGTTCTTTAGCACTGTACCACCATATTTTCTGCAACCCTTAGTTAATCTCAGTCATAGAATACTAGGACCAACAGCTGTTTGGAACAATTATGCCAATTTTGGCTATAGTGATGAGGGCCTTGAAAACAACAAACAGAGCTAACTCTTAATTTTCCACTTTTAACCATCTGAATTAGGTTTGTGATTATATAACAAAATGTAACACAAACCAGATAATTATATGCAATATATAAGTCCATAATGTGTCAATTTTGCACTGAGGTTCAAATTTAAAATGGATTAAAGAGAAAATAGAGAAGTGGAAGAAGAGAAAGAGATAGAAGTAAAGTTTGAGGACAAAAGAGGTCATGCCAACTTGGGGAAAATGGTGCAGAAGACTGAAGGAAAGGAGAGATGGAATAGATAAAAGGAAAAACATCAGAACCACACCCACAAAGAGGTTAGGAACCACTTTCATACTCATATAAAAACAATGAAGGAGAAATAGAGAAAAAGAAAGAGAAAACAAATGTCCACTTCCAGGATTCTCTCTGGGTTCACCAGTAGACAACCTGTGTAGCCCAAGTCCCAAATTGTGCTGTTCTACCCCAGCAAGCCAGCAGTTGCTTTATGGTGGAGTAGTGGATAACATCAGCAGGCTGCCCTGAGACCAGCTTCATTGAGCTCTCAGCAGTCCAAGCAATTTCCATTGGTCTAGGCCCAGCTGGGAGCTGCTAAAGGAAGCTGGCAAAGGTTCTGGGTTCTGGGCTTATTCTGTCTGATTTCAAAATGGCTCCTGGCTAATTGCTATCTCCCACAGGAGGGCTAAGTCTTCTGCACTCACTGCCACTCAGTGCAGTCCTCCACATCTGCTGCTCCCCTCCACTGCCACATCTCTCTGCAGAGGCCTCCAGGGTCACCAGCCTTCACCGCTGGCATCTCCAGGTTCAACAGCTCTCACACAGTAAGCCCTGCCTTGGGGCAAAGGTGCTGCTGGCTACCACCTTCCTTCTTCTTTTCAGTCTCTGTGGGTTTTAATTCACACTTCAGATTTTTCCTGAGACCCACTTCTTCCTTCTTGTCTTCCTCACAGTGCTATGTTCCAGCATCTAAATAAACTTAAATTAAAGAACAAAAAGAATTCACAGAGAAAATTCTCTCTTACAAGAAAGCAGCAGGCTGAAACTCCCTGCTTCTTCTGTCTTTAATCAGTAGAAAATAATTTGCATTCATCATAGACAAGACAAGACATTCCCAACAGCTACTCTCTTTGATCTTCTCAGTGTTTGCAAGGGCCCTGCCTTTGATTACAGTGTACTCATTAAATTGCTTTGGATCTTCTCTTCAAAGATTCATGCAACTTTCCTCAAGGCAGCAAGCTTTCAGAAGCTCACCATTGAATTTTCCAATTCTCAAGCCCCAAGGAAATTTCCCAGTTAGATCTTCTGGTAATGAAGGACAAAGGAAGGATCCAGATGACATGCATTCATCAGTGGTCTGCTAAAAATCCCTGCCTTAGAGAGAGGGGCACAAGGCCATGGAAAAAGCTACTTCTGAGCCATAGGGGGTCTGCAGTTCACTTTCCACATCCCTGCACTAAGAGGCTTAGCTCTGGCCTCAGAAGGATTCTTTTAACCGTCAGTGGCTTAGATGTTCTCTCTAAAACTAAACCATTACTGTATCCCAAACCTGAAGAAAGCACTGAGGATCACTCCACCTTCCCCCTGCCTCTGCCTAGGATCCCTGACACCTTGCAAAAGGTAAAATGTCTCAGCCACTCCACACTAGCTGGGAGAGCCCTCCTCAATCAGATCTCTCCTCTCTGAGGGGAAAATCTTCAGAAATAAATTATCTTGAGCAGAAAAGGCCTCACTGCAATGAGACCTGGATTTCTAATCCTTGTGCTAATTGAAATCAAGTCTCTCAGGTTGCCTCTGATTAACTTCCCAACCAAGTGGAGTATACATCATCAGCGTAGGCATTTTCTGGTTGGTAATTTGATCATGGGCATTTATATAAGTAGTAGGGCCTGGTTAAAAGCTTTGTCTTGTACTCTAAATAAGGAACCTATGAGGAAAAAATCATAAAAAGTACATTGGCCCGTAGCTTGGGGAACCAGTTACAGAGCACAAATCCTATCTAACACACATTTTCTCATACTTTTTCTCACCCATAATAACTAAATGTGTGTGGGTATATCAGTGTTGGAGTGTGTTTCTACCCTCTCTAACATTCTGAGATAAATTCCAAAGTATGTGAAAACATCTCACATAGTTAAGGAAATTATAACAGTATGCAAAATTATTAGAGAAATTGCAAAATTATCCTTCACTTTACAAAAAAATTTACCATACATTTTCTTTAAATGAGCAGCTTTCATAAGTTCATTTCTAATAATATCTTCATGTTTTGTGCTTTCTTGAAGAATGCATTAATGTTCTAAAGATAGAAACATCTTTATTCTCTGAATTAGTTCCAAGCTCTTGGTAATATGATCATCTGGCAGTTGAAAACCTTAGCCTGGGAAGTATATTACTAAGTCCAGGTTAGGTATAAAATTTTAATTATTTGTGTTTTTAGCAATTTTTGGCCAAGTGTGTTAGACTAAAAGTTCACAGTTGCATTGATACTATTACACAAATGATAGTTCCATTTTGCTAAATCCTGAAATATTTTTTCATAAAAGTGCACATGTGATCAAAACAAGTTTGGCCAAGTCAGGTTATAAAAATATGGTAAATCTCTAACAACAGTATAATTAAGGAGTTCAGGATGTAACTTGTCTAAAAGAATAAATGCCTAGAAGGGAAATAATCTTAGTTAATACACATGCAGTTTCAGCAGAAATATCATACCTGACCTTATTTTTAAAAATTTCTGTCTAGTGGAGTCCAAACATCTGCAGCTATTTATCTTACATTCTAATTCCAGGAAGTAAAAGGTGAGAATTTGAGTTGGTGGGTCAGTAGAAGGGGAAATGCTCATTAACCAATTTAGGATATTTTGTTCTACTATGAACACACACTTGCACACACATAAGTGAAACTGCCATTTAATAACCTGTGGGAGTGGAAATATTATGTATCATATTTTTAGCTATAAAACTCATAAAATAAATATGGTTCATGCCTGATTTTTAAAAATCACAAATAACCATAGTAATGGAATTGTTATGCAGCGAATATGTACATAAGAGAAAGAACATGATTTTTCCTTTTTTGCTTTTTTTTTTTTTTTTTTTGGTACTGGAGTTCCAACTCATGATCTCACACTTGTCAGGTTGAAAATGATTTTTCAATAGCTTGTATTTTTATAAGGCCAGATTTTTAACAAAAAGAAATCCATTAGACAAAACAAGTTCATGAAAAAAATTATTTCTTTATATTTTATAACTGAGAAATCTAAGGAGAAACAAACCTTATTTCACAGCATGGAACATGTTTTTCATCTCCAGCTCATCCCCTCCTACCTACTGAAATAAATGCAGGGCATGAACGTTCACGTCAAAGAGGAGGCATATAAAACCAATTGGAATAAGTCTTGTGTGTACTATTTTAGAGGAAAGTTTACTTGGTTTGCCATCTAGAGGCTGATAGAGTGGCTTTGGGGAGAAGGAGAGTTGTTTGCTTATTTTTTCAAAGTTTAAGATTGTCGTAAATTCTCATGCAGTTCTAAGAAATAATGCAGAGAGATTCTGCACATTACACCCAATTTCCCTAATGGAAACACCTTGCATGGTTATGGTACCGTATCGCAACCAGAAAACAATGTTGATATAATACACAGGACAGACATTATTCAGTTTTGCATATACTTATGTGTGTGTGTGTATTTAATTCTGTGCAAATTTATCACACATATTGATTTGGGCGGCCATCCCCACAGTGGTCAAGATTCAGAAGTTTCACCACTTCAGGCTCTCTAGTACTTACCTTGCAGAGCTGTAGCCGCTTCCTTCCCTTGCCTGTCTGCTTTTCTAACCTCTGAAAATTACAGATCTCTTCTCCATTTCCTTAATTTTGTGATTGTTTTCAGTCAGCATAATCCCTTTGAGATTCGTCCAAGTGGTTGCTAGTGTCCCTGGTTAGCCATAGTTTGGTCTTCTTGTTGCTAGGGACTCCTCTCTGTGGCACACTTGTTTGACCATTCACCCACTAAGGAACATCTAAGTAATTTCCAGCATTTTGATGTTTGTGTACAAGTTTTTGTGTGAACATAAGTTATGATTTCTTTGGTGTAAATAACTAACAGTACACTGGTTTTCTTTTGTTACCCCTCTTTAACTTCATGGTTCCCAAATATTAGGTTTTAGGTACACAAACTCACATATGCTGTACTACTGGCAATTTATGAAATTTTTCAGAGTAATTTTGATTATATTTAAATTATATCTTAATTCCCACAATTTATCTTTACATCAAGTCTCCGAAGAAGACATAGCAAACCACCACTTCCTGAGTGTTTTAAGGTTTTTAGGTGGGAAGATTTAGATTAAATGAAATTATATTTAGCATTTCTCAAAATATCTTCCAGGTCTTGCATGGAATAATAATATGAGTTGAATAAAAACTGCTCTCCATGAAATAAATTTGGGAAATGCTAGAGTAATCAACTTTAAAGAGATTTGGTTTGCATTTTGTTTTTGCAGAGGATTTTTCAGGAGCCGGAATGTACTGGTACCCACTGTGGATATTCAAAAGAGCCAGGATGCAGTCTCTTTCAAATTTTTTGCCTTCAGCATCCTTTTTTGATGGAGAATCTTGCTGATTAGGTTTCAGTGCAACACATTTTAGAAGCATTTATTTTTAGCCCAGATCTATAATTTGGATAAACTAAAATTCAGGAGTCATCTCACCTAATGCCACACAGCAAGCAAAGATGGGACAATTCATCACGTTACTAAACTAAGTTTAATGCACCTTTGTCCAATCTGAAACATACAAATGTCCAAATATAGTCATTAGGTATGCCTAACTCTACCCAGCTATTTACCAACCTCTGCATTGTTAACCTGTCTATGATCTAATCCTGGTTTTATTTTAGATCTGAATGAAGCTGTATTTTCTTTATTCAAAAACTTACTAGGTAAAAAAAAAAGTTCAAAGAACTGTGGTTAGATTTTTCTAGGTGACTTGATAGCAAAAGGATTTATTAGTGATGTTTTCTTCCTCTGTCTCTTGTAAAAGACCTCTTTGCCTGAATTTATAACTCACAACCTGTCCAGACCCTCTGCTTGGAGCTTCTGCTCCTTTTTGCCATTATATTTCGTTTTTTCAAAAGGAAGTTAAAATGTGGCTGCTCTGCGGTTGAACTTTCTTGCAATTAATGGCTGCTGTCCCTTAAATTCTCCTTTGCCCTTTTGCTGTCTAACACCTAGGACATTTTACATTTCACATTTCATATTATTTACTACAATTGCTATTGCTATTGCTATTTAGCTTAGTATGCTAAAATTTTAATACACATAATTTTTCCAAGGGATTTACCCTTTCTCAAGAATTTAACATTTAAAACAATTAAAAATTTTTTACAATAGTGACTTATAGATATTATCTCATGAATAGCAGAGAGTGATGTGGCTGTTGAGATAATGTTGCTCCCGTAATGACCTTATCTCATGGGTGACCAAATCCCTTCACAGCAGATCCACTGGGCAGTGTTATGACAAAATGGGCTGTTGGCCAATAATACTAGAACTCTGCCTCTCAAAAGCACATGATTTATTTCATGGTGTAGCTGAACCGAACAATCTAGGTTTCTAAATGATTCAACTGAATTTATAGACTGTAAGAAAAAGCTATTTCCAAGGATTCCTTTGATCCTCCTATTTTTAAGATTGGAACCACAGATAAGAAATAGGATTTGGATTCTCTGTTCTCATGTCCAGGCACTAGTCATTATTTATCATAAAATGATACATAAAGAATTCCCTGTCTGTCTCAAGCCAGGTTTCCTCCAAGCAGAACTGATGGAGGGATTGTGTGCAAGTGATTTATTCAGAGTGCTCTTAGGAGCAAGAGATTGAGGTGAGGGACCTGGGCGATGATCCTACCTAGAGTCAGCTTAGCCAGATGCCAAGAAGAGATACTGGGCTTAAATTGTACCATGGCATTGATACCAGACTTTTAGACTCTGTATCATCATTGCTTATGGGCTGCCCAGGTAAGACCAGGGAATGCAGGTGGTATAATCTCCATCAGGAGATTTTCACCAGGCTACAAGCATCCACAAGGTGACTGATATTAAACATAAATGATGTGAACAGGAAGTCCTTCCTGCAAGTTGGCACCATGCACAGGCCGCAGAGGGAAAATCAGACAACAGCTCTTTCCTGTTAGTTATTGCCATTGGCAGAATGCAGGGGAAGAACAAAAAAGCCAACAAAAAGCCAAGCCCTTTTTGTGAGTTGGTACTATGAACAGGCTGTCAGGACGAGAACTAGATGCTAGCCCCTTCTGGCTCACAGGCTGAGAGACAAGAAGAGTCAACATTACCCCCACCCCATGTCCCCCCTCCCCCTGTAAGTGACCAGCTGATCCAGAGAAACAAAAGCTGAGAGGATAGCTATTGAGGCAAAATACAACTTAATGCTTGTAGGGTTTAGTGTTTCACCAACTTTGCAGGGCTGATCATCTATTCAGAGGATAACAATATACAATGTAACATCTCTGGGGGATCCCCTTCTAAAGGTGGTGGCCATTGTTAATTCCCTATTATCTTGTTTTGAAGTCCTGTATCATTTTCATTATTTTATTTGGTTGGGTTTTATTCTGTTTTTTATTGTTTGATTTATTATAACTGATGGCATGGGCAGCTATTTCAAAGGTAACAAGATATATTATGGTAGCCATTTTGGACTCACTATTATCTTGTTTTGTAGTCCTGTATTGTGTTCATTATTGTTTTTTTTTTATTGGTTCTATTGTTTCTGTTTTGTTTGGTCTTACTATGTCTGAAGGTATGGGCATCTATTTTGAAAATAACAAGAGGCATTATGGTAACCATTATTGATTTCCTATTATTATTATTATTATTATTATTATTATTATTGGAGGGGGTACCAGGGAGGGAACTCACAACCTTGTGCCTGCCAGGCAGGCACTTGTGCCTCTGAGCTAAATCCTCAACCCTGCTTTGAAATCTTGTGTCACATTGTTTTGTTTCAATTGGCTTCATTCTGGTGTGTTTTTTTTAAACTTGGTTTTTTTCTCTTTAAAATAACAATTACAAAAATAAATAAACAATGTATTCAGCTTAACCAGTTTGCTTCTCCAGGTCTTGTGCTTCCCTCAGTCTGCCTTCTGTGTAGTTGACTGTGCTGTGTTCAGGTTGGCTCAGTTACTCAGAAGCTCAGGGCGAATGTGACCATAGTGCCTGTCATCCCGCCCCTGGCAATCTCCCCATGAGCCACTTCCCCAGCTTACAGGATCTTCTATCTGCAGGTTGAACGGAGCCCAGAAGTGCTGCATCCTCAGCTGCCTGGAGGTGGGTTGGTTCTCAGTTTCCTCACTGTGACATTGTTTAATTAGTGGTGTAGATTTTTCCTGTATACCTGAGATCACTCAGACCACAGTAACAAAGGAGACAGGGCTCCTTCCTGAAGTGACATATATAAAATAATTCAAAGAATAGGAAACTCAACTAACTAGAAGACATTGAATTTCTATTCCTTTTACTTTGAGAATGATCCAGAAAAGGTTTTTTTGGTTCAGTCTTTGAAGAGAATTACTAAAAGTCCACTGGTCCGCCTAGCAGCAATAGTCCCTTCCATAGAGTAAACAAAATTGACCCCTTCAGGGAAGGTTCTCCAGGTCTCCGTGCCATCATGCCAGACTGCCTTAGCCAGAGCAGGATGTAGGACTTTGGATTCACCATACATTAATCTCAGACTACTAGGAAGCTGTGGCATCTCAAAAGCCATAAATTCCTAATTCGAATATATTTTTGTCCCCTCTTCCTGACAGACTAGTTTATAAGAGTGCGAGTGGCTTTTTAGGGCTTTTCCTACTTGTGTTGTGGCAGCAGAACAAGCATCCAAGGTCATCTGAGTATCATACCTGCTGGAAACAGTGAGGCCACCGTGTCCTCCCCTTAAATGAGAGGATACGCAGGAAGGAAGTTGGACATAAGCCTAACGTTAGTGGCCAACTTTTCCATGTATTGTTTATTTAAAGCAACTTGTTTAGGTCTCAGGGAAATGCATCCTAATTGGTTGCTAGTAAAATATGAGGATTATAAATAAGTGGAGACAATACTTGGGTGCTTAGCACAGTTCTAAGTTTGGGAAATACTTAGGTACGAAAGCAAAGGCTTTCTTTGTGTCAGGAAATTACACAGTGGAAGTTTCACTTGCTCCAAGCCAGATAGGAGGACAGTACTTCCACAGACTTTACAAAAACCAAGTGCCCTGAACAAAGAAGTGCCTCTCAGTTCTAACATCAGAAACTTCCCAACTGTACCACCCAGCTTTAGCCTTTAACCTGTGGTATTTTCTTATGGCCCTCATGAGCCAATACTGACTATAAATTGATGTGCTTTTATCACAAAGCCACATTACCAAAAATAAAAGAAATCAAAAATCAAAGTGAAGGCTCTTTTTGTGTAGAGAATGACAGAAATCTTAGAAAACTTAGAGTCAGGAGGAAAAAAACCTTCAACAGTTTACTGGCATTACAGTAATAGGTACTATAGTATATCCCATTATCTTCACAACAGTTGTTCTTTCAATAAGGTATAGCCAAATCAAAGGAAATACAGGACAGAGAATTTTTATTTTCTTCAATGATAAGGCTATAGTGACTAGTGGTTCTAAAATGCATGGATGATGTGGCTCTCTTAAAGGGTTGGCTTACTTTGACAGAATTCAACTGAAATAAACATTAAAATCACTATGCAGTCATTTGAAACATTTTATTGAGCAGCTGCTATGTGCCAGACACCATTCTAGGTGATAGAGATATAGAAATAAGCAAAGTCCTTATCCTCATTCAACTTGAATTCTAATGACAAAGACAGACAATAAACAAAAAACTATAAAATATACTCTCGAGTAGCAATAAGAAATTAGAAAATATATCAGATTGAGAAAGAGAGAAAGAAGAGCAAAAAGGCCATGGGGTGCAGAAGTGACAGCATTTTAGATAGGGTCAAAGGAAGTCCCTTAGAGAGGTTGGCATTTAAATAGGGATCTGAAAGAAGGGAAAGAACAAGAGACACGGCTGTTTGGGAGGGCGAGTAGCTTGTGTCAGGCAGAAGGGCTTGTTGGTGTTCTGGAAAAATCGCAGAGTAGACATGAAGGCAGAGAAGTGACCCTGGTCACCCCTTGTAGGGCCTGCAAGCCACAGTGAGGACACAGAATCAAGCAACCTCCCGAGTAGCGCTGAGGACCTGTACTGTTATAGGTAATTTGTGACACAGAAGATTGTAACAAACAGTCCCTATTTCCTGGTACCTTTGCCAGAAACCTTTAGAGTGTCTAGGTACTGGCCAGGTCACCCCATGGGCCATGGACTGCCCCATGGGTGCTGTTACAGAGCCCCTTCAGTTTTACATGTGGCTACAAGTGGTCACATTAAACTAACAAATTGGCCTTTGAAAATCCATCCTAAATAAAACCAGTTCCACTTCACTGGAAAGATCTTCCAGTATATGAAACAGGCAGGTGGGGTCTCTGGAATGTGAGTTCAATGCAAATCTTTTCCCTAAGTGCCTAAGTATGAGATGATTTGGGCCCCAGGAAATTTTCTACCAAAAGCTATAAAATCTTTTGGTAGAAAGGTGATGGCTACAAATAACCTCACAACTGCTTCATTAATTTCTTGCCAAATATTCCATTTTTGGTTAAAGGAAGTAACTCAAGCTCAGAAAGTACACCCTAACAATTTCTCTACAGTTTAACTTTGAGAACATCTGTCTCTTCTGCAAGAAAAAAAAAAATCAAAATACATTTGCATTTCCCCCAAATGTATAAATTAATAAAACATCTAGGTCATATTTTAACTTAATTTGTTATTGTATTTAAATACCTACTGATGGAAAATGTGATGTCTTGTTATTTCCTCTGTTTTTTATTTTTGGCCAGATTGAAAGATAAATATAGTGAACACAGCTTGTTTTTAAATTCAGATCAACAATAAGCAGTTATAGTTCTTTATTTTTAATTTTAATGATGGTATTTTCCAGAGGGAGCAAAAATACTTCATCCATGACTCCGGATTTCTGTACAATCCATGCGCCCAACCCAACAGCCACGCCACTGAGAATATAATTACAAGTTCTGAACCAGACAGAGAAAAGAAATGGTGGCAATCTGAAAAGGGTATGATTAAGTTTTTTCCAATTACTCATTTCTTCCTATTTTAATATGCTGCCTTTCTCCTTGCATGACTTTAACAAAGTTACAGCAAGATGTTACCTGCCAAGAATGTAGTTTCATATAAGAACAATTTATTTCCACATTTAAGAAAGAATATTTCCCTGTAGAGAAGTTAAAGTGAATTTTCAGCACATAACCCAGAACATTTTCTTCTTTCCATGTGAGTGAAGAAAATGTCTCTGTACCTTTTTGTTCTTTATAAATTGTTTTCAACCTTATGGAATGTTGGTAAATTAACCTCATACAAAACACACAGATGTAAACAGAGTAACTAATGCCAAGGGGAAGTTAAAAATCAGCACCTGGTGCTTTTTCCTTCTTGTGCATGAAGGGAGAGAGAAAAAAGACATTTTGGTTCTTGCTGCAAGTCAACGGTTTTGATATAAAATTTGAACTGAAAGGCTAACTGGCTACTGGCTGAGGTTCTCTCCATCCTGACTGCCCTTCTCTCTTTGTGAAGAGCTGTGATCTGGAGCCCCCCTGGCTGCAGCCATCTGTGTGTCTTCGATGCCCACTGTGAGTGTGGGCCCAAGGAGGGACTCCTCTCTTCCTGCCCCTTGCCTGGGCTTTCCCTGCCCAAATAGAAGACTGTCCTCACCACAGTCCTCCATCAACGCTGACCTGGCACCCTTTTCCTTGGCCATAAAATTATTCCATTCAGCAATCTCTTTTTTGTTCTTTGGGCTTTAATTTCTGTTTTCTTCAGGTTTCTAAATAGATTTTGTTAGGGAACCCTAAGCATTAAAGCATAACCATGCTAGATAAATAGTGTGGGGCAGGCATAGTGTGAGGCTGGTTCTCTTCGCTGTCCACGCACACGCGTGATTGTCTGCTGACGCTGTTTCATCAGGCAGCCTGGTTATCATTTCCAGGCTGCAGCTCTCTCCTGAATGGAGGGGATTGGCCGCAGCCTCATCTTTGCTGATGAGTGGCGCCCTTTTTGCTCACCAGCTGTTCTGACCTCCACACACACCCAGCGTTTGTGCCACCCCTCCTCCCTCTGTGACAGCCGATTTCACAGAACCAGGGGTGAAGAGGAGATTTCCTCCATAGAGGGTTGGTGTGAAGCCTGAAGGCAGCTGCCCTCTCAGCAGCTCACAATTCCCAGTCTCTTGCCCAGAACGCTCAGCTGAACCCCAGTGCCCGGCAGTCCGGAGTTACACTGCACAGTCCAATGGCCCCTAATCACATTGGGTTTCTGAGCACTTGAAACCAAAATGAGCCATTCCAAGCTGAGATGTGCTGTCCGTGCACAACCATGCTGGATTTCCAAGGCGCGGCCTAACAAAATGATTATACTAAAGTACTGGAAATAATGATAACCTGTTTTATTTTTTGGCTTAAGTATATTATTAAAAATAATTTTACTCATTGCTTTTATTTTTTAAAGTAAGCTGCCAGACAATTTCAGATTGCACCCTGGGCTCCTATTCCAGCACTGTCAGTGGGGTCTCCAGGGCTCTGGGTCCCCTCACGGCCAGGCTGGGGTGATGCTGCCAGTCGGTGAGAGGGTTGGATCACAACTGACTAGCTCAGTGCATGGTCATCTCCTCAACCACAGAGGAGCCCATGGAGCCCCACTCCCAGGAATGCTCCAAGCTGTGTCAAAGGACGAAATTCTAGCTCCAGTGACTGTTAGCAGCCGCTGGGAGGAAGAGGTGTGCTCGTTTTTCCTCGAGCTGTGGCTCCCTGGCTCCTGCCCGGCAGTGCAGTCAGCGTGTGAGCACAGGCAAAGGCGGCTTTGCTCTCACCCAGGGGAAACGGCCTGCAGCGCCCTCGGTGGCATGGAATGCTGCCACACAGTGGCCGCGAGTATCGCCACCGACGTGCAGGTATGGACAGTCGGGCACAGATCTGGACCAGAGCAGCCCAGACTGGGCAAGAGTGTTCAGCACCAGCCATGTGATTAATGAATAAACCACAGCAGGAGGTGACAGGAGGAACAGGGCCAGCGATTGTCTGTCTTCTGGAATCTTCTTCAGGTGTTGATCACGCGAGCATCCGATTGGCCCTAGATGTTACTTCAGTTCAGCCACCTTGTACTGAGCTATAAGGTATAGGGGTGCACCCTCCTTACACACCCCACAAAATGCACTGTGTTAGCTTGGATTCCCCTTCCCTGCTTCCTTACAGAGAACAAAAAACAGGATATGTGTAGATTGAAGTTCAAGTTTGTTCCTGAATGAATTTTTAATGAAAACACTGTTTTTTTTTTATCAATGACTACATGATTGATTAAAAAAAAAACACTTAAAAGACAGAATAAAGACAAACCCAGGGACCAGGGATTGAGCTCAGTGGTGCAGTGCCTGCCTGGCAAGCATGAGGTCCTGAGTTCTACTCCCGATACCAAAAAAAAAAAGACAAATCCAAAGTACTGGGGAGATAGGGATCACAAGAACCAGAAAGATAGTTTTTGAGTAAAAAAGACAGGAAATTAAGGAAATATGGAAAGATAGTGATCAAAAGAAAAACACTAGCCTTTATGGTGGTCACTCGTGAGAGAACAAATCACAGTGCGACAGTCTTTCCTCATCACTCACCATAGTTCTGCCTGGATGGAAGACCCACTACCAACTCTGGTAATAAAAAGAAGGTTACAATACTTAAAATAAGCAAAAAATAAAAATGAAAACGAATGCCACTCTTTGTCCCAGAAGAATTTCATCGATGCAAACACAAAAGCAGAAAATTACAACACAAAGTGATAATTTCAGAAGCAGAGGCACGATTGAAATTCTGGGAAACTTAATTGAAGAGGATACATCTGCTTCAGGGAATCAGGATAAACTGTGAGTAGGCCAGGAAGGAGACAGAAGAATTTGCCTAAGGAAAAGTATTCTAGGCAAAGAGAAACAAGCAAACTGGTACAAAGTACTAAATACATTAGTGTTTCTATTTATATGCTACCTTTCTTCAATTAATAAATCACACAGCCATAATATTTTCAAAAATTTAGTTTGATTTTGAGGTCAAAGTATATACTTGTAAATTCTTGCTCAATTATTGGAGTGAGAGCTAGCTGTGTTTATTGTATAGTGATATGAGACAAGGTTTCACTATGCAATTCAGGCTGGTCTTGAACTGGCAGCAATCCTCCTGCCTCAGCCTCCCAAGTGCTGAGATTAAGGCATGCACCACCACACCTGGCAGTGATTTTAAAGGATATACAGAAAGTTTAAAATGGAATTATAAAATGAAAATATTCAATCTGAAATGGGTGGTAAAATTTGGCTTGTGAACCATTACAAGTTTTACTCATTATTTTCATAGACTTTTCAACCTGCTGCAATGTTAGTGGAGGTTCCTCCAACTAGGACACACATGGAAAGTATTCCAATTCTGATGGTTGATACATTGTGTCAACTTGAGAAGTTTTGAAGTTTAAGAGACTCAGCAGGAAGCCGGGATCCTTACTTTATAAATATCCTCATCCTGTGCAAAAGGAGAGCAGGGAGATTTTGTTAGTGCTACAACCCTGGTGGGAGGGGGAGATTAGCTTGCTTATGATATAAAGGACGAGAAAAGGCTGTTTTCCTCCTTTTGCTCTGGCTCCTTCCTTGAAATGTTGCCCCTGTGCCGTGCCACCCTGCCTTGGAGCCAGCTGATTATGGACTGAAACTGCTGCAAACTGTGAGCTAAATAAACCTTTCCTTCCTTCATTTTGGATGTTGGGTGTTTTATCCCCACAATAAGAGAAAAGTAATCAAGACATGAATACTTTGCAAAAGAATACTGTGCTGCCTCCTTTCCTGACATCACACCGGGCCACACCCAGGAAGTAAGAGACCTTTGTGACTCTAGATATTTAGATATCAAGCCTTCAACTGGTGACAAGTTAGCCTTTCTTTCCCTAGATTTCTTTTATATAAATGAAACTGTTTCTTTAAGCTTTAAAAAGAAGCTAGGTAATATTTACTGAAATGTAACTTGAGCTGTTGATTTTTTAAAAATGAACATATCCAAATTGGAATTGGAGTGGATTCGTAAACAATACAGGAATCCACGCAGCCAAATTGATAAATTTGGAATTTAATTAGCTGAGCCAGCGACCACTCGCATGGACCCATGGAAAATTACAAAGGTTTTAAACAGAGAACCACAAAAAGACATCCTGTTGGAAACAGTTTAGCTAGAATCTTACATTAATTTTTGGTTGACACCTGTATCCTGCTTCTTTTGTTGAGCAGGTTAATCTTTCTCCTGTGAGTACAGCTCATTCTGCTTTTTTCATGGGACTTATACCCTGAGTAATTTTCCACTTTCCTGGGTCAAGTACAGGGCACTAGTTAAATGCAGGGCTCAAAATGGCATCAGTTATGCCAAGCTACAACAAAATGAACCCTGAATGGTACAGAATACATTATCATAAAGAGAATGTGTTATCAGGCCAGCTGAAGGGGCTAAAATGAAACTGGGCCCCATGGTCTGGCCGCCCAGAGGAAGGAGCACCTGCTTCTAACCCTTGCAAAGAAGTCACTGCCTAGTGGCACAACTGTGTTAGCCACGTCTCACCACATGCCCTGCAAACCACCACCAAGGTGGAACCTTCCGGAATCCCCTCTGTACAAAGCAGGGGACTGTGGAGGGCTAGGGAGGGAGCAGGTGAAGGGCATAGTTTTACCAGGTAGAGCAGAAAGAACTGGTGGGAAAAGGCAGCTCTAGAATCCCTTGCCGGGTCTAAGTGAAAAATGGCTTTCCTAACTGACCGTCACTTCATCCCACTCCAGCTTTGCCAACTGTACCAACACTTCTGTGTTGTAACCCAACATTCATACTGTAACCCAAATGATAGTCTACGTCCTACTCCAGCTGGGAGGCCATGGTTCAGCCGTCCTACCAAGGTCAAGTTCTCTTCTTCAAGAGAAATTAGATAATTATGTTTTGGGATAGCATTGTATAAATTTCCCTATATTCTTACAGGTGTTTTAAAAGCTTGGGATCCCAGCTTTGAAATAGAAAGCTCTTACAGCCCCTATGCCCAGAGTGAGAATTCTTGTTTAGTTTTTATGTCCTTTTTTTGATCACCTGGTAGGAGTGTACTCTGTCGTTGCATCTCTACAGTGTGCTAAGAGCCAATCAGTCACGGAGGGCACCTTGAACCAATGCCTCTGAAATGCACCTTGACTCATTGTTTTATTTTCCTTTCTCCAGACCTTGTGACATAAACAAACCTGAGGATAAACTTTGCCAAACTCTATACCCTTGGGGACGCTCTACTTGGAAGTGGGCAAAATGACCCCTTCAATAAACACTACTGTGCTCTGTACAAGATGGTTGTTTGGAGCAGCTGTTTTTGCAGCAGCCACACCAGTGAACATGGCCCCAGAAGGTGCAGGGAAATGTCTTCAGCCCTCTGGGAATGGTGAATTACTCAGCCAAAAGAACAGTTGGTTCTCCCTTCTGTCTCCCACTGTCCCAGTGCTGAGAGCAGACCAGCATCTGCAGAAATCAGCAAACCCCAGTGCCAGCTTGATGTTGGACAGGTATCATTCAGCCTTGGAAATAGGCCAGCTGGGGCCTTTAATTCCTCTAGCTACATATTCCTTATGGATTATATCATGGGACTAATGAGCAGAAATCATAATTTATGACTTCAAGGTGGCCTATCTTGTTCTGTTTTTCTTCCTTTTGAAATGGATATTTAATAGCAGTGAACCATAATCTCATGTCCATCCTCTCACTGATAAAAAAAAAAAAATGATGGAAGGTGTGTTGAATGCAAAACCCCATACCTAAAGCTAAAAAGTCCTTCAGTAATATCTGAGATGGTAAAACTGGCCAATCCTACTGACTTTCTTACACTCTGAATGACTGTCTTATCACTGCAGGCCTTTTTCATTTTGGCAACTCTTTAAAAGGTTGACATATAGAGAAGAGAGTTGGTGTGAAGTTGCAGAGCTGCATATGGAGCCCAGGGTCTCACGCAAGCCAGCAAACACTCTGCCACTGAGATATGCCCCCAACCCAAAAACTGTATTTTTTATGCACTGCCACAGGGGTTTCTACTAAATAATTTGAAATTATTGCTAGGTATAATCCCATCACACTTGCTGGGGAGGCTATAGTACCTTTCTTTGCAGCTACTGCTCTGCTTTCTTTGAATGTAGGCTGTTTAGGGCATTTTGTGAAAGCCCACGAAGATCATGTGTCTTCTTCTAGCTTCTCCCGGCTTTCTAACTCCCTGGTTTCTCATGGACTCCAAACCCCACCCCACCCAGGACCTACCCCATCCTGTCCCTCATTTTACTGAGGGCCACAATGTGCCTCCCTGAAATTAGAATACAAAAAGTATTTTAAATGTTTTTGAATCTCTCCAACTTGTAAAACTTTTAAAACCAAGTAACAATCCAAAAATGGGCATCCAAGGTGAATACACACTTCCCAGCTGAAGAAATGCAAATGGAAAATAAATATATGAAAACATGTTTAACATCACTGGTCATTCAAGAAGTGTAAATTAAAACAACACTGAGATTCCATCTCATCCCAGAAAGAATGACTATCATCAAAAAATCAGCCAATAGCAAATACTGGTGGGGCTGTGGGAAAAGGAACCATTCTCCACTGTTGCTGTGAGTGCAGGCTGGTTGCAACCACTGTGAAAATCAGTATGGAGATTCCTCAAAAAATTAGAATTAGAGGTCTCATTTGAGTCAGCTATTCCCCTTCTGGGTATTTTCTCAGAAAAATTAAAAATATCATACCACAGCAATATATGTGCACTTATGTTTATAGAGGCACATTTTAAAAATTATTTTAAAAAGAATAAAACCAAACAAAACAGAATAATGGTAATCAGAACAGAACAATGAAAGCAATACAGAACTTCAAAGTAAGATAATAAGAAATCAACGGCTACCATAATGTCTCTTGTGTTTTCAAAATAGCTGCCCATACCATCAGACATTAACAAAATCAAGGAACACAAAACAGAATATAACCAATCAAAACAAAAGAATGAAAGTATATTTTAAAGAGAATAAAACCAAACAAAATAAAACAGAATATAGCCAATCAAAACAAAACAGTGAAAGTGATACATGATTTCAAAACAGGATAATAGAAAATCAACAATGGCTACCATAATGCCTCTTGTTATTTTCAAAATTGCTGCCCATACCATCAGACATAATAACATCAAATATAACAGAACAGAATAAAACCAATCAGAACAGAACATTGAATAAAGTAGTATGATAAAATGGAAAAAAACAGTGAGAACAATATTGGATTTCAAAAACAAGACAGAAGGAAATCTCCTGTATTTGCTATATTGCATATTGCTGTACTCTTAATAGATGTTCAGACTACTGGCCTTAGGCCTGCAAAGTCAATAAAACAATACAAGCATTAAGTTGTTTTTGTTCCTCTGTTGCTATCAACTCAGCCTGCCTTCCTCTGAATCAGCAGGTTAGCAGCACAATTTGCAATAGTTAAATCTTGGAAACAATCCGAATTCCCATCAACTGAACAATGGATGAAAAAGATGTGGTATTTTTCTACAATGGAGTACTACTCAGCTATAAAGAAGGATAAACTGGAGGCTTCTATAGATAAATAGATGCAACTTGAGACCACACTCCTAAGTGAAATAAATCAGACCTACATGTATAAACATCATATTGTCTCCCAGTACAAGAAACTGAAACAGTCATTAAGATCCAAAATCTACAATAGGTAATGTGAAAGAGCCCCCGGCCCGCACTGCAAGTGGTGCAAGTTCTTCCTCCAGGACAACTCGTGGAGGCCAGTGTGGGCCCAGGAACGACGCCTGCCGTCCTGGGTCTCCTCACTGTGAAGAATGGGAGTTTATTTCTAGGGGACTGACAGGGCTGTAGGAGTCTCTGAGGTGCGACTCCCGTTGCTTGGGTTCCTTCTCTCACCCTGGAGAGGACTGCAAGAGTGAGACTGGCTGACTCTAAGCCAAAGATCCCCCAAGTGAAAAATGGAGAAGTCAGATCCACAAAGAATTATGCGGTCAAAAAGGAAAGTAATGCAAAGTAGAGATAATGAAGGCAGAGACAAAGCTACTCAGTGACAAGCCACATAGCAGGGAGAAGTTCAAGTGAATTTATACTTACAGAGGTTCTAAACTGATCAGGGTATTCGCCTTTGTTAAAGTTATAAGGTCATCAGTGATTGGCTCGTTCTAAACCAATCAGGGTCTTCACCTTTATTAAAGGATTATGGGGTCTTCAGTGATTGGTGTGTTCTAGGCCAGTCAGGGTTTTAGCCTTGGTTAAAGGATTATGGGGTTTTCAGTTATTGGCCCGTTCTAGGCCAGTCAGGGCCTTACACTTTGTTGCTAAGACAAGCTGTTGCTGTGATGAGCTGTCGCTTGGATGAGCATGGGATTTGTGAGACCTTCTAGTGAATGCAAGAGAGCCCTTAAAAATAGCTGTTCTACAGAACTGTTTGTAGTCTCACTGTTTGAATGTCCACTTTGTATGCTTTAATTTTGTAACTTGAACAACTATTTCTAAGAGGACAATATGTAATTTATCAACTAAAAAAAGAAATAAGAAATGTATGAGTAATAAAACCCAAAATATGTCATTTCTATTGTAAAAAAGAGAGAAAAAGAAAGTGCTCTAAAGGATATAATTGCATATATATTTAAGTGTGTAGGACTGATAACCATATTACTAAGTTTTTGTTGGATCATGAGCAAAACTGTTTTGCAGTCTCATGGTTTGAATGTCCACTTTGTGTGCTTTAATTCTGTAACTTGAACAACTATCTCTAAGATGACAGTATGTAATTTGTCAGCTAATGATTTCTTAGTGTTTATTTTATTTCATTTCATTTTTTTTTTTGGAATTTTGTATTATTGCTTTCCTTTTTTTTCTTTTTTTTTTCTCTTTAAATAAAAAAAAATAGCTGTTCTATACCTGCAAAGGCTTCACAAGAGGCGATTTCCAGTAAGCAGGTGGTTGTTTGTTTGTTTGTTTGTTTTTATCGGTACCAGACCACGACCATGCACTTGCAAGGCAGTCTGCCGCTGAGCGAAATCCCCAGCCCCACGTGGTCTTTTCTATAGCCATATGCCACATCGGCTATGCCCCATCAGCTGCTTCCTGCCTACCTCCCCTCCTCACTGTCCCGACACAACCATGTGACATCTTGATCTCTCCAATGAGCTTGTGGAGAAGAATCACCAGTTCTCAAACTGCCGCACTGTGATTTAATTGTGAAGCGAACTAGTGAGCTTCAGAGGGAGGGCAGAGTCTTGTGGTGGCCACGCTAGATGGGGGGGCCCAGATCTCAGCCATCTTCCTGAACAATCACACATGCTGGGAACCTGGCCTCCAGCCCACCGGCAGACAAGGGAAGAAAGGAGGGCAGGGTTGAGTTTAACAAGCCACTGTAATTTTTTAATATAAATTATTTTATATTAAAAAGTGTTATTTTCATCTTTGATAACATTTTTGTTGCCTCTGAATTCTGATGAATTTCCAAACAATCTTATTATTTAGTCTCGTTTCCCAGATTTAAGAA
Source organism: Hydrochoerus hydrochaeris (assembly GCA_004027455.1). Taxonomy (NCBI): domain Eukaryota; kingdom Metazoa; phylum Chordata; class Mammalia; order Rodentia; family Hydrochaeridae; genus Hydrochoerus; species Hydrochoerus hydrochaeris. Next base: position 206,645 of record PVLA01003175.1, read on the forward strand.
AAATAGGACTTGAAGGAATGAAAGATCCCTAGAAGAGCCCTCATGAAAAAGCCCTGTATGTGACAGTTGCAGTACCAAGACCCAGCAAAATGCTGTAGGTGCTTATACTGTTGGGGGCTGGTGACCCCAGGATAAGCAGCGTACACGTCAGTACCACAGACACAAACCCCCTCCAAACAGACTGCCTGGCTTCAGCCTTGGGTTAAGCTTCAGATGAGATAAAACACCCTACAACCACCTGCCCAGCTCTTCTGTTCCCAAAAGAAGACAGAACAGGGCTCAGCTCCAACCCCTTAGTGCATACAGAACATTTCAGGTTAAAGTATTCAAATAGGACTTGAAGGAATGAACAGTTCCTGGAAGAAATGTTGCAAAACATGAGTCAGTAAAAGTATTCTTTACTGGTCTCCACCACAGATATTGTTCTTTGGCTTCTAAATCATTTGTTTGTGTTTGCAGTTGATTTGTTTTTCATTTGTTTTTGAGACAGGGTTTCACTAGCTGGTCCAAGCTGGCCTTGAACTCACTATGTAACCCAGGCTGACCTCAAATTCATGACAATCCTCCTGCCTCAGCCTCCCAAGTGCTGGGACTATAAGTGTGTGCCAGCTTTGCTAGCATGTGGGGTTTTTTTTCATTTTATTTAAGTTTATTGGTACAATTTAGGTGTACATAGTGACCACATTCAGTATAGGGAATTTGTATCTGTACGTATATATCTTGATTATTTTCCCCCACTCCCATTCTTGCTTTTCAAATCCCTTTCCCTTTCTCAAAGCTCAGTTTTCATCTTTCTTTTCTCATTTCTTCTCTCTCTTCCTTCCTTTTCCCTCCCCCTTCCCTATTTCCCTTTTCTTTTTGAACTGTTTCTTCCTGTTTCACAATGCTGTGAAACATTTAGGTTCTTATTTACATTTTCAGTTTCTCAAACCAGAGAGATAATGCAATCTAAACTAAGAGGTTATCCTGTTATTGTTTCACGGATGCTGGTAAAGACATGAAACTCCTGGGCCAAAGACAAAGGACTTTTATTATTCATAGCCCAGCAAGCATTAAGACCTTTGTATTGGCTTGGGTCCCCATTTACCCAAGTTCCATGCAGGCATCACCAAGGACTCCAAGTGGAGGCTGCACACTGAGGGAATGTATCTCGCAGCTAAGGAACACTGAGTTTGGAGGATCTGTTGCCTTTACAGAAAATGGAGAAAGCCTATGCTTTGCCCAGGGAAGATGTTACCTGATCCCCCAAGTTGCTTGCTGCAAGTGTAGCTCTGAGAAATGGCCTGAGTAAAGAGCAAGCCTGACCATGCATCACTTGTACATTCTACAAAAACATTCAGGATGGCCAGGACCTGCGGAGATTAAGCTGCATCATTAAAGCAAGAGAGGAAGGGACTGCTATAAAATTGCAACTTCAAACTTTATATGATCATAATAAAATGAAAAATCTGCAAAGAACCCATTCAGTAACACTTGGAGACATTCAGTGTCCTAGATTTCAAGCTTTAAATGATCATAGTATAGAAAAAGCATCAGCAGAAGGTTTTGCTCAGTATTCACCAACATAAAATTTGAAATTGCATGATCTGTTCAAAATTGACATGAAATCCATGCATGGTGGCACAGGCCTATAACCCCAGCTCTCAGGAGGCAGAGGCAGGAGGATCACCATGAGTTTGATGCCAGTCTGGGCTATATAGTAAGCTCAAGGTCAGCCTGAAATACATAGCAAGATTCTGTCTCAAATAAAAACAAAATATGAAAAATTAGACTCTCATAAAACATTTAAAATAGCAAAGTCCTATAGGTTTGTACTACAATCTAAAATCATATGCATATACCCCACTCATTAATGTTTTTTAAAGCTATGTATTTATATAAGATTCCATTGCTGTCTGGGTAGAATAAGGGAAATATAATATTTTTAAATAGATAGTCTGGGCCAGGGATTTAGCTCTGTGGCACAAGCACCTGCATGGCATGCACAAGGTCATGAGTTCAGTCCCCAGTACAAAAAAAAAGTATAAACAGATAGTCTAGGAATATAGAAATAAATTTGGAATTACTAAACTAAATGTTTCAAACTTATCAACCAAGGCCTTGTTCCTTCAGAACTACTTAGTATTATCTTGATGAGGCTTTTGAAAGAGGAAAAAAACAAGGAAAGAACATTCTGATAGGAAATAAAGAAGTCATTCACTGTAAACATGGAGTTGAGTTGTTCCCGGTTTCTTCCAGTTGACCCAAACTCTCAGGTGTTGCACATGTGATGTGTATTAGGAAGACTGATTAGAGCCTGTAGTGGATTTATAACTGGTGGTCAACATAAACACCAGCTGGACTGAATCAGCGTGGTCCTGAGCATGGATGGCCCACCTGAGGACTGCTGCCAACATAAAAAGGAGACCTGGAGAGGAAGAGGAGCGCTGTGGATTCTCCTAACTGTTGCTGTTGTTCGGAGCCATGGCTTCTGGAGGAGCTCGTCATGCTGGCTTCCCCAATATGAATTTGGCCATTGTCATCGGAGGAGCTTGGGACCTTGTCGCTAAGAGTGGCTGTGGTTCACTTTGGGGGAGCTCTGGTCTTTACTTTGAGCATCACTTCCTGGTTCCAGAAGGGAAGATGTGTGCTGTTTGACCTCCAGGAGATTTGTCATGCTGGCTTCCTGATACGCATTTGGCTATTCTCATCATCAAAGGAGCTCAGGACCACAGCTGAGGACGGCTGTGGTACATTTCAGGGGAGCCCTGGTCTGTATTTGGAGTGTCGTTTTCTGGCTCTAGCACAGAACCCTCACCCTGCTGGCACAGATCCTTCACCCAGTTAACATAGACTTTCTAGCTTCCACTGCTGACCTTTGGACCTTCCCAGCACAGATCTGTGGGATAGACTTGCATGGATCATTGTCATGAGCTCTAGGTTTTCAGCTGAACTCATGCAGGTTATTGCCATGGGATCCAGCCCTCAGCTGGATTTTCTAGGTCTTTAGTTTTATGGACAGATTTCCTGTAGTTTCTTTGTATTTGACTCCTTGGGTAACCATTATAAATAATACTATAAAATATGTGACCTGTATGTAGTTCTCCTTGCACCCCCTGACTACAACACAGCTCACATATAAATTCTCTGTATATTGTCCTTGTTTGAACCCTAATATTTATGAAAATAGATTCCAAGCCTAAGAATTGGCAAATTTTAAAGTCTATATAAGACATAGTTAAATGTCATGCAGAAAAACAAAGATGTAGTAGACAGCCAGTGCTAATAAGGTTTGTTAGAATCAAACTGTATGACAGCAAGAAGTTTTGTTGGACTTGTAGCGGTGGTAATAACACAGAATTATTTCAGAGTAAAGTTGCTGCCACTCAGTCCCAAAGGAGACTTGTATACATAATTAAATTATACTCTGGACTCAGTGCTGACCCTCTGGAGTATCTCCCAAATAAAATTAAGGGTTTTTTTTTCCTTCTGGCCACTTCTAAAATGAATTTGGATTTGTCTTTACTTTGGGGAGGCAACTGGCTTTAATTAGTAGAAAATTACGGGGTTTTCCCCTCCAAACTAAACAGAACTCAATGCTGTTTTTCCATAGTAAAATTTTACCACCAGTCACAATCCAATAGCAAACAACTAGAACTTGGAAGATTCTGGCAGACAACCAAGCCTTTGCTTCAATGACACCAAGCAACTGGCTTGACTGGATTTTTTCCCCGTACTCACTAACCTAAATGGTTTTTATATAGACACAGCTTTACCCTCAAGGGTTTTGTTTTTATTAATCCTAAGCAAACATGTGTAAATGTGAACGAGGCTATTCTCTAAATTGAAAATGTTTGCTTTTTACATTTATTGCATTCCTTAAAAGAGAAACCCTGCGAAACCCAACAGCACAAAGGTACAGAGTGCTTGGTGGTCACTAGTGCCCCTCCACATGCTTGTCCTCCATCCCAAAGCCACAGGTGCTATTTCAGCACCTACCTGGACACTCTCAATAAGAAATGAATCCTACTGTATCAGGAGCCCTTTCTGTTAAGGATATGAGAACCTTCCTATATGCTACCAAACTCTACCTTCCTTAACTTTTCCCCTCTGGCCCTTGTCCTACCTATGGGAATTATTCACATTATCAGCAGCCCTTTTTATAGACAATCCTTTCTTGCATTGTTCAAATTTCCACTAAAAAAGAAAACGTCACTACTTTTGTTTCTCTTTTGCTGCAGATGTCTGCTTATCCCATTTTCCAGAATCTCTTCATCCAAGCTTTGGCCTCTCCAGCAGATTTATAAAAAGGACACAAGGGTATGAGTCTCTCTCACTGTCCCTTCCCTTTCTTTGTTGGCAGAGTTTCAGAAAAAAAATCAAAAAGAATGATACACTTTCCCTGTGGCTTATTTTGTCTGTGATGAAGAACAGACTTAGCTTTTAACCACACTTCAGAGATTTGGTAGGCCTTTTACGTGACTTCTTTTGCGATAGGACAAATACCTTCACAACATTCCACTCTTGCTTGTCTCTTGTTCTTAACCTTTAGAGTCTCTTTGAATCCATTTTTATGGAGTTTAAATTCACATAACATAAAAACAATCATTTTTAAATGAACAACTCACAAGTACTATGTTGTGGGACCACTACCTCTATCAATATTAATTCCAAAACATTTTCATTCAATCCCCCAAAGAATGGACCCATTCTTAACATTCAGTTTTTAAAATAGAGGCTTCCTCTGATCCTTTGACTTGATAGCCATTTAAAAGCCTTTTTAATATAAATCCATAATTTCATAGAATTAGCTGACATTTTCCAAGATGTGAAGTCTGGGAGCCATTCCAAACAGCTTTGTCCATTAGTCTAATTATGTGAACATATTTAATTATTTAAACAAAGTGAAATAATTCTAGCATGGATAAAATACTATGCTTATGTTTCAGCATTTCCCACAGTTTGCAGTTAACTAAGACAATGCATTTCGGTGACCCCAGTTTGCGAGTGTGACTCAGATGGCACTGTGTCTGACGGCACTGTGTGAGCCACTCATCCTGCTTGGGCATTGTGGCTGGCCAGCGCTGGTGTAAGGACAACATGCAAGGAGCCAGATGTGACCAGTGCAAAGCCAACCACTACTGATTGAGTGCCTCTGACCCAAGGGCTGCCAGCATGAGCTCTCAGGGCTGGGCTACCCACCTGGGTGCATTTTAAAGCTGATGTTGTCACTGCCGGTCCTAAAAGTCTTTCACTGTAAGCACCTAAGAGTCCTACCGTCGTCTGAGTCTTGTAAGTGATACAATGCCTGCCACAGATTTTAGCAAGTTAGGAGACAGCTTTTGTCCATGGTTGACTAAATTTATCATGGGTGACCAGCAGGGGGTGCCCGCGTTCCCCCTCAGGGCTGGGCGGAGGGCAGAGGTGCCAAGATATTGAATGCCAAATGGCAAAACCTCTAAGGAAATGGCCTGCACTAGGAGACTTTATACAGATTGATTACCTTACATGATGCATTATGATGACTTCCTGGATCGTGTTCAAGACATAGTTTTGGGTTTGTGTTTTTGGATTTTTTTTTTAATGTTTCCCTTTCATCTCACATCCCTCCTCATGTGGATAAATGAATTCTCTGACAAACAGAGGGAAAAAATTAAAGAAGCAAGGTAGGAGTGGAGGGGGAAAACAATCTCAGCAGTTTTCTGGGCCTAAATGACAGCCTGTGGGTACAGGATCACAGAAGTTTAAAGCTACTCAAGGCTTCACAGAGCCGTGGGGTGCTCAGGGAACCCAGGTAAACTATTTCCAGTATGGTCTTGGGCTCCATATTTTTGCCCATCTAAGGAGCTGTGGGTTACTTGGGTGATTCAAGAGCATCCAGCTGAAGCTTCCTGTTGTAAGTGCTCTGCTCAGCTGTGATGGCAAAATTAAACGTCATGATAGTGAATTTTGTGGTCAGAACAACTTTCAGTCATGCTTTATAACACTCCTGGTGTCACCCTTGTTCTCTGACTGACGTGATGTCCTATGAGGGTGAAGACTGGGTTTATTTTTGTGTGACTCTGTGTGTGTGAGAGAGCTTTATTAAAAACAATTTGCATATCATACAATTTATCCTTTCATGAGTATAACTGACAATTTTAGCATACTCAAAGTTATATAACTAACAGTGCCAGCAGCTTTAGAACATTTTTATCAACCCAAGAAGAAATCTTGCTTCTGGATATATACCAAAGGAATTTAAAGCAGATTTTCAAAGAGATAGTCCTACAGCTGTGTTCATAACAGCATCATTCACCACAGCCAGAAGATGAGAGTGACCCAAGGGTCCATCAGTGAATGCACATAGCCGTGGACTTCTCAGCTACCACAACATAAGCAGGACTCAGAAATATCTATGAATGGAGGAGCCATAGAAGGGGGAGAGTGAAGAAGAAAAAAATGTAACAGTGAGAATGAAAGAGGGAAGTGATAGCGACCTCTGCCAGAGAGGGACCTGTCAATGATAACCATGCCGCTTGGAAACTCTGGCCCCTGAGCCACCAGCCTGGCCAGCACCATGCAGGCTGACAGGGCCGGTACTGTAGCTTACACAGCCTCCTCCACCGACTCGTCCCAACTACAGCATTCTGGAAGGGTCTGCGATGGGATTTCCTGTGTGGGGCTCACACAGTACAATTAGGGGCATTTCCAAAAGGGGGAGACTCAAGGATGAGAATAATTGTAATTCTGTACTTTCTGCCTGTGACCTCGTGCCCCTTGGGAACCCGCCACTCTCAGCTTGTGATGCAGTTACAGGCAAGTGTTTGTGCAGAGCCTGTGCCGTCAGACCTGGACCACACTGTGAGGAAACCACTGTATGTGTGTGCCTGTAATTTCCCTTTTATGAAGTGATGGCATTCTAGTGCCATTGCTTTGAAGGGACTTGGGCTTGTTTGTTGCTCTTTTTATTTCATTGTGTTTCAGTGCTCACGTGGTCTGAGTTTTTATACTACAAAATTAGCAAATGCTGTCCATCAGCCCCCTCACCCCCAGGCCTTCAGAGAGCTGGCTGTTACCCACTCCCCAGCTCACTGCTGGACTGGGCTGAACCCACCAGCCAGAGACGCCAGTGGACTTTTCCACCCTTGTGTCCTTGGCAGTGGCTGACAATGCAAGAAAAGGCCATTCATCCACCTCCTCTTTTGCTCCACCAGGCCAACCATGCAGCCTTTCTCTTACCTCATGCACATAATTCTCTAAGTATGCCTACCATTTTCTGCCTAAAAATATTTTTACATAAGTTTCTTTAAAAAAAAAAAGCAAACAAAAAAATGAAACCAAAAAAATGGGTTTAAATGTATTTTAGATTCCTACGAGAAATAAAGTCTTGGATTTTTCACAGACCTCAGTAAATATGTGAGCATACATCTTCTAAAATAGTAAAGTAAAATATCTTCACTCCTTAAGGGATGTGTCTTGCATTGGGGATATTCAAGCCCAGCTCTATGCTTTGTTCTCCAGTCTTGGCGGCCCACTGTGACATTTTTAGAAAAAGGAAAAACAAAAATTTAACCTAATAAAAGAACAGTGACCTTGATGTGTCTGAAGAAATGCAGCTGATAAATAAGAAACATATGCCTATGAGGAAATGGTTCCATGCTAGTATTTTAAGTTGCTTCGCTGAAAACATATTCGGATGGGGGAAAAAAAGAAGCAAGGAAGTAAATGTGAAGAAGAAGAAAAGCAATAGATAATAAGAAGCAAGGAATAGATCTTTTACAAAAAGGAAGGGGGCCAAGAGATGGAGGGGAGAGGAGGAGGAGGAGGAGAGGAAGGGAATGAAAAGAGAATTAAGCTGCCTTATGTACATGTAACCTCCCCCCACAGTGAAGGTAACAATGATGCACTGCAATCATGCACTACCAAAAAATTTTTTAAAGAAGCGATTTTATGTAAGCCGGGTCAGGTAATCTAGAAACTGCATAAAAGGGAAAGTTCAGCCATGCGAGTCTCTGAGCAGCACAAAGAAAGGTGCCCCTTTGTGCCACCGGATCCCTGAAGGCAACCAGTCAGAGCTGAGACTGGGACTGACTTTGCACTGGTTGGCTAACACTGCTGTTCTTACAGGAGGAAAAAGAACTGAGCCGGGCCGTAGGGAGACAGGGTGGGAGGCGAGGAATGCCTGTCACAGTGCAGCCCACGCGTCCAGCAGATGACACACATGCACACCTGTGCAAAGGCGCCCTGGACCACCCTGAGTGGCTGATACAGCATCTTGTCCTGGATTCAGAAGTTCTTACAACCACATCCTGAAGGAAGTAGTTCATTTTACTTCTTTTTTTCCTCAAACTGAGGCTTGGTTCTTGGGGAAATTTTTGGAAAGCACTTTGCTGCATTTTATACACATTCTACCACTATTTAATGTTTGAAATAAACCTTTTGAGTAAAATGGAGCATAAAACCTTTCCAAGATAGCAAAAAATTACAGATAGTTAAGGCCATTCTAAACAAAAGTTTCATGTCTCCTGAAAGCTAGATTTTATCTGACAGTATTAAACTGATATTTGAGGGGGAAATACTTTTTTCTGAACATTTTATGCTAAATGTTACCAGACTTTAAAAGTAGTTGTTTATGTCTCACCAGCTGCTCATGCTGCATAAAGTGCAAGATGTTGCAATGGTGAAAAAGTCCAGAAACACAGAGTGGACTCCCAATTTGGTTCACCTCATGCCAAAAGGACTGTCCTTACTGAACTGTGACACACATAGAGTATCTTCCAGTCAGCTTGATTGCTTTTTCTACCCTCAGATATTTCAGTGTTGGAAGTAAAAGCCCCAGGATACTTGTGGCAAGGGAACCTAAGGGTTTTATTAAACAGCTGCACACAGCGCGGTAGAACCTCTCAAAGAGGGTTTAAGTGACCCAGCTGCAGCTCCCACTGGTGCTTTTGGAGTTGGCTTTCATTGCATTTCTGCCTGAAACAACACACAGACCACCCGCCTGCCCCCTTACTCAAGTCCTACAGGTGGAGGCGACATCCTTGGAGGTCCCTTGGGGCCAAGCGTGATTGGCCAGGCCTCTGTTCTATTTGCTCAGTGGCAGAGGCTTTGCAGCAGTTTCAGGACTGTACATCACAGCAGCAAAAGTCCTCTCAGCTGGGATCAACTGAGGCCTCACTCTTCACAGGTTGGATACTGAGTCCTGGGAGTCATCTCCGTGGATGTTCTCCCTGTGACTGATACTGGAGATGCTTATGCTGACACGTGAGTCCATACTGGGCATAGTGAAGTTTCGCAGCAGTGGTCCTCTTTACACACGACGCGTTCTATTCTGTTATGCGCATAGGCCTAAGTGAAGGATTTCATTCCATGATGGGCAAAGGGAGTTAAAAAGCAGTGAGCTTAATACATTCACTATAGCCCATTATTTCCTCTCCTTTAGCTGTAACTGAAGGTCAAATAAGCAATCCTCCTGCCTGGGCTTCCCAGGAGCTGGTGGATGGACGCCTGAAGGTGTGGTTGGCCTGCCTGAAAGACCAACTATGTGCCCTCCTGTAAAGACAGGTCCTCACACACAACCTTTTCCTAATTTTTGAAGCAGCACTGGAATAACCAAAGAAGTAGCTACTTGGGTTCACTGGATCTGAATTCACTTTTCAAGACCAATCAGGTGGAGCCCAAGGCCTCCCGTTGTCCTCTCATGGGGTGATTGGTAGATGAGTCCAAACTGCAGAAGCCTCTGGCTCTGCACACCTAGAGCAGTGTGAATGCTGCCCACACACTGTGGGCCTCAGCAGCACCCAACCTGTCCCTGGCTACTTCTTCACTCCTTCAAATTTCTGTCTCGCTGGGAATGTAGCTCAGGGGCTTAAGCGCCTGCCTGGCAAGTGTGAGGTTGTGAGTTCAATCACCTGTACCAAATTTCTGTCTCATGGGGCAGCGGAAGCCATGCCACACCAAGGACTGGAACCTTGGGTTTGTATTTCATTTATTTTCCCCACAGACTTTGATGGCACACAAGTAAATACATGCAGTACACACTCGAGATCACAGTTAGTGTGCCTAGGAGGGAATGCAATTGTCCATAGATGCAGCTCTGAATTGCATTGTTGTATCAAGCAATGGCAGGTTGTGTAAATTTGAGGACGGACTCTGTGCCTGGCTTATGTTTGTTACCCAGTTCTAGCATGGAGCCTGGCAAGGAAAAGCAAATCAGATCAAATCATGATGAAAGAGACTGTATCTCTGCTCTTTCAGTGCAAGTATCAAATGGAGTACATTGATTGAACATCTGTTTTGTGGCCTCCCATGGAGTGGGTGTGACTTGAGTTCACCATTGTTGCACTATTGCTTAACACAGTGCCTGACACACAGTGGAGACTTCACAGATCTGTGATACTTCACGAATAAAGTACAAAAGGTTGTCAAGAGTGTGGCTCCAGGAACATGGGAATATGGGAAAAGAATGGGTGATTCAATGTAAAAGACTCGAAGGAGAGAATGCTTATGAAAATCAATTCTCAAGTTCTGGGTAGAGAAAGCAGGGGACTCATTCCAGGCACTAGCATTCAAGTTATTTCCTGGAGTCTCTTTCTGATCTGGACTCAGTTGGTGTAGAGAGATGACAGTGCCCCACAGGAGGCTTGGAATTTGCTGTTTTAATGACTGGATGTGGGGCAAAAGTGCGAGACTTTCCCCAGGTCTACTTAGACACACAGCTGTAGCCAGTGGGATTGAAGTGAAATAATTCTATGAAACAATTCAATTATTCTTGCTGCTCTTTAACATTGTGTCTTTATGATGACCAAAAAAAGTTATGGGAAGAAATATTTATATACTTAGGTATTAACTTTGAACCCAATATTTCCTATCTTTTAGATGAAAAAAAAAGAATAAACATGATCTAAAACAGATGGATCTAAACATTCGTTTATGTTACTGTAATCCAGCATGTGCCATGTGGTGGGTGCTGCCGAGCAATTCAACAGCTTTGAGCCAGGGTCATGAGGAGTGTTGGAAGGAAGACTGGCATCACTTGTTAGAGGGTACTGTCATTCATGACATGAAGCCTCATTACTGCCTCCATGGTTTAAAGAAAAAACTGAAGATGGAGAATAGATTTAAAGGGCAGGTAAATTTTTCCTAAGAGATTAGAAAATAATACCTGTAGCAAAAGAAAGAAAATTTGAAATGAGATTCATTGTTTAAAGGGCACCAGTTGCATAATTTTTCTCTTCCACTGAGGATAAGATCTTTAATTACAGTTGAAAAGATTTCAACTAGGTACCATTTAATTATCTGCTGTCTTAGTCACTTTTTTCATTGCTGACACAAAAATACCTAGTACTCACAAGTTAAAGGAGGAAAGGTTTATTTCATAAAGGTTCATAAAGATTTCCGTTGGTGTTAGCTGGCTCCGAGGTAGGGTGGCATGGCAGAGGGGCATCACAGAGGAGAAACAGTTTATGGTGGGCAGAAGGTAGCAGAGCAGCAAGGGACAACCACAGCTCTTTCTAACCCTTATACCTTATCCAGGATACTCAGGGTGAGTGACATGTACACCCTTAATCCTAGTGCCCTTGATCCTAGCACTGTACCATATTTCAATCCCAGCAGCCACTTCAGAAAAAGCCCCACCTATGACTGCATGAGACTTTGGGGGGACACTTAGACACAAGCCATGACATCTGCATTCACTTAATGTTCTTTTGTCTTGTCCTTACTATGCTGTTGCTACTGCTGATACATTATCAATAAAATATCCAGTTATTTACTGTTCTGTGCTTTACAATTTATATATCATTTAACTCTCCAAATAGCCCTAAGTGTTCTCATGCCTAATTTCCAGAAGAGGAAAAGCATTAGAGAGCTAGGTAACTTGGCCAAACTCATACAGGCAGTAGAGACTGAAAACCTGGTTTAAAACCCAAATGTACTTTAATAAATTACCCTTTACTTATGAAGATGTTGCCCACACACATGCATAATGCTGAGCTCAGTGCCAGTATAAAAAAGGGACTATTAGGACCTCAGACCCCAGGAGTTCTACCTCTAGCTAATACTGTTACACGCATTGCCCAAGATGGGGCAAGATGACAGGGAGGCTCGGTAAGTTGGTAGCACTTCTGAGCCATGAGGAGTCTTTTACAAATGGGCTTAATTGTAGTATAACTTGGCCCAAGACTTAAAAACAGGGGAATTTTGACTGTGGAGAGGCTGAGAAGATGTTATAGCCAGAGAAGATGATAAATATCCTCTTAGAGGAGGAATAGTACAGGTGTATTCACAAATACAGTAGGAATTAAATGAAGGGAGAAATATTGGAAAATATAATTACAGTCTCCCACTAAGGAGGTTAAACTTTATTCTTTAAACAATGAGAATTCATTGAAACTTTCTGAGCAAGAAAATGATGGTAAGGAGACTGTCTTTAGAGTTGTTGAAACCTTAGTAGACAAGAAAACTGAGTTGGAGAGAAAGTGATCTGTAATAGATGAAACAGGAGTAAGAGTCAAAATGGTAACAGAGAGATGAGCAAGATTGAAGATGGAAATATAAATGGATGGAAACCTGAGATTGTATTCTTTGGATAATTGTTTCAATGCTTCAACTGGATAATAAGAAGAAATACAATTAACTTGCTTGGTGACTCTTTAAGATATATATGTGCTTGTTACTCAAAATATAGTCTGCAGGCCAGCAACATTGACGTCAACTGGGAGCTCATTAGAAGCTGAGCCCATCCAGGATACTGAGTCAGGTCTGCACATAACAAGATCCCCAGGTAACTCTTGTGAAGCTTGGGAAACACCGGTTTATTTTTTCTTTTTTTCTAGAAACACTGAAGAGGAGGGAATGAGTCGCTCTTCACCATGTGGCAAGACATGGCTTCAAGTCATAACAAACTAATAATGGTTAAATTGAATATCATGTAGAATTTTATAAAGACAACATTAATTCTATATTTGCTTTCCATGTACCAGTAAAATAAAATTTTGTGTTAGAACATGAATACAATTGGTGAAGGGGGTAACCTATGCTCATTACTACAGAGGGGCACACAGGCTGGCCAGATGGCATGGCTGAGGGTCTGCACAGAGCACCCTAGAATAAATGGGGTCCCTGATGCAAGTCATAACTGACTATCGTGCTACATGCTCATGATGAGCAACCAGGAAACCTGGGACATCCAAACTCTTGTTTGTTAAACCAACAATGTAATCAGCCATGCAAACACCAATAACAAGGGTTCAGTGAAAGTTTGGAAATGTGGAGCCACCGGAGATTTTAACTGAGTTGGCAGCTGAACAACCAAGGGGATGATAGAAAGGAGAAGCTCATAAAATCCCAGGGTTCTGAGGAAACTGGCACAGCACAGATGCAGTTCCTGTCCTTTAGTTTTGTAGAATTTCCCTACCTTTATATAACTTCTTGTGGGAACCAAAGTCTAACAACTGTAAGAACTAAGAGCAATTGGTCTGCAGTGTCAGAGGCGATAATACCTAAGAATTCTTTGAGTCTCTGTAGCAAGCCTTTTGGTGACTTTCTCCAACTTTCTCCTTGAGATTTCACGTTGGAACATTGCATCGGTACCATTTTTAAACACCACCAAACCAATAGCTCATAATTGAATATTTTCTCTGTGTCGGCTTTCACTAGCACAGTAACTTTTAAAAGAAAACCCAAAATTTGGTCTTAGGACCATCAAGAATTTCCGCTTTGTCACAGAGACACAAAAACAATTGTAAATTTCCTGCATTACTTCTTCCTGGGGCTGTTAAAGGAAACTCCAGATTACCTTTTAATTATGGTGTAATCTGAATCTCTTAAACTAGGGTATGACTGATACCTTTGAAGGTCAGCTAAATTGTTATCTCTCCTCTTTTTAAGATGTTAGCAACAGCTCTGCCAGCATGTGATGTATACTCCCAGCAACAAGGAAATTATTTCAGAATTGATGAAAACTCAGAGGCAAAGCACGTGGGCTGACGAGCAGCATGAGGTAAGGCACTGATTAACAGCCACTGTCACACGCCATCAAGGTTGATCGTGGGCGTAGAACTAGGTCCAGCTCTTGTGTATTCAGTCTGTGTGAGCTTTTATTACCCTCATGAATAGAAATGGAGGGAAGGAAGAACCAAGCACAAAAGAATTAGAGCCTTTGAGGAAAAATTCAATGCATTCCTCCTCTTCAAAACAAAAGGTTCTAGAAAGCTGGGGTCTGGCAAGCTGGAGAGCCAGGCACTGTGAATGCACACTTCCTGTCATTTGAGTGGGGCAAGCTCTGTGCTGAGGAGCAGCCTGCCTCCTCTCCTTCCCTCCTGTCCCCCTCCTGTCCCCCTTCTTCTCCCCCTCTTCCTCATCGTGCCCTGGGATGTGCTCAGCTCATATCACAGCAGCACTTTGAGAAACCTCTCTCCAAGTCCCCCGGACACGCTCTCTTGCCCCTTGCCTGAAATAGCAACCTCCATTATTGCTTTGGAAAAAAGTCCCCTCATCCCTTAACGCCCCATTTTGATTTGTCTTTCTCTGCTGCTCTCTGACATCTGGACATAATTAGTTACTTCCATCCTGGGGTCCCATCCCTCAGGCATTTCCTAGCTGCAGATCAAGCCTGTTAGTAAACAGGTCACAGAGTCAATTGTGTGGGTCAGTTTAGGACAACTGAAGAGTACACAAGGCCTCAATACTATTTAGTGACTGTTGTTTCCAGGATTTGTATGTGTGTGAGTGACACTGACTCAGTTTGGGTCACATGGAAGTGGAGATCCAGCAGGGTTCAGGCCTCTGTGTTTCACTGAGAGACTTTTCATCAAACCTCACGAGATTGACAAAAGTGGGCTGAGGAGGGGAAAGCAAGGCAAGGATGGGGTCTGAGTAAAGTCTGTCATTGGCCTGATCCCCCAGGGAAGCACAAACCACACTGCAGGGTTATCATCTGCTGAGGCTCAGGGAGCTGCCGTATTCCCGCATCCGTCGGGGTGGCTGTGGCAGAAACTTCCTGGGGAGGCACCAGATTCCCATCAGCCAAGGTGGCCTCTTCAAGAGAAGAGGGCACCTGTGACCTCATGGGAGATGGCCAAAGACCAGACCAGCCCAGGACGGAACCGACAGCATGTCACCAGCAGCTCCTGAAGGCCACGCCCTGGCTGCCCAGACCATGAGCAGAGCCTCTGGCTCAGCAGTCAGAAAGGAGGCCCCTGAAAGTACTAAAATATAAAGCTTCTTCCTTTCTCCCATGGTCTTTCTTTCTCTCAACCTGTCCTAGTGTTTTTATGTGCTTGTCAATGTCGTTCTAAGATATATTGAAATTTTAAATTATTAATATGAATTATACCACTCGTCTTTGTATCATGCAATGCAATTTTAACTGAAATTACAAAATGTGAAATTAAAAATGCATATATAGAGATATATATATATTTCATTCTGCCCAGAACAGCAGGGGTAAATTGAATGCAGCTGCCTCTGTTCCCCTTCCTGGCGTGTGTTCCACTGCACTCTGCACCTTCAGCCTGCAGGAGGATCAGGAATAGCTGGAAGGAGAGGAGAAATAGGTTGCCCTACTTTCCTTTCCCTCTGGTCATCGCTTTCAGTGGCAGTAACTGGCCAATCCCAGGTAAGAAGGGGTATGAAGGGGCACCCCAGTTGTTGGTGTTGTTTAGGGAGCTTTGCCTTCTTCCTTCATTCAAAGCAAGCTCTGGCTCAGGCAGAAGGTTTGGCCTCCGGACACGATGGTCCCCTTGCTTAATCATAGACATAACCCACTTACTTTGTACCTGATTTGAGTCTCGCTGAATCCCTGTGCCAAAGTCACAAAGTACCACTGAGGTACTTCTCTGGCTGAAAGTGAGTCCCTGGAGCTGAGATGTTTTGTTTTGCTACCTTGGTTAATCAGAGAGTCATGCTGGCCACAGTCATGCTCGGACCCTCACTGTGGGAGACCGCGTGATAGCACCTGGCGCCCAGGGACTTCCTTCGCCATCCCTCAATATTAGGGATTAGGGTGATATTCTGAAGAATATATGGAGGACACAGACCCTTTGGGGATATAACATGACAGAAAACCAGAGGATGAGCATGAACAAGAGCGTAAACACACGCTGTTTCCATCCTGAGTGAACTCCGACTGCTGCTCCCAACTCTCTGTGTGGAGAAAAGTATGCGTTGCCTATTGGCGTGTGCTGAAGGGCATGCTCCTCAGCTCCACAGAAGGCGCTCTGTCCAGACAGCAGCTGTGAGTGGGGCTACAGCTTGGTTAACTCTGCAGTCACTCGCTTCTGTCAGTGACCCATCCACTTTTTGCAGGAACCACATTAGCCAGTTAAATGGGACTGTGATAGAAACCAACACCCCTTTAAGTCTTCAAGAGTGGTGCTGTGAGGGATACCCCTGATTTGCCATACTGTATTGTTTTCTATTTACCATCTTATCTCGCAGATAAGATGGGAGAAGGGTCATGTCAAAGGCTTTCACTTAGCTTTTGCTAACCACAACAGCTCTTACTCTCCAGGTCAAAGGATCAGTGCCAATTACAAATCAGGTCTATCCCAGTTATATATTCAGGAATTGGATCAATGGGTGATCCATATATATTCTGAATTGATGCTTGGTTTTGTAAGCCCAGTAAACTCAATATGAAAAAGACTTGAACTAACACCCTATTTATTACCCTACCCACAACTCCCCCTACTATAACCAGGGAACCATGATGGTATTTTGAGTGTCTGGTTATCAGCCTCATCCCAAATCCTCTGTCTACTAGTATGAAAGGTATAGGCATATTCCCTTTGCCAATAGCCACTTACTCCAGGAAGTAGGCATAGATCTCTGAAGAGTAAGAGTCACACTTGTCATGGTGTTGAAGAATTCTTCCTCATGGCGACCTGGCCTCTCGTTTAGTCAGTAGCTTCTGGGACTGAGAGGTGGATCAGATCCAGAAACTCAGCAGAGAATCATGGCTTTCCACTGGCACAGCTGACTCCAGACTTCTGTTGACTCATACTTGCTCACTTTCAGTTATATATATTAAATAATATTTGTGGACTGTTCATCGGTTTTGCTCCTAGGAACACTGAGTTCTGTTATTTCATCTCCACAGAAGATTGCTGGGACTCAGGCTCCCTTATCTCCCATTGCAGCCTTGCTGCCCATGCTGATTACATCATCTTGCTTTTGAGAGCTGAGTGCTACGATGCAGCCTCTGACAGCCTAGGATCCTGTCAGGCACTCTGGTGAATTAATTTACAGCTTCTCAAAGACACCGGTGTGCCCCTGGCCAATTCATGCCTGACTGTTTTGATAAGTGGAGAGTCTTCCAGCTGCCCACCAGGAATATAGTTAGCTACTAGGTTTTCCAGTCTTACAGTTTAGACCCACTCTAGCATGCCTGCTTCCATGAGTATTCTATCACTTCATCTATAATCTACTACAGCAGTTCTGGCATCTCTACTTCATTTGTTCTGGCCCACAACTTTTGCTAAGCTCTCAGTAGCTACTCCAGTAATGCATCCATCTCCCAAATCTCTTGCCAGGCTGTTAAATCCTGGATCCTATGCGGCTTCAAATCAACAAATCATCCAGCTTCATATTTTGCTTCCGATCCATGTTCTGGTCCATACTCAGCCAGCATCTCCAGTTGCTCATAGTCCATGTCAGCCGGGGTCCTGTAGCTCCTTTGATGATAATGCCTTTCTCAGGATCCAGCACTTTCCTTCATCAAGCACACAGAAACTTGACCCGAATCATCATAAAAGTGCTCGGGAGACAGGCGGATGCTGAGGAAAGCCTGCATTTGCTTGCAAGACATGTGTCCTGGAGGTCTCTGCATTGTCGCAGGGGTGGTAGGATAGCATAGTGGGGCTCTATATTTCAATAAGGGTGAGTGGGTGGGTTCCCTCTGCAGCCTAAGGGCTCATGGTGTCTACCAACATTGCTAGGGTATTTTTAAATGTTTGAAAATCTTCCATGGGGCTGAGGAGAGGCTGAGAGTTCAAGGGTCTCACATGTGTCTCATCCCACGTCCCTTGGACCTGCCTCTTCCCTGGCAGGACCTGACTTTAGCATAGGGAACTTGCCTGGCCTGAGAATTCAGCCTTCTCTGACATTCAGTGATTGTCTTTTGACAAGTGTGATGGATTGACAACTGGTGATCAACTTGTAGCAACCAACTGACCTGAATCAGCTTGGTGCTAGGTGTGGATGGCCCACTTGAGGATTGTTGCCAATGACATGAAAGGGAGAACTGAAGAGGAAGAAGTGGTGTTGTTGGTTCTCCTGTTGCTGTTTATTCTTCTGGAGGAGCTTGTTAAGCTTCTTTCCTGATCTTAGCTGTTCTCATTGTCAGAGGAGCTCAGGACCTCTGAGTTCTCATTGTCAGAGGAGCTGTGAATGGCAGTGGCTCACTTTGGGAGAGCTCTAGTACTTACTTTGAGTACCGCTTCCTGGATCCAGAGGGGAAGATATGTGCTGTTCACCCACCTGGAGAAGCTTGTAATGCTGGCTTCCTGGTGTGAACTCGGCTGTTCTCATTGTTAGAGGAGCTCAGGACCTCACTGATGCTAAGGATGGCTGTGGTACTTTGTGGGGAAGCTCTGGTCCTTACTTTGAATGTTGCTTCCTGGCTCCAGTGCAGATCCCTCAGCCTGCTGGCACAGACTTTCTAGCGTCCACCACTGACCTTTGGACCTTCCCAGTGCAGATCTGCAGCGCCCTTTTCTGTCCATGCCGTGTCCTAGTCCATCCACGCCTTGTGACAATCGCTTCTCCAGGAAAAGGACACCGCATGTGGGAATTGGGCACGGGGATCTTGAAATGTTTTGTACTGATAATTGTAATTTGTGTAGATCACATGTGTATGTTTTTATGTAATGCTCAATATGGAGTCGAGGGTGGAGACTCCAGGGGGGTTGCTGGAGGCCCTCTAGATAACCCCTTTGTGAGGACTGATTGTGGGGTTTTGCCTTCTGTGTATAATGTGAGAGAAATGAAAGAGCTCATGGAGGAGGATTTACAAAATTCCTGTGAGACAACTACCCTGAGACACTGGACAGGCAGCCAGAGACGGGCAACTAGGACCCATATGTTATGCCACCGGCCGCCTAAGACAGGCACAGGACCAATTGCTGTCCTGCAGGCCCATGACGGGTAAGGCCTGGTTGGGTACATGTG